>JANRMT010062837.1:72440882-72479283 GCA_026402145.1 Polypterus bichir lapradei | reverse complement strand
GATAGATAGATAGATAGATAGATAGATAGATAGATAGATAGATAGATCTAATTTTTTAAGTTGATTTTAAATCTAAACTAGGAAAAGTTTACCCCTTTGCTTTTATGAACAATGTGTGCTTTAAAACTTTAACAAATGAGTGTTTAAGGCTCACCATGCTTCACTGCAGCCTGAAACAAAGAATGCTGACTTGCAAAATGTGTTGAAATGAAAAATGCACTGAACCAACAGAAATAGTTACAGGGAATATCAACAACAGAATTGCTGTCATTTAAACATTCTATCTAGAACCAATGCTGGGATAATGCATCACTTTTCTGATCACACCTACAGCAGGTGGTTTAAAAGATTGCAAGCAAATGAGTAGAATATTCAATGTTGTTAGCCTACTCTAATATATAATACAGGGTTTATAGTACTCAAACAAAGCAATCAAATTAATCAAATTGGCCTTGAATCATTTTAAATTCTGAAATGTTAGCATTCCTTTTCCTTCTGTAACTGCACTGAAGGACCTACAGTGTTTCTGTTACACAGCCTCTACCCAGATATTCTCATTTTTCTCTTGCAGGTCTTACTCTTACCAATTTTTACTCTGAATCAGTTCTCTACTCCTTTTTCAGTTCTATACACTTTGTTTGCAAATTTTAATTGGCCCAGGATCTCATCTTATCCTAACCTCTCTGTTAGAACCACATCTTCAGCAATATTCAAAATTCCTCACGATATTTACAGTGCCTATGTAAAGTATTCACCTTCATAGAAAATTTTCATGTTTTATTGGTACACACCATTGAATCATAGTGAGTTTAAATTTTTTAGACACTGATCAACACAAAAAGACTCTTTAATGTGAAAGTGAAAAAAGACTTCTGCAAAGTGGTCTGAATTAATTAAAAATATAAAGCATAAAATATTTGATTGCTAGAGTATTCACCCCTATATACCCAATATAAAACCTAAATCATGTAATCCAAGATGGCGCCAGGGTATGTGTTGGCTTGCCGTCTGTTACCTTCTGCTGTGCTCACTCTATTTGGTGCTGAGCTGTTCTTGCTTTTCTATATCTGTATTATGTTATGATTGCCAAACCCTTATATATATTTCTTCCATTCTTATTGGATCGTGTGGTGGACTTCTGGACAGTTATCATTCTCATTGTCCTCCTTCTTGTTGCCCCAGTTTACTCACAATGCTGTCGACAGGTGTATGCTGCTCATCTTGCATTCAACAGTACAAATGGAAGCACCACGAGAAGCATCAGGGTAAACAGAGTGGTGTTTAAGTGAGGAAACTGGCTTCACTTCATGGATCATTCAGCTCACGGACCTGGGAAGATAGTGGCAAGTGGAATTTCTGATCCACCTGCCCCTAGAACTTAGATATACTGGTCTTTCATCTGTCATCACAGATCATCTGGCTGGATTTTATAATGGTGGAGTTAACTTTGGTAACCATCATCTACTGGGATCTGCACAACAGTGAGTGATGTCAATGTTAATGTATTTATAGAGAACAACATCAATAATGCTGTAGCCAAAGTGCTTTACTATAAAATATACAATAAACAAATAAATAGAATAAAATACAATAAAACATAATACTAACCAGCAGTAAATTTAAACAAAACAAATGACTAAGAGGAAAGAACCATCATTATCACTGAAAGTCATGGAAAGCTACAAAATAGAAATGCCTCTTCAGTCTAGTTTTAAACAGTTAAATTGAGGATGACTCCTTAATGTAATTGGTCAAAGAATTGCACAGATGATATGCAGCAGCTTCAAAAGCCCTTTCCTCCTTAGTTTTACACTTAGTACAAAAGACAACAAGAGACAACTGATCGATAGATCTAAGCTGTCTGGATGGCTGGTGTATAACATACAGTTTATGTACAGTAAATAGGTGAGATTATACCCATATATTGATATAAAAACCATCTCCAAAATTTTAAAACCAGTTCCGAAACTAACAGGCAGCCAGTGTACAGAGGCTAAAATTAGAGATACAGAGTTAGACTTTCTTGCCCCGACCTAAAAACAGACAGCAGCATTCTGAACCAACTGCAATCAGCGTATCAGAGACTGCAGAATACAACGAGTTGCAGTAATCAAGCCAAGAAAAGATAAAAGCATGAGCAACCTTCTCAAGATCCAAGTCAAGTCAAGTTGGGGAGCATGCACTGGTACAGTGCGTTACCGCACCCACTACACGGCAAAACAACTTGGGATTTCAACCCTCCAGGCAGACACACGTTCCAGTCCCACCCTCTGGAAATTACCCTCTATCTGCTGCAGCCAGGTGTTAGGTGGGTGACCACTTGGCCTGGTCTAGCCAGCCGGGTCCCCAACAATGAGGATCTTACAAGCCAGATCACCCTCGGGGAAACGCGCCACATGGCCGTAGTGCCATAACTGACGCTCCCTCACAATGCAGGTAATGTGCCTCATTCGGGACTCCATGAGCAACCGCTCATTCGACACAAAGTCAAACCAACGGTAACCAAGGATTTTCCGGAGAGACACAGTACCAAAGGAGTTCAGTCTTCGTCTCAGGTCACTAGATAGCATCCAAGTCTCGCAACCATATAGCAAGACAGGAAGCACCAGGACTCTAAAGACCTGGACCTTCATCCTTTTGCATAGATATCAGGAGCGCCACACATGTCACACACATCAAGATCTGTAGGAGAAAAAAAGAGGCTTAACCTTGGCTAAAAGATGAAACTGGAAAAGCAACTGTTGACCACAGAATCTGTTTCTAAAAAGAGAGGTTACTATCAAAAATAAGCCCAAGATTCCGAACATGAGGTTTACTAAAGTAGAGCTCCTTCATTAAAACAGTGTTGCTCAATGTTAGATCTCTATTGAAAAACAATATTTTAAATGAAAATTTGGACTTCTTAATTCTGACAGAGAATTAGCTGAGATAGAGCGACATAAGCCTTTTCTCTGAATTTTCTCCTCCAGATTGAAGTATTTTTTTTTAAAGCACTCCCAGGCCTAGAGGCAATGGTGGAGGTCTGGCTGTAGTTTAAGAATCATTTTAAATGTTGGTTATTACCTACTGGGACTTTTTCTAGCTTTGAAGTTCAATTGATTAAGGTGGATTTGACTCATCCAGCTTTCTGTGTCTTGGTACATAGACACCCCCACTCATGTAAGGATTTTGTCCAAGAATTCTCAGATTTTTTTGTCATCGATCATGACACTATATGATTGTGTTTTAGTTCTTGGAGGCTTTAATATTCACATTTGTCATCTTTCTAAACCTCCGGCCAGAGATTTTGTTCAGTTTGTTCCAAGTCTCACTTATAAAAATGGTCATACCTTGGACTTTGCATTTTCGTCAGGATTCTCAGTGTGTAAAATTCAAATGAATGATGGGTATCTTTCAGAACACAGCTTTATCACATTTGATGGCAAGTTACAGTATCAACCTTCAGTGACTGTTTTTCCAAGTTATGGCTTGCGCAGCTTCAGTTCCACATCTGCTAGTCTTTTATGTAATTCTTATGAAATCGTTTCTTTATTGTCAGGAGCGAAGCATCCTCTCTTGACCTCAGTATTGATAAGCTTGTGAATCAATTAACAGCTACTTGTGTGGATATTTTGAATGTTTTAGCTCCTCTTAAAGAGAGGAAACATAAGCCAAAAAGACAGCTGTGATTTAATGAAGTTATATGTTCTCATATAAGGACATGAAGGAGATCTACAGGTCACTTATGGGATCTTCAAAGACTCCTTTGTCAATTAACAAGAGACTCTGAAGGTTTCAAGAAGAGTTTTTTTTTCAACCGTTATTGCAAGCAGCTCTAACAGTCCTTGAGTATTATTTAGTGTTGTTGATGCTGTGTTTAACCCATCTGGGGGTTCTACAAATGTTTGGGACATCACTCTCTTGTCATTACCTTTTGCAATTCTTTATTAATAAATTTACTGATATTAGAGCCAATATTGTGCCTGTTACTCAGACTCTGTCAGTGGCCATCATTCACTCCACTGTCCATCAGTTTCAACCACTTTCTCTTTCGGACCTGATGAAAATTATGAGTTGCTTCAAACTGTCTTTTCGCCATCTTGTCTGCCCAGTTTTTTAAAGGGGTGCTGATGTAACGTGCTGTCAGTTATTAACAGTTCCGGGCTCAAACATTGGGTTGGTAATCACTGTACTGCTCTTAAGTGGTTCGCAGATTACCTCAAAGGCAGGACAATTTCTGTGCATGTTGGTAGTTCAACATCTCCTACTGCTTCCGTAACAAGTGGGGTATCCCAAGGCTTTGTCTTAGGCCCAGTCTTCCTCTTATTATATATGTTACTGTCCTGCTCTATACTAAACAAGTATAACATCCTGTATCAATGTTAAGCTAATGATACTCAAATTTACTCTCCATTGCAACCTGTTTTTAACTGCTTAGATGATAGAAAACACTGGATGGCACTAAAATTCTTGAGTTAAAAGAGTCAAAAACTGAAGTCATTCTACTGTATTTGGTCAACCTACTCTTACCCAAAACATCACTAGCACATTGGGTACATTTCCCCAGTACTTAAAGCCATGTGCTAAAAATCTCAGGGTAAATTTGGATTCAGGTTTTAAATTTGACAAGCAGATCAGTGCTGTGGTAAAAAGTAGCATTTTCTACCTCAGGGTGATTAACAAAGTCAAACTGTTTTTGTCATTTAATGACCTACAAAAGCTCATTTCACTCTTTTGTCACATCATGTCTGGATTATTGCAATGCCCTTTATGTTGGGGTATCCAGTGCGTCACTATTTCACCTGCAGCTTGTACAGAATGCAGCTGCTAGAGTTTTGACCAGAAGCACAAAAAGGGATCACATCGTTCCAGTGTTGGCCTCTCTTCAGAGGCTCCCTATTAGTTACTGGGTGAATTTTAAGATTTTAGTGTTTGTTTTAAAAGTCCTACATGGGTCTGTTCCACCTTATTTAGTTGATCTTCCTGATTCATATTTGTCAGCCAGCCAGCTGAGGTCTTTAAAGCAGCTATTGCTTACTCTCCCATGTGCACAGTTGAAGCTGAGGGACAATCGTACCTTTACAGTGGCTGGTTCTAAAGTGTGGAACTGTTTGCCCATTGCAATACGGTCAGCTCCCACAATTCATACCTTTAAGTTTTTACTAAAAAAGTACTTTAATTCACTTGCTTTTTAACTTCTGACTTTGAGTGTTTAAATCTTTCTATTCATATTGTTTATACTGTGTCCATTTTATTTTTGTGCATGTATGTTTAAGTTATTTAAGCTTGCATGTTGGTGCACATGTTTTTATGCATGCATAATGTTTCTATTTAAATATTTACATATGTTATAATTGTTTATCCTGCTTAATTGTCTTACTTTTAGGTGTTATTCTGTGTAAAGCATTTTGGTCAAATTTCAGTTGTTTTAAATGTGCCATATTAATAAATAAATAGAATCAGTGGTGCAACCAATGGGTCACATAATTAGTTCAATGTCTGGGGATTCAATTGATTACAATATAAAATGTCCCTCATCTGGATGGTCGAACTTGTGGTGAGTCAGTATGGCAACCTAACCTACACAATGAAGACAAAAGAACACTCTAAGCAAATCCAAACAAAGGTGACTGAAAAGTTCAAGACAGTGGATGGAGACAAGAAAATATCCATTTCTCTGAATATTCCTTGGAGTCCAGGATAATCAATAATTACAAAATGGAAAGAGTAACGCACAGCTGTATATCTGCTAGAGTAGGCCATCCAAAACAAAAAAAAGCAAACGGAGTGATCGTGCAAGAAGTCAACTAGCAGGGAGGGCTTTCAAGAGAGAGAAGAAAACTCAGAAAGAGTTACAAAAGTGGGGAGTGGACAGACTGACAGAGGTGGGTAGAGTAGCCAAAAATTGTACTCAAGTAAGAGTAGCGTTACTTCAAAATAATATTACTCAAGTAGAAGTAAAAAGTAGTCATCCAAAAAATTACTCAAGTAAGAGTAAAAAAGTATGTAGGTGAAAAGACTACTCAAGTACTGAGTAACTGATCATAATAAATTATTTATTTTTTAGAAATGTTGTAATAAGACAGACAAAAATATAAAATAATGTGCAAATTCTGCAATTTCCAAATAATAAAATAAAAAATGGGTAAAAATAAATAACGTCTGTACAAAATAAGGATGCCCGAATAACACAAAGTTCCAAATCTCAGTTTTTCACAACAAAGCTTTTGAAGCCAACATCTACAGTAGGTAACATGTATGTTTGAACAGTGCAGACTACTTACAGTGACAAGATATACTGTACACTGACAGTATAATACTGCATATGCCCTTGCCCTCCAAATAGCACAGCTGATACAAAATAACATTAGAACAAGGCAGCTTGTGCATGTACAAGAAGTCTCACTTTACCTTAACTGTCTGCGTCTGTGCATGTTTGGTTAACACGTACTTGTTTTTCACTCAGTGAAGTGATGGTTGGCTCTCATTTTTCATGTACAGTGGAACCTTGGATTGCGAGTAACTTGGCTTGCAAGTGTTATGCAAGACGAGCAAAAATTTTTAATAAATTTTATCTTGATAAACGAGTGAGGTCTTGCAATTTCGAGTAGTCCATATACGCTTTGTCTGCTGAGCGTCACATGGTCACAACTGAGCTGATGGCTCTTCTCTCTCTCGCTGTGGGATTGTGGGCAATCGTCAGTCGGCGTGCCTCACTCATATAGTTAACATCCGTATGAGCATATACTGTTTACTATAGCATTGTGACCACGTGTGTGTGCTGTGACGTGTGAGTCCCCGTCTTGCACTCCAAAACATGAAGCTGAGTCTCACTACTTTAACACCATCTTTATTCAGCTTGAAACATGAACAGCGCAGTTATTTATTGTAGCGGGATCTACCACTCTCCTATACACAGACACAGCAGTCAGACAGGGTCTATGCCGCCACAGTTTGTGTGTGGTCATGTGACTGCATGGCTACGTCTGATTTGTGAAACGGAGCCAGGTGATTATTTTTGCTAAGTCTGATTGTTGAAAAGGATACCTTTGCAGAGAGGTATTTTCACTTTGACATTAAAGTCTTTTTCTGTTGATTAGTGTTTAAAAAGCCAAATGAAATCCTGTGCAATTCAATGGTGTATAATAATAAAGGGTCAAAAGGGTGTGATTACTTTTTACAGGTGCTGTATCTTACCCTCACACACTACTTGTAAAGTACCTTTGTTTCCCGTCTTACGTCTATCACACATTGGTGTTCCCTGCACTTGAATGTATGTGTACCTTTTTTGTCCACCTCTGCCAGTGTTTTGGTCTTTAATTTCTTGCTCACTTTGTTTGATGTTGTCAGTTACAATTCCACCATTACATCAAACTTTTATTATCTTAGCCCTTGCATGCCTTATTCACTCTGTGTATTAATGCAAGTTCATTTTTGTGGGCACAGTGGCTACCAAACTGCTGGTTGTTTCCTGATGAAAAAGCTGTGGAATTGTCTTTCTGTATAATCTGCTTCACCTAAAGTTATCTGCATCCTGAATTAACAAGTCATCCAGTGAATCCCTCCAAAATCCTAATTAAATCCTTAATTACCAGAACTGAAAGAAGAGGATGGCAGCTTTATTGTGATGTGCTGCTGTGGTGACCTGTCATCACCTTTTCTGGTTTCAGGTAGAAACCTACCCGGGACAAAGATGGAAGGGATGAATGGACAATGCCATTTAGATTTGTTTTTTCTCAAATAGTTATAGAATTTCTTGCTGTTACATGTCCTTTATTCTTTGATCATATTATTTTTACATTTTGATTTGAGTTTTAGTTAGTAATAAGTGTACCCTGGTTACTCAGGTCAGTCCAATAGGGTCGGCTTTGGGGCAGGATTTCACTGTAGCCAGGCCCTTTATCAGAGGCTTATTTGTGTTTATTACTGAAGCTGTTGCTTAATTAGTTGTCTTAGTCTAAATTTATGAATTTAGGCTGATAACTGTGAGTAAATCTTGGGATTTGTTTTTCTATGACATTTAATAATCCTGAGTTCTATTCTAATAATATTTTTAATTAGCATTTTACATAGAACGCAGAAATAGCCTCTTGGCCACTCTCCCTGTTAGAATCTCCATCTGAATATTGGATATATTTGAATATATTTGCAAAACGAGTCCCACAAAGATAGACTATTCAAAAAAAAAAATCAGGCAGTTAAAGAACAGGAAAAGATTAATTAATACGCTACAGAGTAAATATATTAAAACCAGTAACAACATACTGCACGATAACGTGCAGTGAATACACTTGACTGGAGCATTCCTAGTTTTCATGCTCTTCCTCTGTACGTTTAGCATTTGTTTGCTCAGAGGGTGATGCGCTTGCTGCTTCCTGAGCAGCTCTTCTTTTCTCTACCCTAGTGGCCCGCTTCTTCTCGTCTTTCGTCGGCATCTTTTCGCGTTAAAACTGATTAAGTCAGTGTTTGTGTTGTAATTACTTAGTATGTCTGCCACTTAAGTGTTCAATCTGCCTCAAGAATGATTTAAGATATGAAGAGGTAGATATGAACTTGGGCGGCACGGTGGCGCAGTGGTAGCGCTGCTGCCTCGCAGTTAGGAGACCCTGGTTCGCTTCCCGGGTCGTCCCTGTGTGGAGTTTGCATGCTCTCCCAGTGTTTGCGTGGGTTTCCTCCCACAGTCCAAAGACATGCAGGTTAGGTGGATTGGCGATTCTGAATTGGCCCTAGTGTGTGTTTGGTGTGTTTGTGTGTGTCCTGCGGTGGGTTGGCACCCTGCCCGTGATTGGTTCCTGCCTTGTGCCCTGTGTTGGCTGGGATTGGCTCCAGCAGACCCCCGTGACCCTGTGTTCGGATTCAGCGGGTTGGAAGATGGATGGATATGAACTCTGATATGATATGATTTAAGATAAGAACTCTCGCTGCCGAGAGTTGATTCTAAAATTAAATAAAAAGAGTAATAAAAATGATCACCCGAAAGCGGACAGTAGAGGTCATGTAGTATATGTGTACCAAATTTCAGGTCAATAGTTGAAACGGGTTGTAAGCTACAGATGATTTAAAATCCTGGACAGATAAACGGACAGCCACTGTAGCGTATTATATAAGAAGATGAATAAAAATGTGATCTGCCGATATTTTAGGTTCGCCCATCAAAGTTGCAGGAGCAAGAGCCTATGCTATACCCAGTATTCCTTTTTATAATTTTAGATACAAATTTGTGTGAGACCAGAACAGCAACAGGCATAAGACATTCACCATACCTGGATGGGGCATCAGCTCACCACAGTGCACACACACACGCACACACACTCACAGAGGAACAAATTAGGATTTACAGTTAATCTAATAAGCAAGCCATTGGGGTGTTGATGGACAATTTTGAGATGCATGGAGAGCATGCAAACTCCAAACAGACAGAAAGTATGAGCAGGATTTGAATCCAGAAGACCCAGGTGGGTTGAGTGATTACATCAGGTTTGGCAGAAATAAATTCAAACTTGTGAAGACAATGAGGTCAATAGAGCAAAATACACCCTCAAAACAACAGCAAAAGAAATGAAGAGCAAGTACTCGTCAGCACAGCTTGCTGACAAATCTGCAATGAAGCGGAGACTCAAGATCATCTTTGAAAATGAGAAAATCGAGCTGCTGGAAAAAAAATAAATAAAAAAAAGGCAGCTACTGCAAAGCCATCTTTTCTGTTGACTTGACAACCCGTCTGTGGACAAAAGTGCAAGTTTGTCATGGCTGGACACACTGGGCTCAAACGAGAAACTGAAAACCTACTCATTGCATCTCAGGACTGAGCACTCAACACCAGGTGCCACTAGCGGACAATCTTGAAGAAGTAGACTGAGAGCAAGTGAAAATTGTGCAGCAAGGCTGAAAAGATGATCAGCCATATCATTGCTGGATGTACAAAGCTCGTTTCTACTGTATACATAAATCGGCACAACAAGGCTGCCAGCTATCTGCACTGGTCGATCTGTCATGGGCTTGGTGGCAAAGCCCTGAGAAATGCCACTAAGCATATGCCTGAGGCTGTTGTCAGCATTAGAGATATACCATCATGTGGGACATGACAGGACAAACACATTATACTATTTCAGCTAACCATTCTAGTATAGTTAGTAGTCCAACACAAGGAGAAGCAATGTCTTCTGATTGAGGTAGCAGTCCCAGTTGACAACATCTTACTCAAAAAAGCTGAAAAGCAAAGCCAATATAAAGGTCTGGAGACTAAGATCAGCAGGTAGCAAGGTACCAAGACTAGACTTGTGCCTGCGATGGTTGGGATTCTAGGTACCATCAAGAAAGGATTAGAAAAGATTCTAAAGGAGCAGCCAGAACACCAGACAAGAAACGAAACACAGACAGAATCCACTCACATTCTTCCTAAATAGCTGGGTTAAATGTTAGGTTTCAGGTTGAGACAGAGGCACTGCAGCGGCCACCAGCAAATTGCTATGATGATAAACAAACAAATACAATAATGCTAATATTTTAAGGATTGCAAAATTTCATGCTTTCTGCTTGATTTGAAGTTGTCATATTAATGACAGAATGAGAAAAATTCAAAAGGCAGACTAAGATGGGAGTCTGATTTCAATAAAGAATTAGTCTCTGATTAAGAGACTGGTTACAGTGAAAACCTACAAATGCCACAGCCCATCATGGACTAAGTGGGGTAGCTCTGGTCTATCATAAATCCTATATCTCATGTAGTTATTTTCTCTTAACTTGACTTGAATTTCAAACACAGCAGAGGTCAAGGAAATGGTGTTTAGGTGGTCTTAAGAATAAGAAATTGATTTATGTTCTCAAGCATTGCTGTCACTTCAGTGTACAGTAAGTGGAAAAGGCATAGTGAACAGACATATCATCAAATATATCAAAGCAGGCTGAAAGGGCTACATATTCTCTATTCTAAGTGCAGTATGCGCTGATGGCATTGCATATTATCATTTTCATTTAAATGTTACCTTTAAGTTTATAGAAATGTTATTTGCAGTAACTATCCCAGCACTTTTTAGTTTTAGGTCACACAACTATATTTGCAGGTTTTCATTTTGATAGAACTCAAACTCACAGCATAAATAGTTTTAATTAATTTCCATAGAAATGATGTATTTCCTTTTACCTGAAAATGCCTATCAGGGCCATTTTCAAAAGTCAAAATCTGACATCCTCTTTATATTTTATATGAAGTGGCAATGTCAAAATTGCAAAAAAATGTCCAAATGTTTAGTGGTTGCACTCAATACAAGAGTCATAAAAAATAAAATTCAAGGTTAATGCACTGAAAGCAGAAATAAGAATGTGCTTACTTTCTATTTGAAAGCATGACAAATCTCCCAAAGTCACCTCAGAGCATAAATATTATACTACCTTCCATTGTCTTAAGAGAAATAGAAAACACACAAAAAATAATAAACGCAGATGCTCTGCATTCTCTAGTCTGTGAACATACTTTAATTTACAGTTTAATTAAATTGTAATTAACATTAATGTTAAAGTGTGACTTTACGTGAGCAAGAATCATTTAAAAATGTACTTTTCAACCTATACAGTAATCCCTTTAATTGAAAAATGTATGGATTTTTCTAAAGCAGTGCAAATTGATACCCAACTGACAATCAAGTGAGAACATGGTCTGTGATGTGAACTGGCAAACTGTACCCCTAAAGATTTCCCCATCAGATCCCTTTATTTGATATTAATCTGAATTTTTATAGTTATTTTCCTTGGTTTTCATTAGCGATAAGGACTATTGCAATGCACGCTACAGTTCACAATCTTTTGACAATTTAGTCCTTTCAAAAATGACAAGCTGCGCATAACAAAAATCATCAGTTTGCTGTAAAAAGCTGGTGTGTCCTTTTACTTTTGCACTGCTGACAGTACATACTCTGTACTATGAAAGTACTAATATTTTTAAATAATCATATTTTATATACATTGTGGAGTTTGCAGTATAAAAATTCAGTAGGTCAATATGGTACTGAACATAAACATTTGTTTCATTTGTGCTTAACAGATATTGTATCCATCCATTTTATTAATTTGACTTTTTGCTACAGAGTCATTGACAACAATCTACCTAGCAACATTGCAAACAATTCAAGCAATCAACCCAAAAGTTAGATTGCAGCTGATTATGGAGCCCATTAAAATATTACAATTTGGACAAGAATAGGCTATTCAGCCCAACAAAGCTCATCAATCCTATTCACTAAATTTCTTCAAAATAGCATCAAGTCAAAGGTTTAAGTTCCCCAAAGTTATCCTATCTATCACTCTATTTGGTAACTGAATATGTCTATCATTCTATGTTCGTTAATCTGTTTGCAAAATTTATCTTTCAATTTTTATCTGTGTTTCTGTACTCTTTTTGAAAAACCCATTTTAAAAAACACAGCTTGCACCACCATACTGATTCACTTCAGAATGAACAATTAAGTCATCTCATCTCTTACTGTCTATTAGTTGAAACTGAAAAGCTTCATCTCCTTCAATCTTTCCACATACAGTAGCTCAACGCCTACAGTCCTGAAATCAGCCTAGTCACTCTCTTCTGGACTTTCCCTTGTGCTGTTGTCTTTTTTTTTTTGCAATATGGTGACTAAAACTACAGCCAGTGTTCCAGATGTGACCTTACAAATGCAAATACAGTATGTCTTAAGAAACAGCCCATCAGTCTTTATGTCCAGATTCACATATAATGATGTTACATTATCTAACATTCCATCTCCAATTAATTTAATATCTGCAGACTTAACCAGCTGGTTGTTTATAGCCTCATCAAGACATCTGCATCACGTATCTCTTCTAAGGTATGTTCTTCTACCCTGGGTCGAAAGGGCGTGCTGGCGATATCCTTATCCTTAGCTTCTTTCCGCCACTGTGTGGAAGAAGGTGTCACTCAATAAGAGAATGCACTACAGGACAGAGCTCCTTCCGGCAGTGACTTTCCTAGGCTTACCAGCCAAGAGAAAACATTCCTCATGAGGTTTCTCCTTATTGTTTGTTTAGCACCATCGAGAGTGTGTTTTGTTAAATTCTCGCTTTATTAAACTGGGATAACTCTGTTGGTGCTCCAATATTCTTTTCTCTTGCGGTCTATCTGATGGACACCACTTTTTAAAATCACCTAACTGTGGAAAAGACCCTTTCATCATAATTTTTACTTTCTTTGTTTTGGCCAGTTTTATATCCTTCTACTGTGCCTTGAACCCCCAAGCACTCTTATAAAAAGATTTCTGAACATAAGGATAAATACCAAATACAGTACACCTCTCTGATCATATACCTTTGGTGCTTCTTGACAGAATACCAGCATCTTAATGAAATACCATCGCCCCTGTCTAAAACCATATTGACGGTCAATTAATACAACTGTTTCTGAAATGTGATGTTCAATTATTTTCTTAATAACTTATTGCCATTAATTTATTTATGATACATGTTAAGCTTACTGGCCTATAGTTACTTGGATCAGTCTGGTCATATCTCTACATATATAAAATCCAATGTCTGTCTGTCTGCTTTTCACAAGAGAACTACTTAAGGATTTAGATTGGTTTTTTTTCTATAATTTGTTTGAACATTCCAGTTGATTCTGTGACTTCTCTCATCGCAACAGGAATCATAGTTCGCTTGCAGGAGCGATATACTTGTATTAATCCGAGACAGAGGCTGTGGGCTAAGGGGAGGCAATAGTGTGATGCCAAGAGTGGAAAGCCAGGTGGGGCCCTCCTCACTGTCCTGTTTCACTACTACGTGGGCAGAGCCATGGGGGATGGCTAGTTTTTTTTTTATTATGCAAGCATGGCCCAGCATTTACTAGGTTCTAATCTGTAGGAATTTCCCCAGTGTGAACTAATTTTTGAAAAAAACTAAGGTTTTCCAGATTAAAATCTGGATATTTAAAGTTGCCCATAATATATTACCACCTTCTAAACTTCCATCCATCCATTATCCAACCCGCTATATCCTAACTACAGGGTCACGGGGATCTGCTGGAGCCAATCCCAGTCAACACAGGGCACAAGGCAGGAAACAAACCCCGGGCAGGGCGCCAGCCCACCGCAGGGCGCTCACACACACACACACCAAGGACAATTTAGGATCGTCAATGCACCTAACCTGCATGTCTTTGGACTGTGGGGGGAAACCAGAGGAAACCCACGCAGACACGGGAAGAACATGCAAACTCCATGCAGGGAGGACCCGGGAAGTGAACCCGGGTCTCTTAACTGCGAGGCAGAAGTGCTACCCACTGCTCCACCGTGACGCCCTTCTAAATTTACTTTTTAATATTATTAGAAAATTCATATTGAAACTATTTTCTGAATTGGGATTCAGTGACACTCTTGGCATTAGGCCTAACCCTGATATGTTCTAGTTGAATCCAGATACACTCACCGAGATGTGACTCGGCACCCAGTTAAAGCAGACATACCTTTAGATTGTCTTTTATGTACTGTAGATGACAATTCCCATATTTTTTATTCTGTCTACCTTCATGTTGACTCTCATGACAGGCTAATTTAGAGGCACCAATTAAATTAGCATAAAGTGTTTTGGAAAGTGGCCTGGAAACTGGAGTATACATTTAGGAGATATACATTGACACAGGGCATAGATCCAAGCCCATGTCTTTTTTAAACTGTGAAACTGCAGCTGGATATTTTATTAAAAAAGAAGAAGAAGGAGCATCTTTACTTCATTTAAGCCCTTGTTTCACCACATACTGGACAGGGAAGATCTTTTTCCTAATTAACACTGCAGGCAAGCAATTTGATGTAAAAATCAATGCAAGAAGACTAAAAACTGTAAGAGTGTGAGGACAGGGTAGCAGGAGGAAAAGGGAAAATGAGCTAAATGTAGCAGTAAATAGAGACAAGGTTATATAGGTGAAAAGGTTTTGTTACTTAGATTGGCTCATTTTGTATAATGAAAGGGGCAAAAACAAGATTAAAGCCTGAAATGGAAAGGGGAAAGCTGTGTTTAACAAAAGTAGACATCTGTAAGTAGGAGTAGGAACAAAGAGTAGGCAGTAAATTGCTCCACAACTAAATAATATGAACACTGAGTAAGAAAGAAAGAGAAAGTTTACAGGAATTTTGAAAGAAAGATATACACAAACTTAAGTGATATCAAAAGGCAACACTATGAGATAAATGGATATATCTTGCTATAGCTAAGGCAAACATAAAAAGAAATATATTGCTCAAAAAATTAAGGGAACACTTAATTATCACAATCTAACACCAAGTCAGTTAAGCTTCAGGGATACCAATCTGTCCAGTTAGGAAGCATAAAAGATTGTGAATCAACTTCACCTGCTTTGATGCAAATGAAAGTGACAACAAGTACACTAGAAAGGCAACAGCAAGACACTCCAAAAAAGGGAATGGTGGCCACAGATAAGTGCTCTCTCCTTATCCTTCCTCACTGATTCTTCTCTAGTTTTGTGCTTTGCTAGTGTCCTTGGCACTACTGGTAACATGCGGCAGTACTTGCAGCAGATTCAGGTTGTACAAGTAGTGCAGCTCCTCCAGGATGACACTTCCATACATGTTGTCGCAAGAAGGTTTGCTGCGTTTCCCAGCACAGTCTGAAGAGCATGGAGGAGATACCAGGAGATGGGCCATTACACGGGCATCAGCCCAGCAGCAGGACCAGAATCTGCCAGAGCCCTACAAAATGACCTCCAGCTGGCTACTGGTGTGCATATTTCTGACAAAACTGTCAGAAACTGACTCCATGAGGATGGCACAAGGGCCTGACATCCTCTAGTGCAGGGGTTCTCAACGTCGGTCCTGGGGACCCCCTGTGGCTGCAGGTTTTTGTTCCAACCAGATTCCTAATCAGTGACAACACCTGATAGCACTGATCTCATTTAATTAGCTGTTTTTTTTTTTCTTTTATTCGACATTCAGAAAAGCATAGCAGCATGATTTTTACATTTATAAGACATTTATAAATATTTCTGCTTTTGCTATAGATTTAAATGTTTAACTCTCTATTGTTGATTTCATTATATTTTGCCCTTTCTCTGTGCAGTTTTTCCCCCTTCATTGTATCTTAATAATGACAACTTAAAATGAGCAGAGCAGACAACCAGGCAAACAACACTGAATAATCAAAGGTTGCAGCTACTTTAGAGTCAGACCCACTAATTAGTAAATAATGGATTAATTAAACAATTAGTACACCTAGAAAAGTAGAAGGAAAATCAAGATTAAAAATACTGTTAAAAAAAATACATTATTCCTATATAACTGCTTAGTACATTTTAATATATATATTTTTTTTAGCAAACTTAGTTTTCTAATTAATATATTTTTCCTTAAACACAGAACTTGGAAAATATCAGTTCACTTAATTAGCCCAGGAGTTCAATTAAAAAAAGAAGCTGGTTGGAACAAAAACCTGCAGCGATAGGGGGTCCCCAGGACCGACGTTGAGAACCCCTGTACTAGTGGAACCTGAGCTTACAGCCCGTCACCGTGCAGCTTGATTGGCATTCGCCAGAGAATACCACAATTGGCAGCTCCGCCATTAACACCCATTCTCTTCACAGATGAGAGCAGATTTGCACTGAGCACATGTGCTCGGACGTGAAAGAGTCTGAAGATGCTGTGATGAATGTTATGCAGCCTGCAACATCATCAAGCATGACCAGTTTAGCGGTGGGTCAGTGATGGTCTAGGGAGGCATACCTAGGAGGGTTGCACAGACCTCTACATGCTAGGCAATGGTACCCGGACTGCTTTTAGGTACCAAGATGAAATCCTCAGAGCCATTGTCAGACATTAGTCTGGTGCTAGTGCAGGACAATTATTGTTACATCATTTAATTCTCAACTAATTAATTTCCACTTAAATATTTTGTTCATAGAGATCCAATGTGCAATTTAAGTGTTCCCTTATTTTTTTTAAGGAGTATATTTTGTACATAGTCTAAAAGAATACTGAGAGAAGTTCTCCAATATATCTTAAAAAATGAAGAGCATGATAAAAAAGTAAGAAATATAAAAAGATGAGACACATAATGAGACATTCATCAAAGCCTTGAAACTGCTTTTACTTAGTTAAAAATGTACTTTAACATCTTAATTGTTTAGTTTTTAAGTTTATTGACTCAATCATTCATTCTCTTAATACATTCTGTCAAACAGAAATACCTCAAGAACACGTCTCAGTGTCTGATCAGGTAAACATGATGTGGAAGGTATTTAAATACGGAAGAGCCAGTAACTGCATTTGCCTTTGTTTCCTTAGCATGAAAGAGGAGAAAGCCCAGGACTCATGTTGTTACATCTACACAACTGCCAAAAGCCCCACTCCTTCTGGTCCGTTTCCTATTTAAGAGTGCTAACAGCCAGAAGTCAATATTCATTTAGGACCCTGCTCCGACAATAGAAGTCCTACCATGCCTCACAAAAAACGTAAGCACATTTTAGGCTATGTGCCTTTAAGCGACTGTTCTATTTTCTGTTATTATTTCATTGTCCATCTGCTTTTGTTACATTTACATGGAGGCTTAATGGATATTCAAAGTGCTTTGCATATGTTTGTATGTATCAGACATTATCATAATTAGATTACTTGTAGATAGTGCTGAAAGTGTAAGCACATTTTCACTCAGTTCTTCTCCACTATGACATGACTTGACTTGTTTGATTAAATACAGCAAATTGGCCCGACTTACTTGAATGTAATCATTACAGTTTAGGCCTTGATTTAAAACTTGATGGTCAGGAGTTGAAGCTTACTCAAGAGTTCCATATGTACGACTTCATTCCACCTCTGTTTTTTAGTGCAACGTTAACACCAAGAACATATTTGTTCATTCTATGCATAAAGAACATCCATCCATCCATTATTCAACCCACTATATCCTAACACAAGGTCACGGGGGTCTGCTAGAGCCAATCCCAGCCAACACAGGGTGCAAGGCAGGAAACAAACCCCGGGCAGGACGCCAGCCCACTGCAGGCATAAAGAACATCAGTTACATAATTCATTTCCTCTTATACACTTCTAGATTAGTGACGTTTTTCTTTACTATTTTTGTTACCTTACCTCAGGAGAAGTGACCTGACTTACCAGAGGTACGGCTTGTGCATGTACCTCTTCTGTGATTTGACTAACAATGATATTGGGAGTTCATTTTGCCATCAGGAACAGCTGTCACAAGGTTATAGGGGGAAAATATATAAAATATACGAGTTGAAGTAAATTTGAAACAGTAAACTAGTCCATAATTAAAGTCACAAAGAATGTTTTTCAATTTTAAGATAGATGAATTTGGGAAAGGTGCTATATAAATAAAATTTATTATTAATTATTATTATTATTATTATTATTATTATTATTATTATTATTATTATTATTATTATTCAGTGTTTGTTTCCTCTTGCATGATGACTTTGCGGTTTTAGCTAGTAAATCCAGGCTACAACAAGAAGCCAAAGTGATTTACCCCAACACCTTTCTAAGGATGTGTGCAGTGCCCATAAGTGTTGGGTAAGAACAGCTATAGCAGAGATACTTGACAGGTCAGAAACTGAAAAGGAAGTATTGATTACTGAAGTTCTACTTAAACCTGAACGTGTCTTTGGAGACTGATTGCTCTGCTCATCAGAGTGGTGAGCCAAAAATACTGAAGCCTCTAAAGCATTTAAAAAAAAAACTACTATAATCTTCAATAACAATAAGCTATAAATTGTTTGAGATCTGGAAAATCTTGAGTCTATGCTGCTTTGAGTGTCAAAGAACTCCTGATTACTCATTATATACTGTACGGTGTGACAGACAGAGGGCGCTATCGTCCTCTTGTAACCTTGGACAATATGTCAGACACCAGGTATAAGTCCAAAAGTTGACTTTATTAAAGCAAATATGTGCACAAAGCACCCTCCTCTCCACAATACTCATAAACTCTCGACAATACACAATTAATAATCAATAATACACTCCACCACTTCCAGACGCGTTGCCACCCTTCCACCCAGCTCAGCTCAACGCTCTGGTGTTATTCCCAGTCTTTTATAGTCCCTGACCCGGAAGTGTTTCCCATCCTTCAGTACATGTGACTCCTTATCACTTCTGGGTCAGATAAAACTCCTCTTTCTTCAACCCGGAAGCACGTCATTCCTCTTGTCCATGTGACTCAGACGTACTTCCGGGGCGTAGGGCAAATAGTTGCTGCTCCTCCCTGTATTGCCTTCTAGCAGCCCCCGTGGTATCCAGCAGGGCTGTAAAGGAAAATTCCAACGTCCATAATTCCCTGCTGGCATTCGGGGCACCTCCATGCTGCAGGGAGGGCTCCATCTAGCGGCCTGGGGGTATTGGCCAGGAAGAACAGCTGGCCATATATCACAACGTTTAAGCCAATTTGAGGATGTTTATCAGAAGGCCTTTTAATGCACACATCCACTTCTACACTCAAAGTGCCACACTGGAATAATTAAACTAAAATACACATCTTGGGGATAAGGGGGGAAAACATTTTATATATATATTGTGTACTGCAGTGGGCTGGCACCCTGCCCGGGATTTGTTCCTGCCTTGCGCCCTGTGTTGTCTGGGATTGGCTCCAGCAAACCCCTGTGAACCTGTGTTAGGATATTGCGGGTTGGATAATGGATGGATACATTGTGTATGCATTAAGAGATTGTTTGTCAAGGGGGTGTTATGGATATGGTTCAGGACTGCAAAAATGATGTAATATTAGTTGTATATAAGGAAGTATGGCACAGAAGTAACCAAAAGACCCCTTTAAATGCTAGTGTAGAGAGATGTGACTAAAACTCTCCAGGAAATTCCCTACAAATAATGCACTATAAAGACTGAGGGGCATAGTCAGAGAACAATAAGAGCTTTGGTATTTATAAATTAGCCTTTGCGGGGAGACAGTCCGAGTATTTTTAATAAATACTATAGTTCAATGTGTATCACGTTGCCTAAGATGTTAAGCAAGCTCTATAAGCAGTTAATCAATAATCTGAGTTAATTTGCTCCCAAGGCTAGAAGAAAGTCAATGGAGTTTGTCTAGCCTGGAAAATAGCAAGAATCTCACATGCAGGTGTATTCATTTAATGAGATAGGAGTTCAGAGATGCAGTAGCTCCAGTGATTATACTTAAAGTAGCCCCAAATTGGGGTGTTAGAGACAGGCAAGCTGTCATTGAGCACAAATTTGGGAATCGAGTTGCTGAAAAGGCATACTGTACATCCCTGGAACTTAAAAGATACAAGAGATCTTGAAAGGAATGACTGGCACATGAGCGAGACATTTTCTAAATTTAGCTGGTACTTGGAAGTGCTTGAAAATGGCAAACCAGCTCACCCACATGACAATAATGTTTTTTTTCAGTAGAATGACCAGTCTGAGTATAAAAATATAACTTGTTTTTCTTTCATTTTGAAAATTTATGATCCCTCGTTTACCATTTCCCTAACCTATTCATAAATAGAATGTCTGTGTCTTTGGCAAATTAAAGTAAGCTGGAAAACTAAATGAAAACCAATGGAACCCACAAGGAGGACACAGAAACTCCACACAGATAGGCGAGCAGCCTACCAGTGAAGCTTGGATCTTTAAAATGGGAGCAGTGAAGAAGCATGGCTGGCCACGAACTGTGTGTGTTATTATGCTGTCAGTAAATACTTTATATATTTAACCATCCATGCATGGTCTAATCTGCTCATCTAGTCAAGGGTGACAGGGACTATCACAGAAAGATGCACCAATCTTAAGCAGGGCACACTCACATACACACTCATGCATAAAGGGCCAAAATATAAGTTGACAATTAAAGGATAAGTTTGGTATTTTTGGTATATTTCTTTACAATCATGGTAAATATTAATTTGCCATATAACTCTGTCCTTTAAAGTAAAGTATATTTGATATATTTTAAAAAATAACTAGCCTACTGTCTGTGGTTGGCTGGCGCCCTGCCCAGGGTTTGTTCCAGCCTTGCACCCTGTGCTGGCTGGGATTGGCAACGGCAGACCCCACGTGACCCTGTGTTAGGATAAAGCGGGTTGGAGAATGACTGAATGACTAACCTACTGTTGCATTTTATTATGGAGCTAATCGATACTGGGGTCTCGACGTGAAAAAAAGCCTCAAAACTTACCTTCAGCCTAAGGCACATTAATTCATTACACTGAAGAAAAACCATTACATCAGCAGGAAGATCCCACAAGGACCCAGGAATACAAACACAGTCAATCCTCTCTATCCACAGATTTAGTTCACACTGATTCACTTATCTGCTATTATAAAAGTGTATACCATTTTGTAACACTTCTGCCTATTTGTGGAGAAGGTCCTCACTGCAGGCCATAGATTGGGGCGGAGATGGGCATTAGGGAGTTGCATTTGCAGCCATGCATAGCTGAAAAAAAATTCTGGGGGACTAATTGTAGATGCAGCAAAATGTGAGATTGACCAATAACAGGTCTGTGATGCCCTTAAATGTCTGGGACTACATGTGCACTACTCTAAAATGGATCAACATGTACATACCTGGCACAGAGAAGCATGGGTAAGCCATTGAACTCCATTCATGATGGGGACTAGGGCTTGCAATTGTTCTTAATGAATGAGGAATTCACAGTAAGTGTGGGTCATAAGCTCACACTGATTAAACCAATTCCCTTTTGAAATACTGCCTGATGCTACTACTGAATGGATAATTTAGTGAAGTCCACAGATTGGCCATGGCCTCTGGTAGACCACTTGAAAGATGATTGGACTTGAATATAGAGGAAGTAAAAGTCACAAGATAACTACAGTCATATGAAAAAGTTTGGGAACCCCTCTCAGCCTGCATAATAATTTACTCTACTTTCAACAAAAAAGATAATATTGGTATGTCTTTCATTTCCTAGGAACATCTGAGTACTGGGGTGTTTTCTGAACAAAGATTTTTAGTGAAGCAGTATTTAGTTGTACGAAATTAAATCAAATGTGAAAATCTGGCTGCGCAAAAATTTGGGTCCCCCTTGTAATTTTGCTGATTTGAATGCATGTAACTGCTCAATGCTGATTACTTCCAACGCCAAATTGGTTGGATTAGCTTGTTAAGCCTTGAACTTCATAGACAGGTGTGTCCAATCATGACAAAAGGTATTTAAGGTGGTCAATTGCAAGTTGTGCTTCCCTTTGACTCTCTGCTGAAGAGTGACAGCATGGGATCCTCAAAGTAACCCTCAAAAGATCTGAAAACAAAGATTGTTCAATATCATGGTTTAGGAGAAGGCTACAAAAAATCTCAGAGCTTTAACTGTCAGTTTCAACTGTAAAGTATGTAATCAGGAAATGGAAGGCCACAGGCACAGTTGTTGTTAAACCCAAGTCTGGCAGGGCAAGAAAAATACAGGAGCGGCATATGCGCAGGATTGTGAGAATTATCACCTCCAAAGACCTGCAAGAACATCTTGCTGTAGATGGTGTATCTGTACATCGTTCTACAATTCAGCGCAATTTGCACAAAGAACATCTGTATGGCAGGGTGATGAGAATGAAGCCCTTTCTGCACTCACGCCACAAACAGAGTCGCTTGTTGTATGCAAATGCTCATTTAGACAAGCCAGATTCATTTTGGAACAAAGTGCTTTGGACTGATGAGACAAAAATTGAGTTATTTGGTCATAACATAAGGCGCTTTGTATGGCAGAAGAAGAACACCGCATTCCAAGAAAAACACCTGCTACCTACTATCAAATTTGATAGAGGTTCCATCATGCTGTGGGGCTGTGTGGCTAGTTCAGGGACTGGGGCCATTGTTAAAGTTGAGGGTCGGATGAATTGAACCCAATATCAACAAATTCTTCAGGATAATTTTCAAGCATCAGTCACAAAGTTGAAGTTACGCAGGGGTTGAATATTCCAACAAGACAATGACCAAAACACAGTTCGAAATCTACAAAGGCATTCATGCAGAGGGAGAAGTACAATGTTCTGGAATGGCTGTCACAGTCCCCTGACTTCAATATCATTGAAAATCTATGGGATGATTTGAAGTAGGCTGTCCATGCTCGGCAGCCATCAAATTTAACTGAGCTGGAGAGATTTTGTATGGAAGAATGGTCAAAAATACCTCCATCCAGCCTCCAAAGGCTATAGGAGGCGTTAGGAGGCTGTTATGTTTGCAAAAGGAGGCTCAACTAAGTATTGATGTAATATCTCTGTTGGGGTACCCACATTTATGCAACTGTCTAAATTTGTTATGATGTATGTTGCATATTTTCTGTTAATCCAATAAACTTAATGTCACTGCTGAAATACTACTGTTTCCATAAGGCATGTCATATATTAAAAAGAAGTTGCTACTTTGAAAGCTCAGCCAATGATAAACAAAAATCCAAAGAATTAAGAGGGATTCCCAAACTTTTTCATGTGACTGTATATACGAAACTGCGAAAGGATTATTACCAAGCCTTGATGGCCAAGTGCAGAGGGCCGGTTTGTCTGTCTGACTCAGTTTCACCCCAAATCAGTGTTCCAACTAAAACATAACCCTACTTTACCCATATGATTAATGTTTCATATCTACAGTTGTCATATTTATGGGGTTTTACAGGACTATAACTCTCACAGATAACAAGAAAGGACTATCCATCCATCCATCCATTTTCCAACCCGCTGAATCCGAACACAGGGTCACGGGGTTCCGCTGGAGCAAATCCCAGCCAACACAGGGCACAAGGCAGGAACCAATCCCGGGCAGGGTGCCAACCCACCGCAGAGAAATGACTATGTATACATAGATATCTCTATATATAATCTTCATTTGGATCTTGATCTTTGTTTTTCCACGAATGAATTAGAAGAAGAAGCACTAGATGGCAGATGGCCACCTTTCAGTTTAGTACGTTGTTGTTACTCATGGATGTCAACAATGTGCCGGAATAACGAAAGGGGTGGTGGACCGTGTTACACTGGTTAGCTCCTGAGGCCTGGTTAGAGAATGAGATTGCCGAAGATAAAAGGTACATGCCTACATAACATATGAATGAAAGAAAGACAGTGGGTAAAATGAATGACAACGTAACAGCACGTTCCGGAAATTATTATTGTTACGTTGTAACGCGAGTGCTGCGCGTCTCACAGTTGTACTGTGGCTTGCTCACATGTCAGTGAAGTGATCCCTATTTATGCTTTAAAGAGCCTGGATACCTATGTGTCCCCCTTTTATAACTATTGCTCCGTGTATATTGCCTTACTCTTTGGATTGCCACAAAGCAACCTGCGAGATTGGAGAAAGGTTGAGAAGACATCGTGAGAGGAAACGATAGCGTCGTGAAAACGAGACGGACTGTGAACAGACAGAAGCAGAAATGCTCCTACGCCACCACATAATTACGATTCGGACAGTGATTCCGTTCCTATCGAATCAATATCCAAGGGTTTTCTTTTGTAATTTTGTTTCCCTTATAAAAAATCATAATGCTGTGTGACGAAGGGCCCAGTTCACGACTGGCAGCCGCGTTTAAACAGGGAGGCCTTCACAGACAACTTTAACACATACAACGTAGTTGGGCGCACATGGCTAGTTATATATATTGTGCTAAATTTGGGAACTCAATACAGTTTGTGGTGGCCGCTGTACAAATGGGGAACCAGTGTAAAATTTGGCTGAGATATAGCAAGTTTTAACAGTGTGGACACACCAGAGAAACACACATTCAGATTTAAATATTAGACAAATTAATTTTCAACAGACTTGATTATAAACCTATGTGAGTTCCCCTGTGTTTGTGAATGTGTATGGTAATGGGCTAGAGACCTATCTGTGGCTGGTTACATGCCTTAGGCCTGACGCTGACAGCATCTCCTCTGACTCCACAGTGATCTAGAACTGAATTAAGAGGACTGAATAATGAACAGACGGCTGTACGTCTGAAGCAATGCAGTCTTTTAATAAAATGCTAATCTCTAATTTACCTACATTTTAAACTGCTGCCCAGTCACCATACTGACACATATACAGAAGAATTGCTAGAGTCAAAGCTACTGAAGCTATACATACACTGCAAAAAATGTATAGGCAAAAACAAGACAAAAGAAAAAAAAAACTTTAAATGTGAGTTGTTTTGCTTTTATTTAGCAAAAAAATCTGCCAGTGGTGTTTTCAAAATTTACAATATTTCTTACAGTATAACCTAAATAATAATTCTTAAAATAAGGAAAATAAGATTTAATGTTATGATATAAACACTTTTTCACTTGCTTAGGTTTCATTTTTTGCAGTGTAGAAAAAAAGATTAAATTTGATAGCACTATATTTCAGAGAAAACTGAGTTGACAAAATATTGAGGTAGTAGAAAGGTTGATTTGAAGCCTGATAATTGCTGTGAATGCACACCGATGCAGTCATCACACTTTACTTATTCTGTGGAAAAAATGATGCATAGATTTTGACTAAAGTCCCTCTTGGGTCAATTTCTATATGGATTCTTTTTTATATTATATTGTCTTCACACATTTTTCACAGGCAGCACAGTAGTGCAGTGGTAGTGCTGCTGCCTCACAGCAAGGGGACCTGGGTTTGTCTTCCCTGTGTGGAGTTTGCATGTTCTCCCCGTGTCTGCGTGGGTTTCCTCCGGGTGCTCCGGTTTCCTCCCACAGTCCAAAGACATGCAGGTGAGGTGCATTGGTGATTCTAAATTGTGCTTGGTGTGTGTGTGTGTGTGTCCTGTGGTGGGCTGGTACCCTGCCTGAGGTTTGTTCCTGCCTTGCGCCCTGGGATTGGCTCCAGCAGACCCCTGTGACCCTATGTTTGGATATAGCGGGTTGGACAATGACTGACTGACATATTTCACATTTTGACTTAAATAGGTAGGGCTTATGTGGTTCCAGTCCAAATGTAGCTGAAGGAAAATCTGCTCATTCAGAGAGAAAAAAAACAGTAGTTGCCAGGGTAAAAGCAAAATCAGTATTTCATTTTTAAAGTTTGATGGGGTTTCCTAAGGGAAGTAAGTGTGCAGGGAATTTCAATGTACTTTGTGCCAAGAATTAGCCATCAAAGCCTGTGAAATTGCCTGTGATAAAATTATGTAAAAAGCTTCCAAAAAAGCTTCCAAACATTGAAGTAGAACAGCTGTTGTTAAGTTCATGGTAACTGAAAAGCCATATTGTGTAAATGCCAGTGCCTAAGCATTTTAGTAACTGAGCAAGAAGGCACATCAGTAAGTAGTGTGCTCTTAAATATCATTTAACATTTGAAACACTTTTGTGTATCAGCTTTAACTTTTGAGGTGAATAAAGTTAGATCTGGGAATTCATCCTGAAAGTATGCCATTCATGTTCATACACAGTGGAAGGTCATTGTAACATAAAGTGTACTTAAAATGTCTTGTTTAGAAACACTGTTGTATTGTTTTAACTGCATTTGTTTCCAGCGCTATCAAAACCTTTAGGTACTGAAGTCTTATTTCACAACATCTTAAGAGAAATACGTACTGTAGGTATTCTCATCACATGCCACCACAATGTAGGCTGGGGCATATGGATTACTTTATGATCATGCTGTATTGACTTATACAAAAATATTTTATTGTATATTAGTCTGCTTGATCTTCACTATTTGACCGATCAACATTTAAAATAAAATCTTAAGTAAATCAAAAATGAGAAAATACACATATCCTTTACTGAATTTACTGGTTAGAAGTGTTAAAACTAATAATGGCATTAATAACTCAGAAAAAAAACACAAACCTGAACTTTTAATTTCCATAAAAGAACTGTGTAGTATTTGCCTATTTCCATAAAAGAACTGTGTAGTATTTGCCTTTTGTTCTTATAGGTGCGCTGCATTGGCTATACTTAGATAAACTTCCTGGTTGTAATTATAATGTTTCTTTCTACAATAAAAAAAAAATGTTTTCCAGGATTACACTTCACTGATTTATGAATTATTATTAAATGGTGCCCTGATATTGTTTTCATGGTTAAATGTGAAGAAGATGTAAGAGATGCTCAAAATTGTGTATGTGTGTGTATTGTGAGTGCCACAGGAGGAGATCTGGCCTCCTAGATGGTAATTCCTTGTGGGATGCCACAATAAACGAATCCTTACTCAGCAGGGAGCCCAGTATGTTGGGGGGACCAGCAGAAACAACAGCATATGGATATTATGTACCTCGATATGCTTGAGGTCTTGTCCTTGGGACTTGGGTCCCCTTCAGATACCTACAGGGTGTCAATGGAATTGTAGCTCTGAAATACAAGCCTCTTTGATTCAGTGGGTGCCACCAGGGGGCGCTGCAGGAAGATATGGTCCCTACTTTGTAGGACTCGTTTCTGACCCAGAAGTGCTTCGAACGAATCACGTCCTAGCCACAGAAGTACTCCTGCCTCAGAGATAAAAGGAGACAAATTATCTTGGCCAGGTAGCCAGAGTCAGGAGGTGATGGACGAGACTAGACAGTAGGATTGTGAAGGAAGAGAATTGTTTTCTGGCCTGTTTCTACTTTGGTTGTCTGCCGCACAGATCTATCATCCTAAGTTTAAGTCTTTCACAAAGTCGTTGTCTGCCTGAAATCAGCACTTTCATCGGTGTGGAGGGGATTTCTTTGGCTACTCCGATTTTTCTTCCAAAGACGTCTTTCTTAATCTGTGACTCTAAATTGGCTTTGTATGAGCTTTAGACTGTTGCTGTGTATGCGAATGGGCCCTCGAGTGGACTCTCACACCATGTAGTAGCAATTCATGTTTTGTGCCCAGTGCTGCCTGGATAGGTTCTGGCCACACATGGCACTGCTTAGGTTAAGTTGGTGTAATATTGTTTTGTTAGTAACTCCTAAAATGTGCTGCTAAATATTTACATTTCTTGATCTAATACGCAGATAAATCCCTCAAGTTATACTGTGGTAATGAAACAAACGCATACATGCATTCTAACAGCTGTGCTAATAGTATAAGCCATATAAAGCAAACATTTTACACTTAGCTATAAATCAAGATTTTTATAAGGTTTCTACATTGTACTTCTAAAACAATAACATCAAATGATTTTTTACTAATTGCAGAGCTTATGGCACTTTACATTTTCAATTGAAAATAATTATGTCCTTCTTGAAATAAAAACTACTTTGATGCCAAGATCAAATCCTATTATGCCACATGAATAGTCACTTAAATGCAGTTAGATTGCATCGGTGATGTCTTTGCCAAGATTGACTGAACTTCTAAAGAGAACAGATGCAAGTCTAATGAACTGGTGATTTTCTCATCAATAATTCACAGGTTTCACTATTACAGTCTGTGCAGTATAATTGTTTCAGAAAATAAATACCTTTATATGGAAATATGTCTGGTTATTATTTTCTCATTTCATTTAACTTCAGTATAAGTTGGTAATCTGAAACATTAGCCCCATTTGCGCAACATCCTTGGTGACAGTGTGCATATTTACTGTAGCGTCTTGGTGAAAGTATAATGAGCACATGAAAAACTTGTGGAACAACAGAATAATTTAAAATTTAGAAAGTGAGATGGGCTAGGAAAAAATATTTTGTTTGGTTAATAGGTTATACTGTAATTTGCAACTATTCTGTAATACACTAGGCTGTTACATGGAATCGTGCTGAATGAGGACAGACAGACAGATAGGTAGATTATCTGTCTGCCTGTCTGTTATATAGTGCCTATCTATCTATCTGACAGACAAACAGACAGGGTTATTGACCTACAAAATTTTATTTCCTACTTTTTGGGGGGTGGCTGGAGATGCTACAGCCTTTGTTTTGGTTCTCATTTTAACTGCAAACCAATAACTGCAATGTTAAGTTCATGTTACAGTAATCACAGGCAATCAGAATGGTATTTAATGCACTTACATATGACTGTTTAAAATGACAACCATTCTAAAAGCATTTTAGGCACCATTATTTTAAAGATGAAATGCCATATGATAATCAGTGCATATACAGCATTTCTAATTTATTCTCCTATATAGTGTATTTTTGTACAGACCACTTAAGCCCACTGGCATTTCTTCTGTTCTTGTTATGAGATATAGCCTTCAGGGAGTTCCTAGTGGAGCAATCAGTGATGTTGTGGTTGTGACACAGGGCGAGTCATATGGCAAACATTCAAATCTCAACTGAGCCTCTTGTTAGTCTGATGCTGTATATTAATCTTCTTCTTCTTCTTTCGGCTGCTCCCATTAGGGGTTGCCACAGCGGATCATCCAAAATTGTTGTCCGCATATTGATTTGGCAAAATTTTACACCGGATGCCCTTCCTGATGTAACCCTCCCCATTTATCTGGGCTTAGTGAAAAAAACTGTTTGACCAGCAGATTGCCAGAAGCATGAGGAATGAGGCCAAGGAAAGTTTGATATCTTCAAAACAACACTGAACTACAATTCACTTCGGATAGCAAATGCAGAAGTTTGAAACAAGCAATAAATTGCATTCCTGTTTATGCCATCCTGTATGAAAACCAGTTGTGTGTCAGTACATCTATTTCTTTCTGGAGTGAGGTGTCTGAGTAATTCTGTGGTATCACCAAGGCAGAACATGGCATGCATATAATCCAGATAGCTCTGAAAAGTGTACCTACACAAATTACTGTGAAAATCACAGAACAAATGAAGTAGGGACAATTTTAATTTGTTTGAGGGAGCAGCAAAGGATAAAAAAGAAAAGTATGCTTTTCAGTAAAAGGCACCCATGACTTAAAAAAATAAATTTATTCCAATGTTTCAAAGATTTACCTACAAAAATATTTAAAAATACATATTTTGTAGCATTTTTCCTTTGCATGAATTAGCATAAGAGTATTTTTGTCAAACTGTAAGAAAACAAAAACAGAGTAAAGTTAAGAGAACTGAGCATGAGAAAGGTGCTATATAAATATTTATTATCCTTCCATCCATTATTCAACCCACTACATCCCAACTACAAGGTCACAAGGGTCTGCCAGAGCCCATCCCAGCCAACACAGAGCACAAAGCAGGAAACAAACCCCGGGCAGGGCGCCAGCCCGCCGCAGAATATTTATTATTATTATTATTATTAATTGGTAAACTAGAGAAATGGTCTACTTTGTTAAACCTGGGATGTTTTCCTTGAACTTTTCTCTCTAAATCATTTAAATCCCTTATAACAAAAGATCTGGTTTCATGTTTCAACTGTAAGAACAAATTACTAATATTCTATGGCCATTTTCTTCTCAGAAAATGTGATGCAAGCATGTTATTTTTTTTTTTGTTGCATATAATAGAATTGCAATCAAGGACAAAATCAAGGTTCAATTTCAAAATGTTCCATTTTGCATTGGCTTTAAAGAACACGACGTGGCTCCACCTCTTCATATAATTCGTAATCGCCCAACATTTTTATTCCACCTTTTTTATAATATGTTAAGATTAAAAATGTTTAGATTATACTTCACACAGTATATATTTTAACATTTATGTAACCAAATTACTAAGATCAGAACTGCTTTAGCTATATGCAATTATAGCTTATATAATGTCAACAGTTTGTTTACTAGGAAAATTGTGTTGCAGTGTTATATTCTGTTATCAACAGATTTTTTAGTGAACAATTTTTACTTTTAAACATCTATTTGACAATGACCTATTGCATTATATAGTACTAAGCACATAATCTTAGGGATGACTATGAGAGACATGATTTAAAACCTTAATCTACCAGCTTAACAGAACATAGTCAATGTTTTTATCCATAAATATCACTGGATTTATTACAAGCAGAGACACAAATATGGCTAAGTACAACTAAGTCCACATGTAGACTTGTAAGACACTAGGGGTCGCTGTTGTCCCTTTCAACCCAACAGACAGTGGCTCTGGACACAAGTTAAAACACTAAGAAGTTGTTTAATTTTCTTCTTCCATTTTGTTATAATGCCCAAAGCACCTCCACCACAGTAAATCAATAATGCTACAATCAATCACAATTATAAACACTAATCTCTCCTCCGCACCTCCCAGCAAGCTCTGTCCTACACCTCCCAACTCCGGCTCACTGGCTGGGTTTCCAGCATTCCTTTATATAGTCCTTGATCCAGAAGTGTTTCTCCTCAACCGTTCACATGACTTGCTAGCACTTCCGAGTTAGATGGAGAACTCAATTCTTTAATCAGCCCCGAAGTACTTTGGGGCTTCCATCCTCATGACTTCCTAGTACTTCCAGGTTACAAGAGAAGCATGGCTCCCCAGGTTCTTTCACAGCTCCCAACAGGGCAGAGAAACCATACTCCAATTCCCAGGATGCTCTGCGGGAATCCGGGGCACCGCTACACTCCAGAGGAGCTGCCATCTAGTGTTTTGGGGGAGTCATTGTCCTGGAAAAGCTGCCACCCCCATCCTTCCATTTCATGGGCATCCCAGCAGACTGCAGTTTAAAGTGACTCAGTTAAGATTTTTCACACCTGATTTTTTTGACTTTTCAAAGCATTTTTGCTAAATTTGCTAAAATATAACTGTATATCAATTTATGTCTTGAATCTGCAAAACTCAAAAAAACTAAATTCATCAGATAGAAGAGACCTAATAGAATATCAGCGGCATGCTAACTTTGTATCATTTAAAATACTGGACATCTATGAATTCATCAGCTTGCAAGAGCTCAGATATGTTTTAAGTAGAATCATCATTGTCATGTCTATACATAGAGACCTGAAGACACAAAAGAAGATCCACTACTAGTGGAAACAAGGTTTTTGTGGGTTTAAAGTGGAAAAAGTGAAAAAATAACTTTTTTTTACATCTGTTTAAAAAAAGTTGGGAGTGGGTAGCTCTGTTTTTAACCCACAAGATTAAAAACCTAGGATGATGGTGATAGCATTATCACAATCTTATCATGCAACCCCATAAATCCTAAAAATATACATTGGATTAAGGTCCCTGAAAGAAGCTGACTATCCTAACAATCCCAAACTCAAAATATAAAGGCTATCTTTAACAATTTACCCATAATTCCTGTTTACTCTTTCCTCATCACATATACAAATAATGTAATATCATCATCCAATCAGTGCATCACATCAGAGTGTTATTTTTCCAGCAACTGACTGACGATGGAATACTTTTTTAATGTGCCAGGAATAAAAATGTAGAGTGAAATCTATTGAGTCATTGACAGTAGAGGACAACATGGGACAATATTTTATTTATTTTAATGTAAAGCAAGAGATACTTAATACTTTGATATAAATCAGCCTTTAGTAATGCAGTCATGTTGTCGTATTTAAGTTTATTTTGACTTGTCTGTATCTCCTATGCTATGCCACTTTGACTATGATGATGATAAATAATAATAATAATAATAATAGGTGTTGTTATTGTCGGATAGCTTATTATTTCTTGCCCCCCCCCCATAATGAACTGGCACCTATATTCTTAGGAAGAGTTTCTGACTCCCAACAATATTTTGTTTTATAAAATTCATGTAGAAGGGGGTCCCAAAAACAAATCTTACCTCTTTAAAACAGCTTATTGCACCTGTCAATATCAGTAACAAAATACAGCAATTCCAATTAAAAAAAGAAGAAATGAAACATAAAATTTCATTTACCATAAGACTATTACTACCGTTTTAACACTGAGGTCTATATTCACAGAGCTCAGATAAAGGATAGATTAAGGATACAGATGGATCATTCAGGAGGAGGGATTTGTCAGATTCTTGCTCTCCAACAACTTAAATGATTCACCCAAGACTTTTAAATAAACAGCACAGATTCAGCACAGATTTTATTTATACACTATGATCCTGCTTCAAACTGAAGAAAAAAAACAAAAACATTAGTATAAAATTACTGCATGAGCCGCTATAATACATAGATTATGTTATGTGTGTTGGTTTTATTCCCTTGCCTAACTACTGAGCTATTCTCACAGAAAGTGTATTCATTTATTGGGTCATTGTTAAAACGAGTACAGAGATCAGTTAAATTCTTCTTCTCTGCATGTGCTAATTTATTCAGACACTCTCTGGCACCATAAGTGAGTATAAAAACCTTGCTTCAAAACATATTTGTCATAATATCAAAAAAAAAAAAAGTTATGGAACTGTCAACTTTGAACTGACTTAGTAAGAGCATACAAACACAAATGTGCTCTGTGGCTGACTGGTGTTCTGTCCCTTGTTAGTTTCCTGCCTTTTGTCGGATACTGGGGTGCGTCTCTCTCCAAACCCAGAAGTGTAAAATGGAGGTATGAAGTAGCATGAACTGATGAATGAAGTTAAACAATATATGTATAAATATGTTTTGTCCAGAAATGTCATGCTACAGCCTATGTAGAAGTCCTAGATTAATCATTAAACTTGTGGACTAGAAACTGTTTGGCATATCCCTCAATCAGTCTCCTCTTTTTCAATACAATGTTGAGAAATGCCAAAGAATATATTAGCAGCATAGGGGTGTAGATTGGAATCGGATTTGGAAATGCTGCTACTCTATTACTGAGAATAAATTTTGCAAATTTGAAAAATAAGTCGTTTTCAGTTTTGTGGTTTGTATAAAGTGAGCATTCACTTAAATATTTGAACACTCAGAAAGCTGTCTAAGTGGATTCAGTCACTGAATAATAGGAGCTTCCTGAACAAAGCACTGTCTCATAAATCTGTTTAAAAGTCTATGCTCTTAACATTTGTATCCTTTCTATTTCAATTTAAAACTTGTTTATTCTATTATACTTAAGATCAAATCTTTAAAACAACTAAAGTTGAATGGTGCACAATACAAAATTATACAATAATAGTGCACTTTCATGTATACTACTTTACTTTTCAGTTCATTTCATTAAATTAAAATGATGAACTGATACAATTAGATGTTTGGCTTGCTCCTGTCATTATGTTTTTTTGTTATGGTTCTTAATTTTGATAGGTGAAACAAAGAAAAATGCATTCTTCCTCAAGACAAAAAATGAATAGCAACAAGAACATTTAAAAGGCATTCATTGCAAGGTCATGACAATTTTGCCGGCCTTATTATTTAGTCTGCATATTACTGTTGTTAATTTTTTTATATCTTAAGAGCTTTTGAATATTTATTTAAATGACATTAGCAGTTACATAATGATAATACAATTATGAATGATAATATAACAAAGGAAACAGGACAGGAATCTGAGTTTTATAGTTATAATGCATAACAAAATTTTATTTACTTATGTACTTAAAACATTTCAGTGTTTGAACTTAATTTAACAATATCAGTTGCAATGCAGCAATCAGCTCTGCATGTGGTGTGACCTCAGTGCATGGCACACTCACACATTCACACACCCAGTCACAATGGGCCAAGTTCAGCAATCGATCATTGCATGGAAAATTGAAGAAGGTGAAGAAAAAGTAGGTGGACACTGGGGAACAGTGTAATAAACAAGTAACATTTTCACTTCTTAAATAGTTAATAGATATCAGCAAGAGTGAAAGGGAAGGTCTACAGGACGGTAGTGAGACCAGCTATGTTATATGGATTGGCGACAGTGGCACTGACCAGAAAGCAGGAGACAGAGCTGGAGGTGGCAGAGTTAAAGATGCTAAGATTTGCACTGGGTGTGACGAGGATGGATAGGATTAGAAATGAGTACATTTAGAGGGTCAGCTCAAGTTGGACGGTTGGGAGACAAAGTCAGAGAGGCGAAATTGCACTGGTTTGGACATGTGCAGAGGAGAGATGATGGGTATATTGGGAGAATGATGCTAAAGATAGAGCTGCCAGGGAAGAGGAAAAGAGAAAGGCCTAAGAGAAGGTTTATGGATGTGGTGAGAGAGGACATGCAGGTGATGGGCGTAACAGAACAAGATACAGAGGACAGAAAGATATGGAAAAAGATGATCCGCTGTGGCAACCCCTAACGGGAACAGCCAAAAAAGAAAGAAGAAGAAATAGTTAATCCATTAAGTTGCAAAGCACATTTAAAGCAAATGCACAACACCAAATTTTCTAGTCACATATAAAATGTAGGCTGTTATTTTCATGCTCAAGGTATAAATGCAAATTTAAATCACCTTTTCCTTTCTCATACCAATGACACTGAATTGTGTCTTACATTCAGTGATATAATACACTAAATGTCAAAATCTATGCTATAGCCTCTTTCTCACTGTTACTTATCATTTAGCTCACAGATGCTGAGTTTTACACTATTATGTGAAGAAGACATTAAACACCATCTGGAGTTCAGAAATTGTCTATAGAATGCATACCTCTTCCAAAAAGATGTCTAATTTATGACTCACAGATGACTAGCTGCTCTCTCTTACAAGTGCCATACGATTCTTTTTAAATCCAAACCACTCTTCTGATTGTTTAAATGTCCTGATTTTCATGTAAGTTATTTCCAAAGCTGCAGAAAAATGTTACATCTCCAAGAGCAGGATAAGCAAGTTACAAAGTGGAAGAGTTTATGGTGCAAAACACAAGGGAGAATGGGTGAAAGGGTTCAAGTTCTTGAATGAGACATGTGCTCCCTTAAATTGTTACTTGTAAAAGTGTGGGGGGTGGTGGGCATTGAATATGTATTATAATTTAATTTTAATTTTAGAATATCATTAATTAATTTAAAATTAGAATTTCAATTTTTCAATTTTTATAAAAATGTTTTAAAATAAAAATATAATACAAATTCATTATTTTTAAGCAAATATTCATTATAGGTGACATTTTTGCTTTAGCTATGCGTTGGCTTCATGCAATGTCAGCCCTTAATCACAAACTGGCAGTGATTTAGATAAGATATTTAGATCAGAGGCACTCACGTTTATTCAAAGCAGTCTTGGTCAGGTGTTTCTGGTTCACAGAAAAAAGCAGGACATCACAAGTAGTGATGAGTGGACCACACTGAATTCACTTTGGCTCAAGATTGTCAAAATCACGGAAATGTTCATGAAGCTCACGGAACTCAACGAAATTCATTAACATCAATGGAGAAGGAAAATTCTGAATTTGTTTTAAGAGGATTATAATGGTGCAATTGTCTTTTGAAGTATCCCAGACAGCTAGGGAATCATCAACCACCTATGTTGAACCGGTTATTGTGGTCAAGAATGTGACTTAAGCGGTGAAATAGTAGCTAATATTAGATAATACTGTGGGAAGGATCTCGGGTCCGCTGTCCCCACCTAGCCCTCTGTTTAAGCCAAGACCCTGTCACCACCACCCCTTCCTGCATTTTCAATTTCCTGCCCGTCTGTACCTGGATAACTGCTGCTGCCAGTTTGGGGTCCACAGAGTCCCTATACTTCTCATCCATCCATCCATTATCCAACCCGCTATATCCTAACTACAGAGTCATGGGGGTCTGCTGGAGCCAATCCCAGCCAACACAGGGCGCAAGGCAGAAAACAAACCCTGGGCAGGGCACCAGCCCACCACAGGGCACACACACACATCCACCAAACACACACTACAGACAATTTAGGATCTCCAATGCACCTAACCTGCATGTCTTTGGACTGTGGGAGGAAACCCACGCAGACACGGGGAGAACATGCAAACTCCACACAGGGAGGACCCGGGAAGCGAACCTGGGTCTCCTAACTGCGAGGCAGCAGCGCTACCACTGTGCCACCCCTATAATTCTCTTTTGCGGAAAACTCCGTACACCTCATTCAGACTGCTATAGGAAGGCTACAGCCTGCTGCTCCTTCCATTCAGTGCTGCACTGCGCTAACTATAAGGTAGGCACATTCGAAGAAAGCTGCTAACCTTTCTCTGCAGCAACTCCACAGTTGTGAAGGGCACCTCATACAGTATACTAGTAGAGTTAATAGGATTTGAGGTATTAGAAATAAAAAAAATATATATATATAATACTAATTTATCCTTCTTTACCCTACCTACACTAACCAAGTACTTTGCTTACACTTTAGCACATAAAAGAGAAAAAGACCATTCAATCCATCAAACTTGTTTGTTTAGCTAATAGGCTTAGTTGTTCCAATATCTCACTACTTTGAAAGTTGTCAAGGTTTCTGCCACAACTATGTCTCAGAAAATTAAAGAAGTGTTTCCTTGCTTTGGACTATGTGACTGTTAATTAGAAAGAATTCTGCTGGATCTATTTAATCTATACCTTTGAGAATTTTGAGAGCCTGGACTATGTCCACCATGAGGTCTGCTCTTTTCGAGGTTTAATTCTCCGAGCCTGTCACAGTAAAGCAAATAATACTCCAGATACAGCTCTATTAGGGCATTATCCACTCTAAGCATAAAGTCCCTCAATTTATATTCAACATAACCTAACATTTTAGTTGTTTAAGCAATGTGTAGAAAAAAATTAAAAAAGGCAATGACAATGTTGTATCAATGGAAACCTGAGGCGTTCAGAGGTTGCCTCCTTTATGACAGTGTCTCTTATTTTGTGTTTTTAACTGTACTTCATTTTGCCCTTATATATCATTTTGCACTGTTCTACATTAAACTTCATTGTCAAGTTTCTGCCCAGTTCTGATTATCAAGATTATCAATTATTTGTGCAAGGCTGATCCAATGTGTGGATAACAAATACTTGTGTGACAATATTTTATTTAGGCAAAACACAATGTCATAATGTACCATGTGACAGATATGGCCATAACTGTTGTGATTGTGTTCTGTTTAATATTTCTTGCTATTTGCAAATAATTACTTAAGTGTTATGTTTTTTGCTTCGATACTGAATCCAGTTTAGATGAATGTGAAACAAAAAAACAAATATTTTGACAGCATTTTTTTTTTTTTTTTTACAGACACCACCATTTTGTAATACTAGATAGTGGTGTTACAGCATTACCATGAAAATTTGGTGGGAGTTCACGACACATGCTGTCAAGCAGTACAGCAGTATGAAGGTCACGCTGTTCACTTTGTTTTTATCGGAGTCTGATCAATAATCATTGTGGCACTTAGCACTCTGGTTATCTATGTTGGGTATGTTGGTATTCAATTCTTTGGCAACGTTATCCAGACTACAATTTAGGGTTTCATTCTGGTTTGATAAAAGATTAGCTTGAATTCTTGACCTAAGAACGTAGCGTATTTTCCTGACTTTCATTTCATAGTGTGGTCTTCAAATTTTTTTTGCTATTTGCAGTAGAACAATAACACAGATATGTCTATAGAAGGATTAATGCAAAACAGTAAGCATGATAAAATAGAAAATGGCAATACTAATGTAAATTGTACAATAAAACTAGATTTGGAAAATCCTCAAAATGACTGAACTAGAAGGGTCAAAAACCTGAGACTGATAACAGACTCAAGTTCAGATGAGAAAGTTCACACTACGATAGATAGATAGATAGATACTTTATTAATCCCAAGGGGAAATTCACATAATCCAACAGCAGTATACTAATACAAAAAAAAATAATATTAAAGAGTAATAAAAATGCATGTAAAAACAGACAATAACTTT
>JANRMT010062837.1:72423617-72440482 GCA_026402145.1 Polypterus bichir lapradei | reverse complement strand
GAAGGACGTCAACCTTCTAAGGAAGTATAATCGGCTCTGACCTTTCTTACACAGTGCATCAGTATTGGCAGACCAGTCCAATTTATCATCCAGCTGCACTCCCAGGTATTTATAGGTCTGTAACCTCTGCACACAGTCTTCTCTGATGATCACGGGGTCCATGAGGGGCCTGGTCCTCCTAAAATCCACCACCAGTTTCTTGGTCTTGCTGGTGTTCAGGTGTAAGTGGTTTGAGTCGCACCATTTAACAAAGTCCTTGATTAGGTTCCTATACTCCTCCTCCTGCCCACTCCTGATGCAGCCCACAATAGCAGTGTTGTCAGCGAACATTTGCACGTGGCAGGACTCCGAGTTGTATTGGAAGTCTGATGTATATAGGCTGAACAGGACCGGAGAAAGTACAGTCCCCTGTGGCGCTCCTGTATTGCTGACCACAATGTCAGACCTGCAGTTCCCAAGACGCATATACTGAGGTCTGTCTGTAAGATAGTCCACGATCCATGCCACCAGGTGTGAATCTACTCCCATCTCAATCAGCTTGTCCCTAAGGAGCAGAGGTTGGATGTTGAAGGCGCTAGAGAAGTCAAAAACATAATTCTTACAGCACAACTGCCTCTGTCCAGGTGGGAGAGGGATCGGTGTAGCATGTAGATGATGGCATCCTCCGCTCCCACCTTCTCCTGGTATGCGAACGGCAGAGGGTCAAGGGCGTGGCGGACCTGTGGCCTCAGGTGGTGAAGCAGCAGCCGCTCCATGGTCTCTCATTCTCATTTACTCTCACTCTTAAACACTTACTGTATATATTTCATTACAAACCTTCATTTCATTTTTATCTTGGACAACTCTGGAGTAGGTCTGGTTTGCATTTCACTGCATGTTGTATCAGTATATTGGTAAATACTGGTATGTGACAAATATAACTTGAACACATTTATTTTATTACCCATCAACAAGTAAACAAGTGCTCATGTCGCAGTTTAAAATAACGTTTAGAGTGTAAAATCTTATAGCATGAGATTTCTGTAACTCAGGCAAGACATTTCTTCAGTATTGATTATAATATTATAACATAATTAAAGTAACTAAATTTGCTGATAACAGTGATAGACACAGTTTCACTAAACAATGTCTAATACCAAAAAAAAGGAACCAAACAGGCCTAAATTATATTTTGGCTCAACAGCACAAATGTTAGATTTGTCCAACACAGTGATGAAGTCCTAAGTTACAGTACCGGTGACATCTCATAGCAAGAATAAGAAAAGAGCTTTAGCAAACAGGCCTATTAAATGCAATATCTATTATTAAATCTAGCTACTTTTTTTTTATTTTTTTGAAAACAAAAGGTACAATTTTATTCTTAATTTAGTTTGTTGTTTCATTACATGGATTGATCCTGATTTTATTCTGCTGGTTCAGAAATTCACAAATATTAATAATTTAAATTCCTGAGGAAATCAAATGATCTGTCCAGAATGGATTAGTACATCTCAATTATTACCTTTTCACATTGATTTCTTTCTGAATAATTTATTGCAGCAACTTCATCATGACAGAAATAGCTGTAAATATTGCTGATTTTGATGGTCAACTGTTAAAAACCTATTTTACTTGTATTTTTTATTTAGTTGCTGCAGCAAAGATCAATTAAAAATTCAGAATCTTAACAATTAATTAAGCAAAAAATGTAGCAGAATTAGTAGAGTTTCGGTGAGCTGAAATGCATGAAAATCATACATGGTTTACTTAGTCTCCAAAAGAAACCCATGGCATTGGTAATTTCTGAGGCTGCAGTCCGATGCAAGCCATTTAATTAAATGATAGGATCTTTTACTGGAATGGATTGACCTAAAATGAAGAGTCTGGACTGAAAGGAACAGGGCAGAAATTGTGGCACTCCAGAATCAGTGAAATAAAGATTTTCATGTCAGCACTGGGATGGTACAACCAGGTAGTGCTGTTGCATGTCATGCTTGAGAAACTGAGTCTGATTTGTGCTTTGGAGTTTTTGATTGTGGATTATAAAGATTCCTAATGTTCTTGCTTGTATTTGGAGGTGCTTGCGTTTTCCTACCACTTGATACTGCCAGGATAGCCTTAGGGACCACGTGACTATTAACTGGATCATAAAAGTTAGGTTATAGTACCCTTTCCTAAGTGTGTGCCCCTACGGTGGACTAGTTCTGTGTTGCTTGGGTTCTGCCAAAATAGCCTCTGTCTCTTTACTAACTTATTATGGAAAAATGATTTGTACCTCTCCTGTACATGTGTGTGATTAAGTGCGTGTGCTAAAAATGTAGCTAGAGACAAGAAAATGGTAAAGAGACATCCTGGATTACCTGAATATCAAAAGAAATATCTGAATTCCTTATTTGAAATTCTATTTTTAATTACCAGCCAAAGGATTTTTACCCTTAAGCTCAGTATCCAGTGCTTATTGGCTACATGCCTTGTCTTTAACAATCCTTGAGTAGTAAGATGTGATCTCGATTAATGAGTCTTTAATGATGTTGAAGCATGCATAAGGAGGATTAGTATATTTTAGCTGGACAAGTAGGGCACACAAGGTATGATTTCCTAACTCTTTGGTTAAAGGACTGTAATCCACGGCTTAAGTATTTCATCAGTCTGGAAGGCTGTCATGCAGAGAAGTGAATATTCTCTCGTCAGAGTTAGAGGGCATAAGAAGCCTTCAGAAGACTGTGGAATATGAGCTAACGGGAAAGATGGAACAAGCTGCATCTATTCACCCTAAGGAAGCAGAGAGTGAAAGAAGCATGCTAAACATGTTTAAACCATTGATAGCGATACGTAGCGCTGACTTGCAAAATGGTCAATAATGAATTCAATCCAATTCTATTGATGGAGTTTCTAAATTCTCCCCGCATTGCCATGAATTTTCTAGGAATATTTCAGTTTAATCTTATAAAGACACATACGTTAGTTGGATTGTTTTCCCTGAAGTGGCACTGCATCAATGTGTAAGTGTGCACCCAAAGCTACCATGGTAGAATGCAGCTCCTCTCAATTCCATAACAGAATAAATAGATTCAGAAAATAGATAGTGGAGTGAATGAATGAGTAGTTGAGATTGATGTAAAAGAAGTTCTTCAATAAAGAGACATGGAAATAAGTGGACCCTCATTAATAATAAATATCACACGTTAGAAGTTTTCTTCACATGGGGTCCACTTCCTAGTATTCGTATAGCTGAATGTTTCTTCTTAAAGATCTTCCAATCTCATTGTCTCTCAATAATCTGAAAGAACATTGCATTTTATTAAAGCAGTCTAAGGATTTTTTTTTTTTATTTGTGGTAGAATTGCTATTAACGTTTACACAGTACCACAAGGGTGTTGTACCGTGTTAGCCATTATGAATGTAGAGAAAAGCCAAGCAAAATGACACCTTTTATTGGCTAACTAAAAAGATTACAATATGCAACTTTTGAGGCAACTCAGGCCCCTTCTTCAGGCAAGGTGCTTGGCTTTTCTCCACAGTACCACAAAAAATATTTACATTAAGCTATTAATAGCAGGATCTATTGGTGAAAAAAAGGAAACAACAAAATATCAAAATAATCCTCAGATAGAATATATAAAGTATGAAAAACTCTCTGATAAATGAAATCCTAATGAATTGCTTAACAAATAACATTCAGTTATTTGTAGAGAGTTTCCAGCTGTACATAGTGACAGAGTGACTCTGACAGTTCTAGGATTTCAGGTTAATTAGTTCTTACATGAACTTGTGAGACTATCTGTTACCTACTTAAAGCAACTAATTGCATTAGTGTTTAGTGAATTCTTGAGAGCACTTAATAAACACTTTGTGAAAGCTTCCAGAGAAATAGCCTCCTCCTTGATAATTTCTGTCCAGTCATTAATTACTGGGACTAGACCTGAGAATTCTTCACCTAACATATTTTCTGACACTCAATAAAGAGTTTAAGGTTCTTTATACTGTATAGTCACGTTGACACTAGAAAATAGTAAGTTTATCTTCCCAATTATATTCATGCAGTGAAGAACAAAGAGATAGCGGGTTAAAATTTCACAAATGTCAGATGCAGTTACATAATTTAAAAACAATTCTTTTATAACTACTATAGCAATAGGCAAAGCTTTCACCTAGACATTTTTGTCATACTTATGAAATTGGTTTCCATGCGCCTAATACAAGGCTGCCTGCAATACATTTTGTTAAAAAAAGCCATATGGTACTGATGAGAAGGGAATTTATGCAGCTGTATGTGTGGGTTTTTAAAGAAACAATCCTCCCCGATTTACTGACGGGAAGTGCTGCATGTAATGGATGGCAGTCATCAGCCGAGACGATTTCCAGTTTCTTCATCATTGTTCTCTGACACACACTTATCAATTCATCCATTTTAGTGCCAATAATTTTGGCTGCCTGTCTGGTTACCTGTTGGAGATTTTTAAAGTTTTGATGTGTCAGGCTGCTAAACCAGGAAATAGAGCTGAAAGTGATGATAGACTGGATCATACTATGATAAAAAGACAGCATAAGATCCCTATCCAACTTTGAATAACCTCTAAGGAGAAATAAATAATGATTGCATTAACAAAGATTTTTTTTTTTGTTTTAAAGAGTCTAGTTTAGATTATTATTCATATAGGGTCATAGACATTGTCACGCATGCATGTCAGAGGATCTCCTCATGGGCTCAATCGAGGTATGTGACAACCAGCCAGGGCAACAAGGGGCACTGTTGCCAACATTCTCTTCTCCTTGTCTCTCCACAGCACCAAAAAACCACCCAGTAGGTACTTAGCTCCTCCCCTTACAGTTTGTGCACCATAAGGAGCCCAGCTGCCTGGAAGAAGGAGTCATTTCCACAAAGAGCAACCTGCTGGACAGAGCTCCTGTAAACAGCACTTATTGTGACGGCCTAGAACTTATCATTTGTAGTTTTGTCCCAGAGGCTATTTGCTTTATCACCTAAAAGCATGATTTTTTGTTTTGGACCAATCATTAAACAGGATGATGTCTCAGCTTTTCCTTTCAGTCACTATTTCCATGTCTTTGTCCATCATTAGTGGTGAGCACAGAGATTCCAGTCTGTAAAAGTCAAATATCATTTCTTTAGTATTAGGATGAATGAGGTTGTTAGGCTGAATGACAGTCGGTCTAGTGTTCTAATATTATCATTATACCAAATTACTAAACAGTGCAACTGATTGAAGTAATGGTTTTCATCCTCCCTAGATTTTGTCCTATCACCCTAGTGTCATTGGGGTCGTTTATAAAGGGCAGTGATCATTGCTTTCTCAAGTCACTGCTACACAATGTAAAAATAGGTGGGAAGACAGAACACAACTTTTAGGAACCCTTGTGTCTAGCACAAAAAAAAAGTTATAGTATGTACTTTTTGAACAATTAGATTGCAGAGGATAAAATTCGAAAACTATTTTATGTCAGCATCTGTCCTATCAACGCCCTCCTGCAAATCCTTTAATTGAGAATTTGTTGGGATTATCTATTAACACTGGGAATTGAAATCTTATTTTGTGCAAACTGCTTATCACTGCTTATTACAGCATAAGATCCCTATCCAACGCTGAGTAGCGTAACAAGAGATTAATACCAATTGTGTTTACAAAGATATATTTTTAGTTTTAATATTTCAATTTAGATTAATATTGATATAAGGTTATAGATATTTATAGCCAGTTACAGGGCTCTGGGGCAGCCAACGGCATCACTTCCAGCTCTGGTCCTGATGACATCACTTCCCTTACTGGCCTTTAATGCCCCACATCTTGTCAATAATACTGTAGATCAGTTCTGTTTTGGACTCTGTTGTATGAACATGTCTCTGCTTTGGCATCATTTTTGCAGCCAGGAAAAATGATACGGGTGGCTGCCTCAAACCTTTGCAATGTCTTATGGTCGTTCTTCTTACACCAGATATTAAGAGGTGACATGAAATGTTTAAAATAATGAACATTAGTGTTGAGGATTCCGGCACTTAATTTAAAATTAATTCTTCAACAAGAATGTGAGGACACAAATGGAATTTTGTTAAGAGTCGATTTCATGCAAACATTACAAAGTTTACATTACCATGTAGAGTAGTATCTAGTAGTACATTGAGGATATTCAAAATTAAAACTTGCTGAAATTTGGTGAATAAGATTTTTGAACTTTTTAGGACTGAAGAGCCTGCTCCTTTAAAATTGTTCTTATGATATAGAGCTTATCACTGCTACATCAAATTTTCAAAGTCTTGGGTTCAAATCCAGGACTGGGATATGTTCTTTCCATGTCTGCATATTTTTCCCCTTTGTGTATTCTGGTTTCATTCTAAATCCCAACTAGATTCACTAGACTGACTGTGAATTAGCCTGTTGTGAGTATTGGTGTTTGAGAAATGGCCAGAGCCCTTCTCAGTAAGTCACTGTAAATTTTATATAAATATTTTCTAACATGGGGAAAAATGTTTGGCTTTACATAGCTGCACAGAATATTCTAGTATTTTCCCATTTTAAGAGTGGGGTCCTGTCTGGTTTGAGGTTTTCATTCCAAAGGACTTCATTTTTGATGTTAGTTGCATATTTTTATGTGTGTATACAAAGATGGTTTTTGTTAACATAATAATTCAATAATTTTGACTTATGATTTCTTAGGTCTTGTTATTTCTGTTGATTTTATAAGTGGTGTGTGTCTTTTTAAATGTAGCTTTGTTGCATGTTCTTTGTGTGTGGAGCCCCATGGGGCGGGACATCGCCACTTCTGAGCCCTTTCTTGGGTCATTTAAACTTGCTGTGGAAGCTCAAGAGTGGGAATCAGTCATTTAAGGAGTTTTCTGTAAGTATTGCGGTGTTTGGTTTTTGATTTTCTGGTTTTTGATTGTCTTTTAGTTTGTCTTTATGATTTGGAATTCTGGACTGCATTTTGGGTCTTGTTTATTAAGGATTGCCTTTTAGGCAACCCCATTGTACCTTTTTACTCTTTTAGGCTTCTATTTGTATTTTGATATTTTTTAAAAATAAATCTTTAATTTAAAAAAATATTTTTTGTTTGCCATTTATTGCAAATTGTTTGGGTTTTGATATATTTTTTCTGATCCACTTCAGCTTTAGTCTGCAATTAGCCAAAGTGGCCTGGCTGAAGCTAAAGTTGCATCGGCTGTGAACACCAAGTAGGTGTCTGGCCTGCTACTTAGCTATGTTTGGAGTCCTCACCTCATTTTACCTTGGGGAAAACTCCTATTTCATAACACACGATGGCAGTTGTCACCAATGACCACATCACAGGATGCGATTATATAAATATGGCGGTGATTGCACACTGCATTCCTTGGTAGATATAACATCTCCAAAGGGGAGTTAGTTGATTTCCAAACACAGCCTAGAGTTAGGATTCTGTATTTTGATTTTAACTTCATTTCTGGCTTTGACTTTCACTTTGCCCTGGCCTTCAGCCTCTGGTTATTTGATTTAATTTGCTAGGTTTTGACCCTTTTGCTTCCATGCCCACTTGCTTTCAGTTCTGTTTTCATGTCTAGGCTACTTGCGCCGACTGACACATTTACAAAACAAAAGACGCTGATGGAGAGGTGCAAAGGAATTTATGGTGGCCCGGGATTATGAGATTTTTCGTAGGCTTCAGGGATTCTAGTTTTAACAAATATATTGTCAAACACAGTTATCCTTGCAGGCTAATGTACAAATAAAACATTTTAGCTTAGATCTCATTGTAATCACCTAATGTATAAGAGGAACAGTTTTCTTACTATACTATAGTCACATTACTGTATATCATAGTAATGTAGTAATATAAAGAAATGTGACAAAACTAAAACTGAAATGACATAGATAAGAAATGAATGTCTATGTGTGTGCATATTATGGAATTTTCTTTTCATTTTGTGAACTGTTTTTACTTTCAATTTTACTACAAAGTTTGAAATGAAGTTACCTGAATGGTGAAATTTGTGTTACAAGTCATACCCGGTGCTTGAACCTTTGCAATTTCAGTAGCTGTAAAGTTTGGAAACATCAAAAAAAAAAAACTTGGATGCACAGTGCACTGGAATACAAAGAGTGCAGAGATGAACAATGAATAATGGAAGAATTCTGTTTTCAATAAGAACACATAGACAAGTGTGCTTTCATTATCAGGCTGATGACTGCCTCCAAGGCATTTCAATCAATAAGAAAGCATGAGACAAAATTAAAAACATCTTTGTTTAAAAAGGATTTGTTAATTAAGTAAAATGTAGCAAGTACCATTTAGAAAAATGCCTTTTGGTTGTTGTTGTAAATTTCAATGACGAAATAATAAAATACAATTTGATCAAGAATATCTTAATCCTAATGAAAAAATAATGTGCATCCGCTGTCAACTGCAAAGATAAACCCCTTTTGATTTTATTTTGATTTACTTTCATCATAAATTCTGCTTCCCCTTAGCCCTTAACTGGATTAAGTGGGTTAAGTTAAGGATATGTTTGTTATTCATCTTTTGCATAAATTCACTAAATTAGACATTTCTTGTTATTTTTTTTCCTACTCAAAGGTTTACTGCAGAAATATTTTAAAAGAATATTTACAGTGACATATTTTTAAGTGGCTGAGGAAAATGAGGTATGAAGATCAAATCCAAGGTTTCGCTTGTGTTAGAATATGACTCATAAAACATATGTCACTCACCTTCTTCTTGCATTTTTTAATTGTTGCGTGACAGGCACAGAGTTGAAGATAATCAAAGCAATGTCTTAGCACAAGAGATCACGTCAAAGCTATATACTGTGCTCATTTAATGATGTCTGCTGGCATTTTAGTATCAAGCACTCATTTTCACTTGGAAAGCCTGACCAAAGAGCAAAAAAGGTTTTTATGGCTGGGAAACAAAGCTAGTAACTCCATATGCTGTCTTCCCTGAGATCCAACAATTACACTGACTGGCCAGAGCCAAAATTGAAATATTCCAAGATGCCAAGATAATTGTGTTGTATTTTTATATGCACTTAATAATCCACCACTTTATTTTTCTTGTTACTGAACAGGAAACAGATGAAATTTAAACATGACCAAATATATTTGTGTTGCTGTTGCAAATCACAATATCATTAAACAATATGGTTCTTGGTTGCAATGTGTTAATTGATTTAAAAACAGATTTTAATTGTCAAAGTGACGAAAAAGGAAAGGTGACAATATGCTGCATTGTAAAATAAACAATGTGCTGCATAAAAATGTTGCTTTATTTAGAAAAAAGTCTTTAAGAAACCTTTTTTCTTTTTTTTTTTAATAAGGAAAATAAAAGTTTGTTAATCTATGTAATCACAGTAGAACTGTCTGTTTGCCACATTAGATTAGAAAAAAGAACAAAAACGGCACATACCTTAAAAACGGTGATTTCAATTAACTGAAGGTGAACGGTAGGGATGATAACAGGGAGTAAACTAAAAACATCAAAAAGCATAGTGTAATGATAATTGAAATTGGAATATAAAGTGTAATACCATTCGTTATCCATTTAAATACTTGAACATTATGGTGTTTTAATGATTGGAATTTCTTTATTCCTCTAACATATGTCCACAACACTTTGTTTTAGTACAGTTGTATTTTTTAAACAAGTCTAAACATACATAAGTAAATTACAGGGGATACGTGGAACAAAATACAGAGGAGCAGATTAATTTCCACAGAATTGGATTATTTCAGAAATATTAGATGGCCTGAAAACTATAATTATTCATCAATCCATTGTATAAATACAAACTGACATTTGTTGACATTGTATGCTACAATTCCATTTTATTTATGGTAGTTGTATGTTGGCTATCACAGATTGGAAGTTTTTCTCTTTATAATTTTACAAGACCCTCAATCAGACAGTAAAGCATCAGTCAGGTGTTAATAACTAGCTCTGCCCTCAACAGCTAACCTTTTGTGATAAAATCTGGGTAACCCCTATCCCAATCATCAAAATGTTAGGGCAAATTTCTCATCCTGTCTGGCCTTTTTACATGCTGCCAGATTGAAATAAAGCTGTCCCCATTTGCCTTATTAACATTATATGTCCAAAGCTCCTACTACTGATTTCCACGGTTATATGAAAAGTGAATATATAATTAACAATTTTGTTTCCTCACAAATGTGAATTACAAAAGGATTATTCCACCCTATCCTCCTACCCTCTTCTGCTCTAAACTTTCATATATCTTGTTTTAATTAAATGAGAAAATTGACATAACAATTTAAAGAATTGTGAAACGTTTGCTGAACCACATACATTGTATATTCCTCAACCTCCATTCTTTTGTTCAAAACCAAAATCAATTAATCTACATTAGAATAGCAAACTATGCACAAAAGCAAGCCTGGCGTCTTTACACCTCACATGGCAGCCAAAATGTTATCAATTCCACTTAGTATATTGAAACCTCTAACCCATTTTATAAACAGTACTAGTGGAACACACAGACCTTCAATTATGAAATAACAGGTAATTGAAAATGTAGTCAGAAATGGGCGACTGTGTAATGCAGCAACCAAAGAACTGTTTTATTAAAAAAAAAATTGGGAGTGGTCTCCCCTAGACTTTCTCGTATACTCAGATATGGGGATAGATATTTGAGGAGTAAAACACAAAACAATGATTTTTATATTATGTACATTAAAAAAACCATCAACAACAAATCAAATCAAATTAATAATATATTGAACAATTATAATAAAAGTAAAGTTGAATACATTGGACTCTGCAGCTGCATGAATTAAAGGTAAAGTACCACTTCTGGTTAACGGAAATAGCCCAAAAATTGATAGAAATCAAAATTTTGTACCTAATACTTGTATGCAAAATTTGGTTGACCTAAGTCAAAGTGTACTCAAGTTATTGTGTTTACATATACGCACACAGACAGACACACAGATATAATTACAAAAATGGTATTTTTAGACTCAGGGAGGTCTAAAACGTCGAGATTCATCAAAATCTCGAAATGGAATTTTTGGAGGATTACAATACTTTCCCTATACTTTGTGTACGAGAAAGTCAGGGAGGTCTAAAATGTCAAGATTCATCAAAACATCCACATTGAATCTTTGGAGAATTACAATACTTTCCCTATACTTAGTATACGAGAAAGTAAAAATGAAAAACAAGTTAAAAAGACAAGAATTTCACAAAACAGTTAGAAATAAGGATGAAAAGAAATAAAGAAAGTGATGTAAAAATGATTGTTAGTTTTGATATTTACTAATTTCTTAATCAAAAAGGGAACATTGACAAATGTCAATCTATGAGTCCCCAGTAAGCATCCTAAATTTCAGTTTAATGTATAAAATGTAAAGTGCTACAGATGAACTAAAGTAATGTCAATTATAAACACAAGATAGTAGACACTGTCCAAAAGGAAGCAACCTTTGGAAAGGATTTAGGGATTTATGTTGACACATTTTTGTCATCTAAGCAATGTGCAGAAGCAATTAAAAAGGCAAATAAAACGTCAGTATACATCGTAAAAGCAGATGAATATAAGTGAAGGGATATTATTCTCAGACTGTATGATACTCTAGTGAGATTGCATCTGGATGATTGTGTGCAGTTCTGGTCAAAACACTACAAGAAAGACATAGTAGCACATGAAACTGTGCAGAGGAGAGCAACCAAGTGCATTCCAGGACTTAAGGACATGTCCTGCTCCAACAGGATGTGATCGGGAGACAACTGAAGGGCCTAAATGAACAGCAATTCCATGCCAGACCATGGGGCGGCGGGGTGCACTGACTGTCACTCTCAATCTCTTGCAGACCATCCACGGGAAATCCCACAGGGTACCGGTGCCACTGATGACATCACTGCCATTCCCGGTGCCGATGATGATGTCACTTACAGACCCGACAACGTCACTTCCGGTTCTGACCAGATGACGTATTTTCCTTGTCTGGCCTTTAAAAGCTGTCATCTTGTCTTAATAACTTCTGACTCACATCTGTGAACATCTCTGTTCAATTTAACCTAATTTTTGCAACCCTTGAACAATATACAGGTGGCTGCCCCAAACCTTCATGATGTCTAAGACTCATTCTTGTAACACTGGCTTTCTTGCAGTCCTCCATTTCCTCTTTTAAATAAATAGTATACAGCTGTAGAGTTAATCAGTGTCTGCTTAAAAAATCACATTGCCACCTAGTTCCATTGAGTTGTACAATATTTTCTTTAAAGTAACTTGTAGGTTTATCTGTTTTCAGTAGATTATTTCTCTCTCCATTCAATCAAGCGGGAACAAAAAAAATAAAATGGATAAAGCTAAACCATTCTTCTATTATTGACACATCAGGGACTTAACTCTTTAAGACTTTGGTGTCCTGCTGAACATCAGATAACGAACGCAGACAGCTAATGTACTGTCATAGTGTCCAGGTCCTGTAAGACCAATATGGCTTGTATTTCACGGACACCAGAGGTCACTAGACAAAGCTCCAGCTTGGTGTTTCCAGTCCAAAAGAAGACTGGCCCCTCAACTTATATGTATTTTCAGAAATTATTTTGGACAATGGCTTAAGAACCTCTTTCACTCATGCAGTAAGTTCAAGAGTGGAAAAAGAAGAAAGGCCACAATTGCAGACAGGAGGAAAAGTCCAAGAGACAAGTACAAAAGGTGTGGAAAGTGAAGAATGGAGTTCTTTGCGTTGGGTAGGTGCATAAGTGTTCAGATGGACTGCAAGTTTATTATTTTGCTCCTGCTAATTTGAGACTTGGACTTTTCTACTTGGGTCCCCTCTTTGTTGATTTCATTGCCTCTTGGTTTATTTTGTAAATTAGCTACCCTTTCTTATACTAATTTGATCTAATTGGCATGCATTATGCTGGCTTAAAAGCACTATGACCCCCAAAATAAATAATACATATGAAATAAATTAATATGTATGCATTTATTGATCTAAATTTACCAATTGAGCCAAGGTACTTTTTTTTAAATGTTTAACACTCAACATGTTTACTGCTGTGGAGCTAAAAATATGGCAGATATTACATGTTGCATATAATTTTAATGCATAAAAACAAATTAAAACATATTCTTAGCAACATATTACAGCATATTATATTTAACTTTGCCATTTTAAGTTGTAGGTATGGGATATTTTCTGCATTCAAATGACAGCTCTTTAAAGTTATTATCCTAATTAGCTCTCTACTTAGCATGAACTAATTATCTCTTTTTTTGGATTCTAAAGTTAGTTTATTTGCTAAGACGCAAATATCTTCCCGATTCCTTCAAGCTTAATTATAGTCAGTGTTAAGTTACCTAAAAAAGGAATATAGTGGACTTTTGTGTGTGCCTCTATATACACTCACTGAGTAAATTATTAGGGACACATCTACACCTGCTTATCCATGCAGTTATCTACTGTAATCAACAAATCATGTGGCAGCAGCACAATACAAAAAATCATACAGATACAGGCCAGAACCTTCAGTTAATGTTCCAATCAAACACCATAATGAGGAATATTTCTAATCTCAGTGATTTTGACCATATGGACAGAAAGGCCTTTTTGATGAGAGGCATCAGAGGAGAATGGCCAGACTGGTTTGAGCTGACAGAAAGGCTATGGTAACTCAAATGACCATTCTGTACAACTGTGCTGAGCAGAAAAACCTCTCAGAATGCATAACACATTGAACCTTGAGGAGGATGGTATAAAACAGCAGAAGACCATGCCAAGGTCCACTCCTGTCAGTCAAGAACAGAAAGCCGAGGCTGCTGTTGGCATGGACTAACCAAAACTAGACAGTTGAAGATCAGAAAAACATAGTCTGGTCGGATTAATCACAATTTCTACATATTCTCACAAATGGTAGGGACAGAATTTGGTGCCAGTAGCATACATCCATGCTCCCAACCTGCCTTGTGTCAACTGTCCAGGTTGATGAGGGTGGAGTAATGGTGCGGAGAAAGTTTTCTTGGCAAACTTTGATCCAGTTAATACTTACCAATTATCGCTTGAATGCCAATGGCTATTTGGGTATTGTTGCTAAGCATGTGCATCACTTCATGGCCTCAATTTACCCATTTTCTCAGGGCTACTTCCAGAATGATAATGCACCCTGTCACAGGATCTCATAAGAATGTTTACAACATTTTTTGGAATCAGTGCCACGAAGAACTGAGGTTTTTTTGAGAGCAAAAGGTGGTTCTACCCAGTATGAACATAGTAGTCCTATTAGTTAGGGTAGAAATATCATCATTCTCATTTTGCCTTTACTGGGGGGGTTCATGGTGGCAAATATACCTATACTATAACTATATAGCAAATTCGTTCAGCTCCCTAAAACAAATATCCTAGATGGTCAGCTCAACTGAGAGGTATAACCTTTCTAATGTGTCCAGGGACTGCCCCTCAATCTTCTCCCAATGGACCATGCCTGTTATACCTTCTGTGGGAGACACACAAGAGCTTCCTAACTAAATAACCTTCCTAATTAAATCAGATGCCCTCACTTGATTCAGAGAAGCATTGGTTCTACTCAAAGCCCCTTCTATATCAACACTGTTGGTATGTCGGGTCTGGAAGTGACCTTAATTTTGCTTTTCGAGACTAAAGTATCTATCTATTTATCTAATGTGACGATAATTGTAGAATGAGATTTGCTATTAAATCTACAACTAAGGACTTAGCTCCTGCTTTACCATTACCATCCCATACAACATCTGTAAAATTGCTTTTGCTACTCTGATTCCTTGGTCAGTTCTACAATCACCTTTACTCTCACTTGGTGACATGACCGTTATTTTGAACCTTAGCATGTGGGTTCAATTTTTGAGTTTTGCTTAGTGATTTGGTTGTGGTTCATATTAATTACCTTTTCCCTGTTTTTGTTATGTGTATTAGGAGCAAAAACCTCCTACAGCAAGTGCCATACCTGTCCTCATGATACAACTTCCAATGGACTACATTTTGATTAAAATTTACCATACTTATTCCTCCAGAAAATTTTTCAGGAAAGTTCCATTTTTATTTAAAATTTCTTGGATAAAAAGCTCTGTACAAATTTTTTAAATTTTAAAGATCTTCTACTGCTAATGGCCAAATCTTCCACTAAAAAGCACTAGAGAATTTGAGACTTGTAGTTCTTAAAAAAGAGAAACAAATTACTTTTCTAGATTCTCCTGCTTCTTGAGGTTTTTTTAAAAACACACACAACACAGAAATGTGATTTATCTGGACATGAATGTAGGAGGAAAATAATTCCATAACTATCCTGTAAGCACAGAGCAAGAAAAAAAATGTACTCCGTATTTAGGTTACACTAGCTGTCCCTCACAGCTCCGCCCACGTAATAGTGAAACAGGACTGTGAGGAGGGCCCTGCCCGGCTCCCCACTCCTGATGTCATGCTTCCCCCTCCCCTCATTCTACAGCCTCGGTCTCGGATTAGCACAAATATATCGCTTCTGCAAGCAAACTATGTTTCTTAGCACGATGACAGTCGCAAAATCAAATGGAATGTTCAAGCAAATTATAGAAAAAAAGCAGATCTAAATCCGTTAAGTAGTTTTCTCGTTTACTAGCTAAGTGGAGGAAAGGAATACCCAGAGACTTATGTGTGAGTGAGAAGGACCCCTCCCATCTCCCCTCGGCCCACTGCGTGTTTCTCGGATTCGTGCAAATAAATTGGTACAGCAAGCGAACTATGATTCTTAGCGCAATGAGAGAAGTCGCAGAAATCAACCAGAATGTTCAATCAAATTATAGAAAAAAACCCGATCTAAATCCATTAAGTAGTTCTGCCGTGAAAAGTGGACAGACAGACATTGGATTTTATATTATATCTATACTAATAAACGGCAAAGCCCTCACTCACTCACTCACTCACTCACTCACTCACTCACTCACTCACTCACTCACTCACTCACTCATTCACTCACTGACTGACTCATCACTAATTCTCCAACTTCCCGTGTAGGTAGAAGGCTGAAATTTGGCAGGCTTATTCCTTACAGCTTCCTTACAAAAGTTGGGCAGGTTTCATTTCGAAATTCTACACTGTTTTTCTCCATTTACTGTAATGGAGATGAGCTTGAAACCCGTGGGGGCGGAGTTTGACATCATCACGCCTCCCACGTAATCACGCAGTATGTAGAAAACCAGGAAGAGCCCCAAAAAGCGCTGAAGAAAACATGCATTATATAATTGAGAAGGTAGCGAAACAATAAGAAGCGAGCGAGTGATATATACAACCATATTCATGAGTTCTGCTACTTCGGAAACAAAGCACAGTGTAAACCTACACTTTAAATTAAGTTCATAGACAGGCTGCCGCTGGCGTTTGTAATTTAGTGCCTGCCCATATAAGGCCGTCCGTCAGCGGCAATCCAATAGCAATCTGCCACGGGTAAATATTCACGGGTGTAGGACTGTGCTTATGGAGAAGAAGATAAGATAGTCAGGGTGGTGTTTGGCACAAACTCAGCGAAACTGCGAGAGAAAGTTTTAAGTACCGGGACTTCGGTAGCATTAGATACAGCCATGGACATAGCACGACATGGCAACAGCACAGCTGGGAAACTTCGATGCATGAACACCGAGCGGCTCATGTGAACTGACGCAGTGCACAGACAAAAAGCAAGAGTTCCAAAGAGCGCTGAACAAAAACCGAATTACACAATTGAAAAGGCAGCAAAAAAATATGAAGCGTCTGATACATACAAGATAAGTATGTAATAAGTACAGCTACTGCAGAAACAAAGCACACGGTGGAAAAAGTGAATGTCCCGCTAAAGGAAGACAGTGTTAAAAAAAAACCCGTGCATGCAGTGTGTCAGGTCTCAGATAAAGAAGAAGACGAGCTGTTTATTGATGCAGTAAGAAACGAATC
>JANRMT010062837.1:72408611-72423217 GCA_026402145.1 Polypterus bichir lapradei | reverse complement strand
AGAGAGAGAGAGAGATTATCAACAACCTCACAGCTGCATTATCTGCACAGTAGTTTTAAAGAAATAATGAATAATTTTAGTTTACCACCAAAGCTCCAGGCATACTTCATATCATGGTCTACAGCAGCAAATTTTTTTTACTTTGTGACCTAAAAGAGATTTTACCTCTTGCACGTCATTCAAAACGGCTATGCCTAAGAAATCTGAAGTACAGTTTATCATAGATCATACACAGCCAACAACTAGCAACAGGACATCAAACAGTGCCATTTTTATATCATATGAATTGGAAACTGTACTCTTGGAACCCCATTGAGCCATTACAAGCCTATTTGGGATATGTTTTTAACAACATGATATTGCAGAGTGCTTATAAAAAGTGTGTTTAACTACTAGCACCTATAATTGCATTCCATTATCACTGCTATTTTTGAATATGACTCACTGTTACAGCAATATTTAATAAACAAAAATGTGATAACTAACTCTTTGAAGTAACTAAAGAAAAGTAAAATACTCCAGCTTTCAAATCTTTAAATAAAGTCCGTAATGCACCTAAATGTTACACCATGTATACATCTTCTAATTTGTTGAAGGTTATTTATCCCTGCTTGGATTTGTTATCATTACATTTATGGGTACAGTATGAGCTCCTGGCTGTTTTCTGGAGTTACTTTTGAGTTGCAGACTTATTTGAATTACATATTCATTTTCTTTACCATCAGTAATTCACAAAGATCTTTGCAGCTTTTTGTTTTGTTTTGGCTGCAGGTGTCCAGCCATTCTTTGTTAAGCTGTATGTACCCTGTACTCGCAAGTCCTGAACTCGCTCACACCAAGCTGACTTAGTCGCCAGCCAACATTACTTTAATAGATTTGGGATGTGAGAGAAAAGCTGGAATATCTAGAGACAGGTTTCAAGCAAAATGGGAGAGATAATGAAAACTTCACACACTTAGTAAATGAACTGCAATTTGAGTCCTGACTCCTGGAGCTGTGTGGCAGCAGTGCTAACCACCACAGCACATAAGTAATTACATTCGTCAAAGACTTTATCACAGAACAACCTGGGGTGTACTAAAAGATACTTTTCATTCTGATTTCAGAAATGTACTGAAAATTTTCCTATCACCTATAGTTTTGAAATACCTTTTTAGGTTATTTATTCAGTATATAAACCTGTATTAAAAGGTACAGATTTTTAAACCTAAATTCCGGATTTAAATGGTTTTGCTGCTGTTTGTGAACATTTTGTAAACTTTATCCCCTGGAAATCTCAGAACAGTCAATGACATGTATGGTTAATGGTTTCATTAGGACATTTCTGAAATGGTTAAGTGATACCATGGCAATTGGAATCCCAGTATGTTTGTTGACAAACTGCTAGACCCTTAAGAGGGATATTCCTAAAGTACAGCAGAAAATTGTACACTTTGAGCTATTAGGTGAAACACTCCCAGTATGTACAACATATTTGGTGAAAATATACAGTATGCTTAATGTAAATTTTAATCATGTGTCACTGAGAATCCTTGAGTGACTGAAAAAGTCTGACTAGATATTTGAATTCAGCAAAATAAATGCTATAAGCTTCACCTGCACGGATTCATGTAACATAAAAAAGTAACTTTTTTTAGCCAGTGTTATTGATAATGCCACATTTATAAAACAAAACACTACTGTAGCTGTGCTACTTGTGTAAGACGGGCTTTAATGTAAGTAATTAGCGTAGACCTCCGCGTATGCAGAGTTAACATTTGCAGTGGATCATCTATTGAAATGCACAGACCGGAGGGGGTTGCCGAGTGAAGCGAACAGTGGGCGAAGCCCCCTAGTTTAGTAAAACAAAAGATTTTAGTTTATTCACCAATTAGTAAAAGTTAAGAAAGCATATGAAGTTTTGTCAGGCTGATTCAAGTCAAGTCAAGTTAGGGGGCATGCACGCACCCACTACATGACGAAACAACTTAGGATCCCGGTTTGCAACCCCCCAGTCCCACCCTCCAGAAATGACCCTCTATCTGCCGCAGCCAGGTGTCACATGGGCGACCCCTTGGCCTGGTTCAGCAACTCGGGTCCCCAACAATGAGGATCTAACGAGTTGGATCACCCTCTGGGAAATGAGCCACATGGCTGTAGTGCCATAACTGATGCTCCCTCGCAATGCAGGTAATGTGCCTCATTCGGGACTCCATCAGCAACCGCTCATTCGACACAAAGTCATACCAACGGTACCCAAGGATTTTCTGGAGAGACAGAGTACCAAAGGAGTCCAGTCTTCATCTCAGGTCACTGGAAAGCGTCCATGTCTCGCAACCATATAGCAAGACAGGAAGCACCAGGACTCTAAGGACTTGGACCTTCGTCCTTTTGCATAAATATTGGAAACGCCACATAACCCTTTCCAGCGACCTCATGACCACTCATGCTCTCCCAATCCGTCTACTGACTTCATAGGAAGAGTCACCAGAGACATGAATGTCACTGCCAAGGTAAGTTAACCTCTCAACCGAGAGAGAGAGAGAGAGAGAGAGGGGGGTTGAGAGGTTTCAGGCTGATTGGCATTCCTAAAATGTTCAATGTTTGTGTGTAATTCTTCATTTAATTATATCGCATCTATGACCTAATTCTGGCCTTAAATGGAGTGAATACTGAAAAATAAATGCAGTAATGATATTCAATTCATAATATTCTATGGTTTTTCTACAAGATTCTTTATGTAATAATCTTATACACAAACAGCCAAAGAGGAGTTAAAGTATCCTGCTGCCTTAAGGAAATCTTTACTGTGTTTATACCACACAGGAGAGAACACGAGCACTTTCTCTTTTTCCTTTGCTTTGGGACTCACAAAAAAGGATAAAAGATCCCATTGAGAAACATTCTTGATTTGGGAAGGTTATTGTTTAATGAATTCACTCTGACATTATTTAAGGCAGGACGGGAGTACTGCTGCCTCATCATTAAAGTGTCCTGGGTCTGAACTTCAAAAAGACGTCTGTGTTCAGTTCTGCCATCTATCAAGTAATCGCATATCCCCATTACTACTTCCCATTTAAAATTCAATCCAGATAGAAAAACATATTGGGGTTACAATATTTGAAATGTAATAATTTGTGTGTTAACTGATAATGCCTGTTATTTTTTGCACTATTCTCAGCCAACCTGCTGTAAAGGATGATATATTCAAACTGTGTCATTCAATATGTCATTCTCAACCCAGCTTTTATTTGCTTTGCATTAGTTATGATTTGTTGCAAATAAAGTATAAATTTAAAATTATAAGCAAGAAAACTGCTAAATATAATTTTACCTATAAAGTGTTTTGGGCTGAAGTGTTCTGCAGTTAAACAAAACAAAGTGCTGAAGGAAGGAGCACAACTTTTAACATTTATAAAGCATCTCTTTACAAAGGCACTTTGACTTTTTACATTTTCTCACTTAGCAGATGCAATGGTAACGCTGCTGCCTCACAGATAGGAGCCCTGAGTTTGTATGTTCTCCTTGTGTCTGCGTGGGCTTCCTCCCACAGTCCAAAGACATGTGGGTTAGATTGGATTGGCAATACTATATTAGTTAGCCCTGTTGGGCAATTAACATTGGCTTGGGGACTGTTATGAAAACACTTTCTTTTCTGTGCTAAAGCAGCTTATGTAACTTGGCTACTGAATAATGTATTTATCGGTTATTGCTTCCGTATTTACTTAATTACATTAATATTTTGACAATTAGTTTAAGTAGGAAGTTTTAAAAACTCTGATATTGTAAAAACTGAGTTTTAGGAATGCTAGAGTAGTATGTTGCTTGGTTGTGAATGTTTTTGCTGATAAGAGATAAGAACTCTTTTTAAAAAGGGGAACCGGAGGGTGTGTTCCAACTATAGAGGGATCACACTCCTCAGCCTCCCTGGAAAAGTGTATTCGGGGGTTCTGGAGAGGAGGGTCCATCATATAGTCGAACCTCGGATTCAGGAGGAACAGTGTGGTTTTCGTCCTGGTCGCGGAACAGTGGACCAGCTCTACACCCTTAGCAGAGTCCTGGAGGGTGCATGGGAGTTTGCCCAACCAGTCTACATGTGCTTTGTGGACTTGGAAAAGGCGTTCGACCGTGTCCCTCGGGGAGTCCTGTGGGGGGTGCTCCGGGAGTATGGGGTACTGGACCCCCTGATAAGAGCTGTTCAGTCCCTGTACAACCGGTGTCAGAGCTTGGTCCGCATTGCCGGCAGTAAGTCGAGCCCGTTTCCAGTGAGAGTTGGACTCCGCCAGGGCTACCCTTCGTCACCGATTCTGTTCATAACTTTTATGGACAGAATTTCTAGGTGCAGCCAGGGTGTTGAAGGGGTCCGGTTTGGTGGACTCAGGATTGGGTCACTGCTTTTTGCAGATGATGTTGTCCTGTTTGCTTCATCAGGCCGTGATCTTCAGCTCTCTCTAGAGCGGTTCGCAGCTGAGTGTGAAGCGGCTGGGATGAGAATCAGCACCTCCAAATCTGAGACCATGGTCCTCAGCCGGAAAAGGGTGGAGTGCCCTCTCAGGGTTGGGGGCGAGATCCTGCCCCAAGTGGAGGAGTTTAAGTATCTCGGGGTCTTGTTCATTGAGTGAGGGAAGAATGGATTGTGAGATCGACAGGCGGATCGGTGCGGCATCCGCAGTGATGCGGGCTCTGCATCGGTCTGTCGTGGTGAAAAAAGAGCTGAGCCGTAAGGCAAAGCTCTCAATTTACCAGTCGATCTACGTTCCTACCCTCACCTATGGTCATGAGCTATGGGTAGTGACCGAAAGAACGAGATCGCGAATACAAGCGGCTGAAATGAGTTTCCTCCGCAGGGTGTCTGGGCTTTCCCTTAAAGATAGGGTGAGGAGCTCAGTCATCCGGGAGGGACTCAGAGTAGAGCCGCTGCTCCTCCGCATCGAGAGGAGTCAGATGAGGTGGCTCGGACATCTGATCAGGATGCCTCCTGGACACCTCCCTGGTGAGGTGTTCCGGGCACGTCCAACCGGGAGGAGGCCCCGGGGAAGACCCAGGACACGCTGGAGGGACTATGTCTCCCGGCTGGCCTGGGAACGCCTTGGGATTCTCCTGGAAGAGCTGGAAGAAGTGGCCGGGGAGAGGGAAGTCTGGGCTTCTCTCCTTAAGCTGCTACCCCCGCGACCCGACCTCGGATAAGCGGAAGAGGATGGATGGATGAGATAAGAACTGGTTTAAATCAAATGTTTAATTTAGTACTGCTTCTATCATGCATGTAGTTTCATAAGCTGTTTCAGAGTTATATAATCATGCTGTGCTGCTACTAAGTTATACAAACATGTTCTCTGCTGTCTCCCACTTCTGATATCGGAGATTTTAGAAACAGTACCATGCCTAAATATAACTACTGTATATAAATCCAGACAAATGAGCTGATCTGGGAGAAGAGTAGGGAGAAGTAAAAGCAAAAATACTTTGAATTACTACTGAAGATTGCAAGCACCTACAAGACAATCAGTGCCGGCACCCCGTCTACTTATGGAACTACAGGATGATCTGGCTTGTATGAGGTGTATTGCTTTCTTTTATGGCACTGACTATATGAATAACGCTTAAAGACTAAAATGTATTAATCTGCTTTTCTGCCAGCATGTTTGCTCAATTCTACCAATGCAGACATGCTTGAGAATAAACTGCGGGCTGTATATACTTGATACGGTAGCTTGATACAGAGAATTAAGAAAGTATTCACACCCCTAACTCTGTGCAAACTTTAAGGTGTTGTGGAGTTAATTTTATATATTATTATTTGTGCCCATCAATCTACACTCAATAAGCCACAATGACACTTTCAGAAATTTTTCAAATTGTTTAAAATACAAAAAATTAATTCTGTCGTTTCTATAAATATTCAGACCCTTTGATGTGGAAGTCCAGGTTGTGGTCAGGTACATCCAGTTTGCTTTATTTATCCATGAGATATGTCTAGAACTTGCTGTGGCAAACTGAATTGATTGGATCACTTAAAAAGACACACACCTGAGTATATAAGGTCTAACATTTCACAATGCGTGCAAGGACAAGCCATGAAGTCCAAGGAACTTTAAGCTCTCTGCGATCAAATTGTGGTGAGCCCAGACTTAAACCCCACAGAACATCTGTGCAGAGACCTGAAGATGGCAGTTTACAGATGTCTTCCACACAATCTTATGGAACTTCATGGATTCTTCCAGGAAGAATGGGATAAACAGCCAAAATCTAGCTGTGTAAAGCTTGTACAGGCTTGCCCAAAGAGACTCAAATCTGTAATTGCTGCCAAATGGGGCTTCTACAAAGTACTGCATTAAGGGTCTGAATACTTCCATGAAAGAAACATTTCGGTTTTTTGATTTTTAACAGATTTGCAAACCTTTCTAAAAACATGTTTCCACTTTGTCATTATGGGTTATTGAGTGTAGACTGATGGGTATACATGGCAAATATATCCATTTATCTGTTTTAAAATAAAATCTACAACAGAGAGGTGTGCAGAAAGTAAAGGGGTCTGAATACACTGTAGCATAAACTGCAGGCTGTATAACCCAAATTTCACTCCAAAGGTCCAGAGTAAAAAAAGAATTAGATGTAATACTGTGGTTTACATTAAAAAGAATCTGCACAGGTAAGAGAAGGTATAGGTTTAGAGTAGAGGTGTCCCTCAAAGCCTGCCCATGATAAAAACAAAGTAGGATACACACACACACAAGTCAGGAAGCCTAGAGCTGCCAGGCTGGGAACTTCATGAAGCTGCTTGGTGTATTTGCTTTGTAACTATAAAGAAAGAAATCGTTTTTGTCTCACTGTTATTTCTTCCCACTGCAGGTCACAATTTTTATGTGTTGATTTATTACAGGAAAGTTATGAAATATAAATGAAGATTTTAATCAGCATAAATAAAAGTTAACAAATGAACAGGCAAATTGGTACACTGGCATATTAACAGGATCTTTGCATAAATAGTTTGTATTGTGGTCTTGCATTATATAAATTATTTATATATATATATCTTGTTCATATTTTGCATTTTATGCAAGATGCCAATGATATGATGAGAATAATGAGTTGAGTTATGCTTTGGTTAAGCATTAGTTTTCCTAGCATTACAATTGAGCAGCTCATGTCCAGTCGGTCAAATATTCAGTTCATTACTTTATTTCAAACCTTAACATCTGTATCTGTCACAGTTATACATGCTGTATGCGTAAACCTGCCTTTATCATAACAATGAACCCATACAACTTCTGGATTACTGCTATTACGGGGATTACTATTATTACTGAGGTATTCAAAATATTTGAAGGAACATACTGCATACAAGCTGAGAAAAATGTTCTAAAATAAGTTATCATGAGTAAAAATGTGTAGTTGATGATCTGAGAACCTACTTAATTTTTTTCTACTTAAAAATATTTTGGCAAAATCAAATGCATTTAATGTGGTAGCAGTACCCCCAGTCCCCAATACTAAACCCTTTAACCCTTTTGCAACTAATGAAAAGAAAAAGATGCCAAAGGGAGTGCAATATTAATATTCTGAAAATCACACTTAATAAAACCCATTGGATTTCCTCATGCAAAGGTCCACAAGACAGAATCTAGACAGGCAGGCAGGATACCAATCACAGCCTGGTCTTTCCTCGATTTTTTGATTGAATACTTTACAATAATATGTTGTAAATGCATTATTAATATAAGAGGAATGATATCATAAAAGTTATGAACAGTAACATAGTAGAAAAATCATGTGTAAGGCAGAGTTGCATGCCAGATGATGAACGATAAGATGACTGACCTTATTCTCATGCTTATAAGGAGTACTATGCACATGAAGGAGTGTATAATTGGCTTTTTTGAATGTAGTAAATTAACTTGTGTCTGATAATTTAATTTTTATTGCCTGTCTAACTCCAGAATGAATTTCACTAATTTTTGTTGCGGTACCTTGTTCTGTTTGGTAATTTATGATGAGTGTGAAATAGGCTGACCTCTTTTAAAAGTCTTTAATGCTTCTCACAGTAATTATGGAGAAACAGATCTTACAGTATATATGTTTCGAAATGCAGATCAGTTGAGTTTGATATATATTCACAAAAGGTAGTTCTGGAATGTTATACAGGATCAAATCTCTAAGGTGACTCAAGGCAAAAATCATTTGAAAAATACAAATCAAGAATGACATGTACATGACATGAATGAAACTGACTGTATACTCTGAATTTGTAATATGACAAAGGATATTTCAATAAAAAGATGAACGGCCAAAAAAAATGGAAAAAAAGCGATTATCCTAAGCATCCACACAACCGTCTTTTAGACATCTTGGACAAGGGCCTGATTTTGGAAGGATACACATAAGAAAGATCCATAAAGACCATACATATTCCATCCATCCATCATCCAACCCGCTATATCCTAACACAGGGTCAGGGGGGTCTGCTGGAGCCAATCCCAGCCAACACAGGGCGCAAGGCAGGAACAAATCCTGAGCAGGACCCCAGCCCACTGCAGGGCACACACAGACACACACCAAGCACACACTAGGAACAATTTAGGATCGCCAGTGCATATTGTGGCAGCCAAATGTATGCAATAATATTTGAGAAAGTATAAATAAATCTTGAAACAAACCTCACTATGATCTGGACCCAATGCATAACGTCCTACTTGATCTGGTAGTGGTGAAATGTTGGTTAGGTTTGGGAAATGGAGATCAGTGTGTCCGCTTCTGGTTTGAGGAGGCTGGAAACAAGTTTTAAAATGGAAGAACCTTCTCTGGATTCTGAGAAATCAATGATTTCCTTCAGACCACATATTTCATTTTTTGGGCAGCACTGATACTAGGATGGACACAAAAGCAACAATTCTGATACCATGTTCAGATGGCGGAGCGGCACGGTGGCACAGTGGGTAGCGCTGTTGCCTCGCAGTAAGGAGACCCGAGTCCGCTTCCTGGGTCCTCCCTGCGTGGAGTTTTCATGTTCTCCATGTCTGCGTGGGCTTCCTCCCACAGTCCAAAGACATGCAGGTTAGGTGCATTGCCGATCCTAAATTGTCCCAAGTGTGTGCTTGATGTGTGGGTGTGTGTGTGTGCCCTGCGGTGGACTGGCGCCCTGCCCAGGGTTTGCTTCCTGCCTTGCACCCTGTGTTGGCTGGGATTGGCTCCAGCAGACCCCCCGTGACCCTGCAGTTAGGATATAGTGGGTTGGATAATGGATGGATGGATGTTCAGATGGTAAGGATTCTTTCTATAGTAGCTGCTGTAAAATGATTCAGCCAACACAGGAAAAGAGGTGTTTGGGGCAGCCGCCTGTATACTGGCTGAAATTGGCTGCTAAATTGTTGCAAAAAGGTGGTTCAAATTGATACAGCACAGTCCATAACAAGACAACCAACAGTATAGAAAACATGGTGGTTATATATGTGACAGACAGGAAATTATGTCATCAGGCAGGAACCGGAATTGATGGGTTCAGAGCCAGAAGTGATGTTCTTGGAGCTGGGACCAGAAGTGGTGTCTTGACACCGGACCCGGAAGAGACATCATCAGACTTAAGTGAAATTTCCCATGATCGGTATGCCAATAGAAAAGAGTAAAGATTAATGCATTCTGCCATTCCCTGGTTTGCCGAGAAATTATCGAGTCTTATAGCTGTCTTCCATGCGCACGTGTGTGACACTGCCCATAGTATTTCCATACTAGAGGCCTGATGAACAGTATATAAGGATGATTTTACCAAGTTAAAGGTGAGTTATGTAAAAGTATCGCAAGTTCAGCATGGTATGATGGCTACTCATGTGCATGTCCATTTGTACAAAAAACAACAACAACTGCAAAGTCTCTGTTGCAACAGGTATCATGGATTCCATACTAGCACATGGGTCAGCATTCTTGGAACAAATAACAATCTGCTTTTTCTTCAAGATAAACTAAGACTGAATACATTATTTTATTTACATTTCATTTTGTTTACCTCTACGTACATTTTGTTGGTATTAATATATGGGCTGCTGTAATGCTTCCACTTCCCTATCAAAACATATCTAATACAAATACACAGCAACATTCGTAGAAACAGTATACTGTGAACAAATCCTGCAAAGTTAGCAACTTGATAACCTATTAGCCTCTTCAAGTCGTACTGACAGTCATGGGTTCAAAGCAGGAAGCAAACCTGAGTGACTCCATTGTAGTAATTTATTTTGCACATTAAATAAAGGAAAATGTAATTATTTAAAGCCCCTAAAGTACTCAATAGATATCAAAAACACCTTTCAACCAGTTGTGGGAAATGGAAATATCTCAGTTTATTAAAAACTTGTAATAACTTAGAAATGGAAATTAACAGATGGCTTTGCAAATGGATACAATGTATGTGTTTATGTATATTTTTAAGTGTAGAGACATTCATTAAATTCAGGTGAAATTAGTATGTGCTATGCATTCCTGCTCTCTCATTTATTAAAGCTTTTAATGAGGTGTGAAATTGATGCCTGTTTTGCAAAAAAAAAAAATTAAAATACAGTCAAGGAGAAACCAAACAACGTGCAACTTTTTTTTTCTAAGCAAAACATTATTTTTAACAGATGTTTCCCAAATTACTGGACTTGGGTCACTCCCTACAGGTCTGAGGCATTAAACAATTGTCCTTTAAACTACAATGATTCCAAAAATAATTTTCAATTATTTGACAAAAATGTAATCTGAAAATTAATACATACATAGAATTTCCATATGTATGTATTCCTATGCAAGGTCATGAAAAGTCAATGGCTTTTCAATTGGCATTGATTACAACTCAAACAGGAAGCCAGTCCAGCAAAGATCAGTGTTTTTAATATATTTAATTTTAAAATAGACCTTAAAACATAACATTAAAATAGAACATGTTTTCAATTGCAAAACACCTAATACATATAAATACTTTGTTTCTCTTATCCATCTATTAGCCACTTAAGCAAGTCTCAGAAGTTCCTTGTGCAAGAAACAGACTCGAAAACAATTTACTACAGGTAAAAATTAAATCACCATATATAAATAGCATATAGAAATTTCTTTTGTTAAAATGGGTGTACAATGGTATGTCCATCTGTTTCAGTCATGGCGTGTCTTGTTGACTTTGTTCATTGGCCATTCTCACCCACATGTAGACATTATGCTCGGGCACAGACACCAGGGGCCTCATGCATAACGCCGTGCGTAGAACTCACACTATAACATGACGTAGGCACAAAAGCCGAAATTTCCTTACGCACAGAAAAATCCAGATGCAGGAATATGTGCATTCACCAACTTCTGCGTTCTTCCGCTACATAAATCCCAGTCAGCATGAAAAGTAACGCTCGTGCACGCGCATGTTGTCCCGCCCCAACTCCTCCCAGAATTACGCCTCTTTGAGTATGCAAATCAATATAAATAGCCCTTAAGCTCAGCCTTTTGTGAAAAGACAATGGGAAAAGCACGGGGGAAAATATAAGAATTTCAGCGAATACCAAGTAGAGGCAAAGGAAAACCATGGTATAATCAACAAAAGGAAGTTCATCAAGTGACATAGCATGCTGGAGAAACTTGAAAGCTGAAGTTCACAAAGTCACAATGTGCTGGAAATAAAAAAGTTGTCAGATATCAAAGTCGCCGTGAAAAGGCGAGTCGTAGCCCACCATCTGAGTGTCATATGAAAGCTTATTAGGGTACAGAGAAAAAAAAAGGCGCACAGTAGTAAAAAGCACGAAAGGTCAACTTCAATCTTGAAATTTCCACTTTAATCATGTAGTTTATTTTGTCATTAAAGTAGATCATCATAAAAAAATTGTTTAATTAATTACGATGTGATTTGAGAAACTGGTTAAAGTAGCATGTTAAATGCTTTGTTTTGTATGTGATCTTCTATGTGCTCTATGTGTGTGAATCACTACGTGCTTCTTATACCGGCTCTCTTCCTCCGACAGGACACAGAATCCATTACATTTGTGATATTACAGCCCTCTGAATAACTAAAATACTGAGATGTACTGTATACGTGATATAATTTTCATGATGATACTAGTTAAAGCACGTTATTAAACATGGATTTCACGGTGGCGCAGTGATTGTGCGCGACCTTCGATGAAATAATTTATTGCAGCAGTACTCAGGGGCGGCTCTAGGCTTGTGGCGGCCCTGGACAGAGAAAGAATTGGTGGCCCCTTCACCTGCCAATGTCAATATGGTATCTTATGCACGGCGGATGGCCACGTCCATTGCGGACACTGCATAGCAGCCTTGTGCTCATGACACAAGCGTTTAACTTTTGTCGAAATTTGCTGCTGTGTTTTTAGTTGTGTCGTTATTTTCTCTTTCTGTTTTATATTCAATATATATTGGCATGGCGGCCCTGTGCAGGTGCACAGTTTGCACATGCCTAAGGCCACCCCTGCAGTACTGTCTCCTTCAAAACGTACTAACCTCCAATTCATGTCCTTCCTTTTCTTTCTCCAAATAACTGATTGCCAAACAATCAGCTCTGTAATAGACGTTAAGCCATCTGTAAGCTTAGAGCACCGATTCTTCAAAACATTTAAGGAACATTGAAATATCTTCGTAGTACATGTTTAATTATTCTATCCTTCATGCCAGTCCCAGTGAAGCATACAGTGTGAGGCAGGAATAACCTTTAATTATTAACAATATAGATTATTTAAATGAAGTTAAAGTTTTATCTGTATAATATAATAAACATTTTGCTGCATTTCATCTTAAAAATGATATTGTCATCATATGTAAATACGTGCTTTATAAAGTGGCTCAGGTTGTGCAATATTACAACTGTAGTGCAAGTTTACAGTGAGGTAATTCTACTTATAAGTACAGATAGTTCTACAAGGGGCACTTGATTGAGTGCGTTTAGAGCTCTTGGGATGAAACTCTTTCTGAACCGCGAGGTCCGTACAGGAAAGGTTTGAAGCGTTTGCCGTATGAGAAACAGTTCAAATAGGAAGCATGGCTGAGGCAGCATGTGCTTGATGCTGTATACCAATAATTCTCATTCCGATCAGCTGCTCCGAGTGGTGCAGTGAGAGTAATATGGAAAAAGATGATCTGGCTGTGGCAACCTCTAACGGGAGCAGCTGAAAGAAGTAAAATAAGGTGCAGTGAAAGTAATAACGCTTAAAGCAGCTATGGTATTTGGAATAGTTTGACCATTCCGTGGACCATTATATTGTTACTGGTTAATTACAATCAGATGTATTAAACTAATAAACAATATGCAGTTAATTTCAGTGTATTTATAAAGCCGCGTTAGGAAAAGAAAGGATAACCACACAGGAACAGTAGCACTGCTTTGACGCTGGGTGCCACCAGTCTGCAAAATTGAGCGGAGAACTTGCTTACGACAGGGTATGAGGTACCGTGGAAATGTGCATGGCTTTACGCCAAGTTTAGGTTTTATACATCGCGATCTGAACGTGGAAATGTTCTTACGCAACATTTCTGTGCATACGCACCATTTATACATGAGTCCCCAGATATTTTCTTGTTTTACATATATTATATATACGAGTTTAGAAGCCACTGCTTTATAAATGCAATCAGCGCTTATTTCTCCTCTGTAAACTCAAACTATTTAAAGCAGACAAGGACCTAATGTTGTCCTTTCATTGCAGTATGATCCAGTCTGTTAAACAGTTTCAGTTTCATTGCATGGTTTAGAGATCTGACATTTAAAAAAGCTCCAGCAGATTACCAAGCATGTAGCTAAAGTTATTGTAGCTGATGTTGATGGTCTGGCAAGTGTGTGTCAGAGGACAATGCTAAAGAAACTGGAAATCATCTCAACTGATGACAGACATCCATTACATTTAGAACTTAAATTAGGAAGGTAGTCACTTTAAAAACCCACACAAATTGCTCCAGAAATTTCTTTCTTCCTAGTGCCTATCAACTTTTTAATCTATACTAATAAACGGCAAAGCCCTCACTCACTCACTCACTCACTCACTGACTGACTGACTGACTGACTGACTCATCACTAATTCTCCAACTTCCCGTGTAGGTAGAAGGCTGAAATTTGGCAGGCTTATTCCTTACAGCTTCCTTACAAAAGTTGGGCAGGTTTCATTTCGAAATTCTACGCGTAATGGTCATAACTGGAAGGTATTTTTCTCCATTTACTGTAATGGAGTTGAGCTTGACCGCCGTGGGGGCGGAGTTTCATGTGACATCATTACGCCGCCCACGTAATCACGTGAACTGACTGTCAACGCACTATGTAGAAAACCAGGAAGAGCTCCAAAATACGCTGAACAAAACATGCATTATATAATTGAGAAGGCAGCGAAACATTAAGAAGCGAGCGAGTGACATACTACCATATTCATCAGTACAGCTACTTCGGAAACAAAGCGAGGTATAAACCTAAACTTTAAATTAACTTAATAGACAGGCTGCCGCTGGTGCTTTTCGTGCCCACGGGTAATGCGGGATACAAGTTTAATGAGAGGACGCAGGATATAAACGAGAGTTTTGATCACTTTGTAACTAAGTTAAAATTGCAGGTGAAGGGGTGTGCTTATGCAAATTCCGAGAGACTGTGTTTGTGGGGGATTGACAGTTAAGGCGGGTGG
>JANRMT010062837.1:72382695-72408211 GCA_026402145.1 Polypterus bichir lapradei | reverse complement strand
GCCACTGTCGGCCGCCATATTGAACTTTCCAACGTCACTAATTTTCCAACTTCCCGTGTAGGTAGAAGGCTGACCCCATCTTCACGAAATTTGGTAGGTGGCTTCCCTGCGCTAACCAAAACCGATGTACGTACTTATTTCGGTGGTATGACGCCACTGTCGGCCGCCATATTGAATTTTCCAAACATCACTAGTTCTCCAACTTCCCGTGTAGGTAGAAGGCTGAAATTTGGCAGGGTCATTCCTTACAGCTTACTTACAAAAGTTAAGCAGGTTTCATTTCGAAATTCTACGCGTAACGGTCATAACGGTCAACAATTTCCGCCATGTTGAACTTTCTTATTCATGGCCCCATCTTCACGAAATTTGGTAGGCGGCTTCCCTGCGCTAACCGAAACCAATGTACGAACTTATTTCAGTGGTGTGACGCCACTGTCAGTCGCCATATTGAACTTTCCAACGTCACTAATTCTCCAACTTCCCGTGTAGGTAGAAGGCTGAAATTTGGTACTTATTTCGGTGATATGATGCCACAGTCGGCCGCCATATTGAACTTTTCAACAGTCTTTATTACTTATGGGCCCATCTTCAAGAAATTGGGTACGCGGGTTCCCAGCGCTAACTGAATCCTACGTACGTACATATATACGTCCATAGCCTGCAGCTCGGTCACCGTGTGAGGCGTCGTTGGGTCCCCCATCCCAACGCCTCCCACGTTGTTGGCTGCCTGCCTATATAAGGCCGTCTGTCGCTCCAGTCTCTACATTCCATTCCTTGCTTCGCCATGGTATTCACGTCTCCCTGCTGATAACTACAGCCTTTTTATTTAATCCATGGCTTCTCCGCTGTTTTATTGTTCATTTATTACGATTATAGTTATTGTGTAGGTATTTTAGACTTACTTTACATTGTTCAGGTACCCATTTCCTTTATCATTCCAACCGTACCCCCATTAACATGTCTATCGAGGTGATCACCATCGATCAAAGAACTGTCACTTACCAAGTGGTTTCCATGCCCGGAGATGGGACCTGCCTTTTCCATTCTCTTTGTTACATATTGCACGGCCATATCAGGCTCACTCTTGATATCCGGAGGAACATTGTGTCTTATGTATTGAATGACTGTGACAGGTTCAAGGTGTGGACTGATGACTGTACAGGAGATAATTATAATACACAGGAGCACTAGAAGAGTGAAATGCTTAAGCCCTTCACCTATGCATCTGCATGTGAGTTGATGGCTGCCACTGAATTGTTTGGTTGTCGCTTTCAAGTGTACTAAAATGGCCAAATATCTTACACCTTTGGACAACCGCCAATGCCTCTTAAACATCTTAGATTCACAGGTGACGATTTCAGTAGTGGACACTTTGATGTTTAGAAATGTTTAAACTCTCAAAAGCTGGATGTGAAGTTATCAATGAAACCGGTTGTATACTTACAACGCTTGACAGATGCCGAATGTCTCTTCAACACAAGTCCTACAAATACTGTCGTAATTGAAACAAACCATGAAACTCAAACCGATTATGACAGCAGCAATCTAAGCTGTGAGATTTGAAACAAGATTACTGTTCACATGGTCAACTGTACGTTGCATGCTCAAGAGTAAGCTCAGCGCACAGCTACAGCTTGGTCATATTCCAACTGGAGGGCCGAACTGACAACGTGGCATACAAAGGGATCCTTAACAAATGATTATTGGTATATTTTCCCTCAGTTTAAAAAGGTTTAATTTTCTTCTTAATAAAAATTTTAAGGCAGTACTTCTCCGCTGCGAACCGTGGGTATTTTGCTAGTAAGGAATATTGGAGAAAATGATTAAGCTTTGATATGAATCCTGTACCTATTTTTGTGTAAATATGCACTATCGAACTGCCTTATTTTAACCTGTATTGTCCCTATTTATTTTGTTTCTTTCTGTTGTCACACACGTGCGATTAGGAGACAGCTAAAGGGCCTGAATAATAGTAATTCCATGCCTGACCAAGGGGTGGCGAGGTGCACTAATTGTCTCTCTCAATCCCTTACAGACCATCCTCGGGAAATCTCGCCCAGTTCCGGTGCCACCAATGACGTCACTTCCAGTTCTGCAACTATTGATGACGTAACTTCTGGTCCCGGTACTGCTGATGATGTCACTTTAGGTTCCGGCCCCGATGACATCACTTCCTCTGCTTGTATTTAAAAGCCGTCATTTTAAGGCAACAATTCAGCTCTGTTTTGGACTCACATGAGTAACGAACTTTGACCAATTTATCTCTTTGCAGCCAGGATATGATATATGGGTGGCTGCCCAAAACCTTCTCATGTCTCATCGTGCTTTTTGTGACACTGTCTTGTTATTAGATGCAACCAAGAAGGCAAATTTCATGTTTTCTTGTGTAAACATGACTAAATAAAGAAACCTTGAAAACTTTCATTCTAAAGTTTTAAAAGTTCTATAACAATTCTTATAAGAAATAAACTCTGCTAGTCAATTTTACCAGTTAATTAGCATTACAGTTATATCAATTAAGCACTATTCCTATATGTCAGTACATCCTTGTATTCTTTTTGTAACATTCTTTGTTGCACACAACTCTCTAACATTTCCATCTAATTCCGTCAGTTGTCAAATGTTTGATATTTCTTTCTGTACTGACCTACAGTAGCAAGTCATTCCGATTCAGCATAAGGTGAAATACAATGTTTTTTGGTGATCCTTTTTTGTCCTCACAGGTCAGTTAGGTTCAACTGTGACAATGAAACGAAGTTTATTGTATTGTTTTATCAAAAGAATTTCTTAGGGGTATAACACCTGTACAATTTATACCAAAATTATTGGGGGAAAAACACTAATCGATTTGGACAACATATTTGGACTTTACACAATATTTAACTCTAAAACTAATTATTTCAGAGTCCAGGTTTCTGTTTTATGCACATCATACCACTGTACTGTGTAGAATAACAAATAATGACCTTGAAGCAGTGAATTCTTTCTTTTTGATTCCAGTGTTGCCTCTGGGCACAACAATGATCAGCCTAGTGGATCTACCCATTATATTTATATTTATTTTGTATTGAAAACAACAAAAATGAGTAAACTACTATATATTTTCTCCCTGAAATACATCCCTTCACTAGATAGAGAGCATTTAACATATTTTTTAATACAATGTGCCCTTGACTCTCTCGTTTCTATGCATTTTACGAATGTTTCAGGCCTGTGACAGTAATTGGTACACAGCTACAAACAAAAATATACAAAAATAATTTTATATTCCAATGATAATGCATTTTGAGCATTGTGAAAAACATCCCTGTCTCTTCTAATTTAGTATGCTACAATCCCAATTACTTTGAGATAACTATTCTCAAAGGCCTCTTGCTATGGAAACATTGAAACTTTTCATAGAAATCTTCTGAAGATTCATAAAACAATACATATGCAAAAAAATACATCTTGTCATATTTCATTATTGTTGTAATGTGGCCTTTTAGCAGAACCATCAGTCAAAAGGGTAAAGTCTCCTTTTCTTTTTTGACATTTGCTTTTTAAAGCAACATCTCAATCTGTTTTATTTTTAGGCCTCTGGACATCTTCAAAAAACATTAAAGATACATTATATTTCCTGAAGGTACTCATCTATTTTTTCCTGCAAGTGTGTATATTTCTTCATTTTGAAACAGCTTTGAGTCTATTTTGAAGCATTGTTCTTGTTATTTTGTTTGTGTTTTGTTCACACTATACAGTAGACAGAGTATAAAGCACTGTACATATCACATACAGCAACAATTCCTCTGTAGTAAAGAGAGGGCTGAATCCATCCATATGCATTACCACCAAGATTCAGGAATTTTATTTAAAAAAAAAAAAAAAACACATGTACGCACGCACACACACACAAAGACAACCCTTGGGCAGCCCCTCTGCTGTTATTATCCACAATAAAATCACAGCATCAAATCAACTCTGTTGGGGGAAAAAAAAATAGACAAGCAAGTTATAAAATGGATAGATGGAAGTCTTTACAAGACTTTACAAGGCTCAACAGCAACCATATACAAACTTTTAGTGTTTATTTGATTCTGTGAACTTTGCTTTCTACAGACATTTTATTGGAAACTACTGTCTCTTCAATCCTGAGCACTCCAAACTGATGTGGTAGCACAAACCTTTCAAATGCAAAAATTTTCCCAAAGTAAATGAATGTCTTTTGAAATAAATGAAAGCAGAAGCCGGACTAAAGCTTCAGAATACATACTGTAAATCAGTATACGTGCATTTCAGTCAAAAAAAATAAAATAATGAAATCATCTTCCAGGGTGAGGGCGGCATGGTGGCGCAGTGGTAGCGATGCTGCCTCGCAGTTAGGAGACCCGGGTTCGCTTCCCGGGTCCTCCCTGCGTGGAGTTCACATGTTCTCCCCGTGCTTGCGTGGGTTTCCTCCCACAGTCCAAAGACATGCAGGTTAGGTGGATTAGTGATTCAAAATTGGCCCTAGTGTGTGCTGGGTGTGTTTGTGTGTGTCCTGCAGTGGGTTGGCACCCTGCCCGGGATTGGCTTGTGCCCTGTGTTGGCTGGGATTGGCTCCAGCAGACCCCCGTGACCCTGTGTTCGGATTCAGCGGGTTGGAAAATGGATGGATCTTCCAGGGTTTTATTTGTGTAGTTTGTTCTCCAAATATCTGGTTGTATTTTCTCCTGGATACTCATAATAAAAAAAAAAAAAGATTTGCAGATTAAGGTTAGATGGCAATTCAAACTTCCCACAGTGTGAGTGAGGATGCTTTGCCACAATGATGTGAAGATATACTCTGGTTCCCCATGACTTTGAATTGGATTAAGCATCTAAACATACTTACTTCTGCTGTAAAAGATAGCCCGGCCACAGACAGACACGACACCAGTGTCCAAAACACACACTGTTTATTTACAATTATGTACAGTGCCAACTCACACAGGTACTCAATCCTTTTCCCTCTACTCGGCCGCCTCCACTGCTCCATCGTAAGCTCCGTCTTTCTCCTCCCGACTCCGGCTCCTTGAAGGGAGTGAGACGGCCCCTTTTATCATGCCCCAGATGTGCTCCAGGTGCTTGATGATGGTCTTCTGGCAGGACCTCCTGGTGTGGCTGAAATGCTGCCCTTGCACCCGGAAGCACTCTGGGCGTACACAGTTCCTGGAGGAGCAGTACTTCCTGGTGTGTCGGAAGTGCTGTCCTCCAGGGCTCAGGAACCATCCAGGCAGCCCCTTGGTCAGGCCATGGACATGGCAATGGGGATGGCGGCTTTAAAGGCCAGGAAGGGAAGTGATGTCATCAGGGCCGGAACCGGAAGTGACGTCATTGGCTTCCCCAGAGCCGGGCGGGATTTACCTAGAATAGTCTGTAAAAGCTTGAGATATATATAGTAGATTTATACGACTGCTTAATTTTACAGTAGAGGGTGGAAGACTTCACTATAAATTTGGGCAGTTTCATATACAATATAAATTCTTCCTCACCCATAAGTGTAATTTTAGAGCTGACATCCAACATAACGTACATGTTTTTGGGATGTGGCTGGGATCTAGAGTACCTTGGAGAGAATCCATATGGACATGCTGAAGAATATATAAATTCCACACTGATAGTGTCACATATGCATGAGTAGGGGGCATCTTCAGGGTTTTTATGCTGCTTGTAGTTCTCAATTCTAGGTCAGAGGTTGGCACTGTCATTTATGCCTTTCCCTTTTTTCTCTTTAGATCTGAAGACAAAAGGCACAAATAACTATGACATCACTTCTGATTTAGCAGGAAGTCCCTGCAATTTGTCCCCGCAAGTCCCAGTGTACATAAAAAGCAGGCAACACTATAAGTGGTCAGTCCATGACTAACATGTGAATAAGACATACTGAAAGACCAGTGTGCTGGCAGAATACAGTTTATTTTTCTTTGTTTGGGATTTCATCTTGCCAATTAAACTGGGTTCATCAGGTGGTGCCTGAATTCTTTATCTTTGTATTGTTCTCTTATTACATATGCTAGCAGGAATTTGAAAGCAGTGGTCTGGAGCTCCAAAGTATTGTGCCACTTATTTATATAAAACTAAACAAGTTAATTCCATATTTCACCATGATGAATGACTAAACAAACATGCACGTTATTTCTTATTTTACCTAGAAATTCCAGCCTTTTACTTATTTCGTTAATTGCTCTAATCATTAATATTCTTTGTAAAGTGAATACAATTCTGCCGCAGTGAACTAGTGTGTGTGTGAGGTGCACACCATAGGCAGAGATTCTTTGTCAGTAAGACCACATATTTCCTTTAGTGGGTTAAAATATAAAAATATTACTAGTACAACAGAAATTAACTATGAACCTTTTATAAACAGTATTAGTATTGTCCTTGTAACTACTGTATTAGGCACAAACATCTATCAGCATACCAGAGTTTTTATTTTTTCCCCATTTTTTCTGTCCTCTCTGATCAATTGACCTTATTATAGGACTTGCCTTCAGAGACTTTAAAAAACAATACTACATTTAAGGACTCTGCTTCTATATATCTGTCTTGTGGAAGTGTGCATTAATTTTTGTACTGTTTACTCTTACCTCTTTTTTATTTGTTATTTCTTTGCTTGTAACTATTTCTTTCACATCTTGTAAAGCACTTTCAGTTGCATCCTTTATATGGAAATGTGCTGTAGAAATGAAAGTTGATGTTTTTGTAGAGCGTGCATGTTAGGTTGTTCATTTGGCTGGAGAGTGGAAAGTTGCAGATTTAGGAATAGATAGTGTGTAGTCCAGAGCGTGTCCAGCCATCCCAACCTGATACTGACAGGCAGAAAGAAGAGTTTTGCACACAACACCTGGTTTGTTTACATAAATCCAGCACACACAGTAAAGCTTTGCCCCTTCTTTGCCGCCAGTCCTTCTGCCTCCACTCCTCCTCAGTTTTTGTCCTTTTCCTCACGACTCTGGCCATCAAGTGGTGGTAACTGGCACCTTTTTATAGGGCACCCGGAAGAACTCCAGGTGCCCTATGAGCTTCTTCTTCATCTAGGGCCCTGTAAAAGTTCAGGCGCCCCCTGGCAGTACCCACAGGCCCCAGCAGGATTGAGCTTCCATGCTCACAACCCTTGGCCCTGCTGCAAGCCAAGGGCTGAAAAGACTCTCTTCCCTGGTCCATCTGTACTCAGGGCGTCCCGGCAATAGCCTCAGGAGACGCAAAGGCCATATGAGATCTCGTTTTATAAATCTAAAGCAGTGGTTTAGTCTAATTTGTGCACTCTTATAAGATTTAGAAATACTATTGAATACAAAAAAAATAGTTTACTGCTGTATTCTTATTTTAAGTCACTTTTAAAGTATACTTGAATAGTTCAGTTGTAATAGGAAAAGAATTTTGCATTTGCTTAGCATAATGAGTTCCAGAATGTGGAACAAACCCATGAAGACTACAGAGAAACAGGAGCTTGTTTAAAATTATTTTTCTTGTACTGTTAATACACCCCTTATACATTTTATACACACACATATATACGTACATATATTATATAATTTGTAAGTACACCAAGAATTTATGGCAAATGGGAACAAGACAAATAAATGAGTGGTCAGTGTACAAAACTCTCACAAATGACCAGTGGACAAAAGCCTAATGTTGAAGCATCTGAAATCTTATGGCATAATTTGAAGCATCAGGAAAAAAATATAATGCACACCAGATGTTACAAAATGGTTTCTCTTTCTATACTTTTTTGTATATATGTTAACTCACCATCTCGTCTGTTCAGCTTTGCATATCCAGGACTATGGCTGCTTGACAGCTGTGATGAACTATTGAAGGATGTTAGGGGTAATGTAGATACCAGCTGATCATCACAATTGTCTGTTGAGAAGAAAATAATGTAATTAGTGCACCGTGCTATCGATCTGTATTGATTCCAGCAAGCCCACTATTCACACAGATCACACTGCATTACCAAAAGAGCTTCACCTACCAGGCTGCATGGAATCAAACAACAACAATGAAACACCATTGTGGCATGACACACAAGATGTGCTGGAAGAACATTAATTTCATGTACTATATTATTGAGTTTATTCTTAAAATTTAAAAACACTTTAATTCAATAGTATTTCTAGCATTCCATAATATCAAAGAAAGGTTTATCTAATATTTGTGTTTTAATATTTCAAATCATTTTATTTAAAATGTTAGAGCCATTTTCAAATAATTATCAATCAATTCATTAATAACGAATCTTAACTTCTAATAGCACTTTCACCAGTGGTATGAGCTTTTGAATGTCTTCTAAATAAACATCATTGGGTTAATCGTAAAGCCAACAATGCCCAGCATCTTTCACTACATCATCTCCAAATCAACAACATTTCTTGGCTGTAATCCGATTTTCTCTATCCTTATACTTATTTTGGTAAAAGTATTGTCCTCTTTTTAGCACATCTTTTCACTAATGAATGGTAAATCCCAGTGCTCTATATCGGTCACCCTTTTCTGACTATTTTCAAACATCTTTTTCCACATGTGTACACCTTGGAAAGTTAAAGCATTCTACACATAATATACACATTCTACAATTTATGCATCATAAATTGGGGCCAATTTAATTTCTTCCAAAAATAGCACAACACATTCTTTTTTGGTGCAAATTAATAAACTGGCGGCCATATTCACTGGGCAGTAAATTGCAAGCTTGCAGAAAAACAAAAAACAGCAGCAAGTTACCAAATCTCCAAACAAAGTGTTATAAGTTGCATGCTCAAAATTAACTACCTCATAAAAATTGATTGAAAACAAAAGAAAGTGTGAAATTATGTTGAGTTAATCACTCTACCTACTGTATATAGTTTTTGGGAATCTCATAAGATGTAGTCATTTGTAGATACATTTCATTAATTTCTGCAATTGTACTGACTGCACTGGCTGGCAGCAATGTAGAACGGACATTAAATCAGTCAGTAAATAATATGATATATTAACACATAAACAGACCCTAATCGAGTGATGTTAACTGTAAAAACAGTCATACAAGATCTCATGACCAGAATGTGAAAATACAAATACACAATCTTGGATAATCAGGAAATTTATGACATTGACCTTTACATTGTCACAATAATGACATCATACATAACATACTCCCTGCACTTGTTTTGTTATACTTGTACCTTTTGTGAAAGTGTTTATTTGATATTTGGACTTCAGGCTTCACACATTATAAATGTCATATCTACATTTTGTCAATTATTACTAAAACATGAAAAACATTTCTGTTTTAATGATGTGTTTACTGTACATAGATTGTTGTAGACACGGAACACACATGAAATGCATGTATTCCAAATAACGATATATTATTTACCCTATACAACTCCAGGCAACTCACATGCAGGAAAACAGACTTGAGCTGAGAGAACTTTCTGTGGTGGTTGGAAGCTAGCTGCTTGTGTTGATCAACACATTTACAAAACAAGAGACGTTGATGGTGAGGTGCAAATTGCTGTAAGGTGGGCCGGGATTACAAGTTTTTTCGTAGGCTTTGTTAATTCTAGTGTTAATTTAATTTTGCATTTTCATCTTTATTATGATAACATAGTTTTAACAAAATTTTGAAAACGTTTTTTACCCAGTGCAGTGCTATTTTAAACTTGGTTTGCTTTACCACAGATCCATTGCCAGTCATCTGAACATTGATGCTGCAATGTGTGAAGTCATCACTGACGTTATTTAGGATGGCAGTACAATAATTATTTTAGATTAACTTTTGATATTTAAAACAAACTCATCTTGCGTTTTCAAAATGATCCTATATCAGAAACTTCTTTCTGCTAGTTTTGGTTTTGCGTTTGGCAGTGCCCTTTTAAGCACGATTTTTTGGGCTTCATTTTGCATTTAGTCAGTAGATTTTTTTTTGTCTTCTTACTTTTACCTTTTGCCTGTACATTGATTAAATGTCAAAACTTTCTTCCAGGTCTGTGGACACTTTCTACCACAACATTAACATAATTAGAATACCGTGTGGTACACAAGGGTAGATCGACTCCATATCACTGCAAAATTAAAATCAATTTTCCAATAGTTATGAAATATCAGTACACAAAAAGACAACCACAACAACTCTCAATCCTAGACACCATAAATACTGTACATTTATTCTGAGACAGTATGTGCTTGCACAATGGAGGAAATGTAGCATCTCCAGAGAAAACCTATGCTGTCATAATGTGAATATGAAGATTCTTTATGGGACCAGTGAATCAAATATATTACTAAGCATGATGGCACCTTTATCCTCTGCCACCTATCAAAGTAAAAGAATACATTTACAGAAAAAATCATTATGTATTAAATAAAATCAGAAATCATATGACTGTTGTGATTCCTGCCCGACTAAAAATAGCAAGATCACAAAATCCAGACCTGCCTTCTCCACAGGTCTGAATACTCTGAATAGCCCTCACACCAGACAGCTTAGCACCAAACTAAACATTTCAGGCTTCCAACAGCCACAGACCCAACAATGGGGCTAAGGTTCAAGTTCTAAATCTCAAAAACATCCAAAAGGAGAAGATGGAAGGTTTAAATATTTCTTTAAAAAGAAAAAAAAACAAAAGCTTACAAAAATAAGGCAGGTGTAACAGGGGGAATTATAATGTTCTGCCAGCAAATGTTTATAAAAATTAGCCACCATTCACTGTACTTTATAAATAAAAACAAGGGTCAAAAACAATTAAATCAAGTCATCAATTAAAATATTGGAATCCAAACAAAGCAATGCAAAAAATGGTGTGTGAACTGTACCTTCTTCATTTATACAGCTGCATCAGTAAGTGACCCTGCCAATTAGACTCTATATAAATGGGACAGGGCAGAAAATAAAGACAACTAATACAATGTAAATATAATATTAACAAACACAAAAATGACAAATATTCATCACAATATGACAAAGACAACTCAGACAGGTCAAAATCAAAAACAGAAATAATTACATATGAATAATATGTGAAAGAACAAAAAGATTGAATAAAAAAAGAATAAATTTGAGTCACTGAAACAACCTTGGTTGACTCATGACAATGACAATTTAACACCCAAATGAGTGAATTTGATTCTATACTTTTCCATATGATAACAATTTAAATCTTAAAGTGTTAAAAGTATATTTTTGTGGATTTTTTGACCTGAAGACACTTGATATATGGGGTAAAATCTGTTACCATCAATATTTAACTATGAAAAAGATGACATAATGTTTTAGCCTGAAATCCTCAATAACAGGATGCAAAATTAACGCATATTTTACTTTGGGGAATTGAGAGTAAACGTGCAATGATTGGACATTAAGTGTTTCTTCCATTCACAGTTTCAAATTATCCATGACAAATTATGGAGAGCCATGGTCATATTCAGGAGCATTAGTTGCAAGGCAGGTACCAACACTGAATAAAGCACTGCTTACAAATACACATATGGTTTAAATAGTCCGTGTTTGATCCTAGATCCTTGGGACTGTGATCTAGCAAGATACAGCAATGAAAGCTGGGGAGAAGAAGAATTAATCTTGGGTGTTATACCAGCGGATAGCAAGGTACACTCCCATAATAATCACACACGCACATGGCATACCACTTAAGAGATGTGTAGCAAAACATACAGTAAACATAAGATAACACAATATTGATGATTTTTTTTTACTCAAAGACTTAAATGTATCCCTATAATTAGAATTAAAACTGTTTGATTTTTAATATAGATGTTATTCTCTCTAGATGCTTTCTCCCTGGCTTAGTTCCATCCATTAATCAATTTTCTAAATTTGCTCTCTCTATTTTAGTCATAGGGAGTAACTGTCTATCTCGGAAGAACAGGGTATGAGGGAAAGATCAACCTTGCATGTAATTCCAGTCTATCAATGGACTCACATCCATTCAGTCATACCAGACCAATTTAAAACAATCAATTAACCCAATATGCACTAACGCAAAAATCTATGTACAAAAGAAAACACAAATATACTTCAGTAAAATGTTCAGATCGCACACAGAGACTAAGTGAAATAGGAAACAAATTTAGGCCACTAGATGCGTGAGCCTGCAATCATATCCACTGTGTTTTTCTCCAGTTTTTCCTCACAATTAATATATTCTTTCATAACATAGAATATGTTAAAATAAGTTCAATGTATTCGTCTGATTAAGGCAATCAAAGTGCTAATTGTTTGAATATGATTTGGTAAAATCAGCACATTGAAGAAACATTATAAAATGTGTCTGCCTTTATGTCCTAAATGAAAATAAGCGATTATATTTTATACTCTCATCTCTTTGTCCATTTTTTAGGCCCACATCACAGGGAATTTAGGCAGCCTTAGACTTAATGCAGGAGCTAACAGTGAATGGGATGGCCGACCAAAAGAACACTGGCTTATTTCTCATACTGTTACTGTATTGCTATTTTTCCCAGTAAAATCCTTTTTTTTAAAAAAAAAAAAAAAAAAAAAACAACAGGTGACTTTCTTCCTCAGCATTACTCTATTCACCTGCTTTCTGAAACAGATGTCTTCACAGTTTTATCATTTTACTCATTGTTACCATCAACAGTTTAATTCATTTGAAGAATTTTGTTTTGCACTTTCTATAATATTTACACATACTGTAATTACATAACCTACATGCAATCAACTCTTTCACCTTTTTGATCATTGGAAATAATACACTTGAGTATGCTTATATTAGATCAACATAACCCTTCTGTTCTTTCTCAAACGTGGAAGGCTTTGGCACCTTTTAAACTGCTTGTGATTTTCTCTACTCCAGTTAATATTTATAGTGTGGAAGTGATCCTAACTGTTTTAATTACCAAAGATCAAAGAGTCACAGTAAAATCCAGATACCTGTTACAGTGTTGCCTGAAAACGCAGGATTAAACAACTAAATCGTGGGGAAAGATAAGGAGAAGCTTTAACTACAAGACCTTGGGGTGGTCCGGTAGAAGACATAGATAAAAATGAAGGTGGGGGCTATGGTAAGGGTGAGGGGAGGGTGTCAAAAATGGCACGCCAGACAACTCACTGAACAGTAGAGGTTAAAATAAGCCCACATAAGAAAGGCAGGAATGATAATTGTTAATGGTATGTAGCATTCATAAATGACTTGACTTTTGAAAGTAGATCTGTAATATTGTAGCAGGCACATTTCCTCATTACCTCTAATGTCCAATGTTGTTTCATCCTGAGCAGAATCATTCAACTATTTCTTTCTTATGTAACTGTTTTGAGCTTTGTCTCTTGAATTACTGCAGTCTTAGGAGACAGAGTACAGATAAGATGGCAAGTTAAATTACTAGTGTAATTTGCTTGAACATTCCAGTTGATTTTGCGACTTCTCTCATCACGCTAAGTATCATAGTTCAGTTGTGGCACTGATTTATTTGCATAATTTCGACAGACAGGCTGCGGGCAGAGGGGAGGGGGAGGTCGGACCTCAGGAGTAGGTAGCCAGACAGGGCCCTCCTCACTCACACGCCAGCCTCAATTCGAGTCGCTTTACCACGAGCCACGTGTTAGAGAATAACTTGCCTCCACTTAGCTAGCGATACCTATTTGTTCAGCAGACATTATCATGTAGAGATTGTTAAAAAGTAACATTTTATGTTTTTGAGAGAGAGACAGAGAGAGAGATCACAGCTATGTGTGTTTTAACACTAAAATTACCAGAGCCTACGAAAAAACTCGTAGGTCCGTCCCACCTTAAATCGCTTCTTAAAACCGTTCTCACCTCTCCGCCAGCGGCTTTTGTTCATCTAAATGTGCTGATAAAAGAAAAGCTGCAAGTAGCCGGCTATTCCATCCCCCCCAACGACTTAGAACGTGCACAAACTTCTCCCAGCTCATGCCTTGATTGATTATCTGGGAGTGAAGTTGAGTTTTAGAGTGGAAATAATAGATCATTATTTGGAATACACGCATTTCACGTGTGTTCCGTTTCTATAATAATCCGTGTAAACACATTTTTAAAACAGAAACGTTTTTCATATTGTAGTAGTAAATGACAAAATGAAGGCATAAACTATATAATGTATGAAGCCTGAAGTCCAAATATCAAAACACATTCACAAAAGGTACAAATATAACAGAACAAGTTATGCTTTTATTCAAAAATATAACTGCAGAAAAAAGCCACCTTAGCATGCCACATTGACACATACTTACTACAACTGCCACGGTAGCGTAATGGTATCAGCTGCTGACTAGTATTCAAAAGGTCACGAGTTTGATCCTGCGCGATTCAGTTTTGAGATGTAAACTGCTCTTATTCTTACTATTTTATAATAAAAACATACATTTGATTTCAGTGTGTAACAGCCGGTGTAATTTATGATACTTGTAAAGGTTAGTTTTTTTTTTATTCACTTTTCATTCTCTCAGTCGTGTTCAGGATCCTTCCCTACCCAACCCCCCCCAACCCCATCTGAGAATGCTGTTTTCACATAAAGATGAGCTATAGCTCTGCAGCGTATTTGTGACTGCATTCTCATACCAATGCTTGTGAACTGAAGTGCCTGCGTGCACTTTTCGTGGCATTACACGTCTATTTTTTTGAGCATGCCCGTGTCGCTCAAACACAGGAACATATGTTGGTGTATAAGTATAACAAAACAAGTGCACTTTTATTCTAGACTATAAGTGAAGAAAAAATAAAGCAAGTTACAGTAGGTGGTTGATACAACAGCTTGTGTGGTGCAATGCTAAGAACTGCTGATTTCCGATCCGTGCTATATAAAATCATCACATTCAAATATTAACAATTCCCACACGTGAATGCGACTGAGAGAATGGAACTGAATTAAAAAAAAAAGGTAATCTTTACAATTATGCATTTACACTGGCTCTTACAGACTGACCGAAATCAAATGTATGTTTTTATTCTAAAATAGTTCAATACATGCAATATTATTTGAAAACGAACAGCGTCAGATCGGGTTTGAATACACGCTGACGCTGTTACAGAAGGAGTCAGCTTATTCAGTGCAGCAGTTTCAACGCACAGTACATGCAATATTATTTGAAAACGAACAGCGTCAGATCGGGCGCATATTCAAACCCGATCTGACGCTGTTCGTTTTCAAATAATATTGCATTAGTGCGATGATGTTTTTACATATATTGTCTCTTTCATTCATCTTGCGGTTTGTAATCAGTGACCGCGTGTTTTTTCCCCGATCTTGCCAGTTCGCACATGTTGCTGTATGGTGGTGTTTCTTTTGTACTCCAGGACATGCAGAGGACAGAATAGTACAGAGCAGTAAGTTCAGCGCTATATGCAATCAGACAGGCAGAGAAGGCACTAGATATATAAATAAACAGGGAAGGCACTGTATAATAGATATATAAAAAACAGCTAAGGGGATAGATATATACATAGGTAGGAAGGAAAGGCACTATATGATAGGCAGACAGGGAAGCTCCTATATAATAATAAAATTACTGTTATTACTATATAGATAGACAGGGAGTTCAGGCAGGCAGAACGGCGAAGGTTAAAAATAAATAAATTTTCTCCCCAGTGGAGATTCAAACTCGGATCTCTTGAGGTACAGCAAGTCTGCTGCGCTCTAAGTGACGAAATTTTACCAGTACGCCACAGAAGCTGTTGTAAAAGTCTTGAACCTTTTATGAAAGTGTATTTGCTCTTTGGCTGTCAGGCTTCACACATTTTATAGTTTATGTCTACATTTTGTGACATTTATTACTAAAATATGAAAAAGTTTCTGTTTTAACATTGTGTTTACACAGATTACTGTAGAAACGGAACACACATGAAATGCGTGTGTTCCAAATAACAATCTATTATTTCCACTCTAAAACTCCACTTCCCTCCCAGATAATCGAGGCATGAGCTCGGAGAAGTTTGTGCACGTTCTGAGTCGGTGGGGGGATGGAATAGCCGGCTGCTTGCAGTTTGTTTTTATCGGCACATTTACAGGACAAAGGAGGCTGGCGGAGAGGTGAGAACGGTTTTAAGAAGCGATTTAAGGTGGGACGGATCTACGAGTTTTTTCGTAGGCTCTGGTAATTCTAGTGTTAAAGGGTACCTGTTCATTGGCAGAGATATTATGGCCATGTGCTCTTCTCCCCACACGGGGGATGCTCTCCCATTAGAGCTAAACACGACCAGATACAGTAGCAACATTTGATGTTAGAGTGTACCTACCTTGCGCTTGGCCAGAGATACCTTGCCAACTTTTTACATTTTTGGCAAATATATCACATCTACATTCTCACCCCTAATAGCAAAACCAAAAATATTGTATATCAAGAGGCCCTCTGATACAAAAGCTATCAAATTCTTCTCAGAACAAATTATTACATTTTTTAAAAATTTATTTTTATTGATTTTTAACGTTTGTCCTGTTTCCCTACTACGCTGGAGGAGCCATGGGGGACAGCTAGTCAATTACATGTATAAAAATCATTGTCCAAAGAAAGCATTCTCTGAAAAGGATTTAGTGGTTTATATTGACACATTTTTATCTCCAAGTAACATGCTAAAGTAATTAAAAAGTTAAATAAAATGTTAGGTTATAGAATATAAAATACTGAATATGTCAGACAGTATAGTGTCTGGAGTATTGTGTGTAGTTTTTATCATCATCCTACAAAACAACATAACACTTGAAGCTGCACAGGAGAGCAACCAGGTAAATCCCAGGACTTAGGGACATATCCTACTGTGAGAGATTCAAAAACCTATTTAGTCTTGAGCAGAGGAGACTGCATAGGGACCTAATTCAGGTTTTCAAAATGCTTAAATGTATTGATAAAGTAGATCAAGCATAATTTTTGTAGTTTAAGGATGAATCACAATACTCAAGGACATCAGTGGAAATTAAGGGGAAGTGCACTTAGGAATGAAGCTAGGAAGTACTTCTTTAAGTTGTGAGAATCTGGAACTAACTATTGAGCCGTATAATTGAAGCAGGGACCTTGAACACCTTTAAGAAGTATCTAGATGAGATATTGGCTCAGCTTAGCTATTAGCTAAACAAATGATCTTGATGGACTGAATGGTCTCCTCTCATTTGTCAGATTTCTTACATTCTTATGTTTTAGTCATCTTGTAATTTACTAGTTCAAGCAACATCTGTAGCTCGCCAATCCTTTAATCTTCCAGATTTTGGCAAGCATCACAATAAAGGAAAGTAAATGGATATGAAGCATGACAGTATTTTATCATGATAAATTACCTTGGAACATTTCTCAGTATTTGAGAATTGAAATGTGTTCAAAGCAAAATTTTTACTCTTGTCATTAAGAAAATAGGAAATTAACGGTTTACATGAACATGGCAACATACAGTATATGCACTGTGTAGTCAAGAATTCGAAACCCATTTGTATTTAAAAACAAAATACTTGAAATTTACGTCTACAGATTTTAAGATGGCTAAGTATCTAGCCCTTTCCTGTTAGTGCTATTATTGTAGGGACAGAAGTTTCAGAATGCATTACAACATACGGAATATAATTTGTTGCTGCTAGACTATGACAAATGTGTTCAGAGATTATTCAGGTAAGAAACTGAGGAAGACAGACAAGTGTAGTAGTTATACTCATTAAACATGGCCTCAGAGACTGGTAACTATAATGCGAGTGCGACTATAATGACCCTATAAACTTCTAATACTCCACTTACTTATTAAAGTAGCACAGTGATGCCTGGCCGCAGTCTATGTTGAGTTTGCCGAGATGTCTGTGTGGATTAACCCTCAAGCCTTCACCAAGGATAGGAATGTTACAGTAATTAAGCAAGTTTTTGTATTTGTTGTAGTGTGTTTCAACATGGACTTGTGCCCCATTCCCCTTTATGTCCCTACCTTGAGTGTTATTCAGATAACATGGCTTCTGGTCAATGAGACCCTAAACTGGATTAAGGTTTGAGGTCAATAATGGGCTGAATGAACTGACCACCTTAAACCTCTTTCCTGGACTGACACAAGCTTTTGACAATTATTCATAAATTCCTATTTCTGTGTTTTATGAATGGTTATCATTCTAGCATTTTTAACAGCACTCTTGCATATATACTATGGCTGGACAATTGGTAAGGGTTTGCTAAGGATGAAAAGATGCTAAAGAACAACAATCAATGTGATCCTACAAGACAGTGTAAACCTCTGTTTACTGTTTCTGGAAATAGGATTTTAAATTTATATTCTACCGCATGGTTGGTGAAACTATAACTGCTGAGGATGCTCAGGAATTAAATTTATAAGAGGCAATAAAGAGAGAAAGAGGGACTACTAAGAACATTTGTGATCAGTTGTGATGAGAACAGGCCATTCATCCAAGTTACCTAAACTATCCAAAATAGCATCAAGTTGAGATTTGAAGGTCCTTATAAAGTTCTTCTTTCTACCACAGCATGTTTTCTATATTTTTAAGTTTTTGACATTTGTACAAAATCATCCTTTAACAAACATCCAACCATATCCCCGAGCTTGAAGTAAAGTTAAGTTTCAGATACCACCTGGCCGAGTGGTCAGTACTTAGCTTCATGTCAACACTACTGGGATCATTGTGTGCTTTAAATTTTGAAGTTTGGGGAGGCTGTCAGCATGTCAGTTATAGTCCTAGACCTGTTAGAAGATAGCATATGGTCCTCCAGTAGTAGGAGTTAGACTGTGTTTCATATTTAAGATGCAATGTCCACAAAGGTGAGTAAAAGAGAGGTGTTAGGCACAATTTAGAAAAATATGGGATGTACTCTTAGAGATTAAAGAGAGATTAAAAGTTTGAGAAGGATATAAAGTTTTAAAAACAGAGCAAGTTATATTGTTGAGAGTTCAGTCAAAAGTAATTTAACCAGAAAGAATTAATAATACCAATTAAACTTAAAAAAAGAAGTTAATGGCAGCAGCAAGGTGAAAACAAAAAAGTATCAAGAATTATTCTTAACCAAATATATGAGAATAAACCATAAGAGATTTGTTTTACAATAACCCAAAAAAAAACTTGAATGCTGAAAATACCACATTGCCATCTTAAATGATTAAATGATGGCATTACGCATTGCAGTTTAGACGAACAAATGGAGAGCAGCCAGTGTTGTTTTTATACACAAAATGGCTTCAGCCATGAAAAACCAACACCAAATGGCAGCAATGAAAAGTAATTTTAAAAAGTTGATGTAATGACATCACCATCATGAAAATAAACTTAAATTGTATTTAATTGTGTTGAACACTACAGAAGGACATTGGTAAGGAAGATTGTTAAAATGCTGAGGCATTCAATGACTTTTACCATTGGGTCTAGTCTTCACTTTAGCCCCTTTAAGTTTGCGCTTAAGTAACTTTTACTCTAATCTATGGGAATTCTTACTGCTGCCGAGTAGTAGCATTTTCATAAATGTGCAATAAAGCCAAAACCCACAAAGACAGATGAAGCCACCCATGGTGCAGTACTGGATGAAAACAAGAATTGTCAGGAAATACATCTATTCTTTTAGGCGCTCCATGAATCGTAAATGAGTTTCATGAATAATACAGAAGAAATAATTCAGTTTAATTATTGAATCTGTATTTCATTCTGTTTAGATTGGATTTTTCATGCAGGTTTTTGGAGAAACAAAAAAGGTCAGCCTGTCATTATTACATTGACAGATCCAGTGATAGAAGGAAGAAACTGAAGATACTGTATACAGTAGCAATTCACACACTGGAAGCGACATGGCGAGGGTAGAAATCCACCACAAAAAACAAAAAAACACTTTACTGAATGCTCCTTTGCCTATTTTATACTTAAACAAAATGATTATTGCTTGGTATGGTGGTTACCACTGATGTCTCACCAGTCTTGAAACTGGGTGACTGGGCTGGGACTCTAACTTAACACTTACTTCCTGTGTCTGCATTTTTTGAGGTTATGCTATCATTTCATCCTACATCAATCAACATATCTAAATTGGATTGGAATAAATGAGATATCTGTCAAAATAAGTTATGTGATGAACAGTGTGAGTCATTAAAAGGTTTGTTTTTGCACCCTGTTGCTACCAAGACAGATGATGTAAAGAAAAACTGGTTCAGAAAATGGAGGGATGGGTTGTCTATAATGCATCAGTGAAAGCAATAATTAACTTTAAGCCAGGTGGTTGACAGCTCAGGAACAGACAAATGTATAATTAGCTTTGTCACATGAGACTTTTCAGTGCTTAGGATGCAAGCTTTTCACTTACAAGGTTTAGCTTTTATTGGTGTCTGTTCAGTTTCTCTTCTCTGTATTTTGATGTGGCATTGTTCTCAAGTCCATGCTATTCTCTTATCCATAGAAAAGTCAACTCAGAAACTGTGAGTGTTGGAATCATCAGATGGAAAGATTCTGTTGTCCGATTGGACAGCCCAGCACAGACTCTACTATAGAATGTCTAGAAGGGGGTGGACGACCAGTTGGCTTAGGTCTCTAGTAGTGTGACAGTGTTTCATTTGGTCTTCAACTTTCTTTCCTATAACTGATTGTGGACTCTCCAGAGGTCCACAGTCCTGGGGTGCTTATGACTAGTTTTTTTTTTGATTTCCTCTCCTCTATTGCCAACTAGCCATAGTTCAATAAGTAAGTAATGGACAGTTACTGTTAGTTTTCATCTACACTTTCCTGTGTGTTTTAACAAACTTGTAATGTTAGGTGTTGCCTGAAGAAGGGGCCTGAGTTGCCTCGAAAGCTTGCATACTGTAATCTTTTTAGTTAGCCAATAAAAGGTGTCATTTTGCTTGGCTTTTCTCTGCATTTATAATGGCTAACACGGTACAACACCCTAGTACTATTGTTAGGTGTCTAATTCTACATCTACAAGTTCTATCTAATTTGTCAAATTTTATATTTTACTTGAGAACTTGGCACTCAGTGAAGAGTGCTATACAAAGATCAATTACACCAAATTGAATTTTTTATTAAAGTTTGTTTCTTCTTCATGGTGACAATTCAAACTCTTCATTAAAAGAAATAACCTTTTGTTGCAGCCTGGGTGTCTGGTCTTGAAGCATTGTGCTACTACACTCACCTAAAGGATTATTAGGAACACCTGTTCAATTTCTCATTAATGCAATTATCTAATCAACCAATCACATGGCAGTTGCTTCAATGCATTTAGGGGTGTGGTCCTGGTCAAGACAATCTCCTGAACTCCAAACTGAATGTCAGAATGGGAAAGAAAGGTGATTTAAGCAATTTTGAGCGTGGCATGGTTGTTGGTGCCAGACGGGCCGGTCTGAGTATTTCACAATCTGCTCAGTTACTGGGATTATCACGCACAACCATTTCTAGGGTTTACAAAGAATGGTGTGAAAAGGGAAAAACATCCAGTATGCGGCAGTCCTGTGTGCGAAAATGCCTTGTTAATGCTAGAGGTCAGAGGAGAATGGGCCGACTGATTCAAGCTGATAGAAGAGCAACTTTGACTGAAATAACCACTCGTTACAACCGAGGTATGCAGCAAAGCATTTGTGAAGCCACAACACGCACAACCTTGAGGCAGATGGGCTACAACAGCAGAAGACCCCACCGGGTACCACTCATCTCCACTACAAACAGGAAAAAGAGGCTACAATTTGCACGAGCTCACCAAAATTGGACAGTTGAAGACTGGAAAAATGTTGCCTGGTCTGATGAGTCTCGATTTCTGTTGAGATATTCAAATGGTAGAGTCAGAATTTGGCGTAAACAGAATGAGAACATGGATCCATCATGCCTTGTTACCACTGTGCAGGCTGGTGGTGGTGGTGTAATGGTGTGGGGGATGTTTTCTTGGCACACTTTAGGCCCCTTAGTGCCAATTGGGCATCGTTTAAATGCCACGGGATACCTGAGCATTGTTTCTGACCATGTCCATCCCTTCATGACCACCATATACCCATCCTCTGATGGCTACTTCCAGCAGGATAATGCACCATGTCACAAAGCTCGAATCATTTCAAATTGGTTTCTTGAACATGAAAATGAGTTCACTGTACTAAAATGGCCCCCACAGTCACCAGATCTCAACCCAATAGAGCATCTTTGGGATGTGGTGGAATGGGAGCTTCGTGCCCTGGATGTGCATCCCACAAATCTCCATCAAATGCAAGATGCTATCCTATCAATATGGGCCAACATTTCTAAAGAATGCTTTCAGCACCTTGTTGAATCAATGCCATGTAGAATTAAGGCAGTTCTGATGGCGAAAGGGGGTCAAACACCGTATTAGTATGGTGTTCCTAATAATCCTTTAGGTGAGTGTATATGTCTATTTGACTTCATTGTATACCTTTGTAAGGGAACAGTCAGGTACCCCTAGTATATACTGGTTTGTCTACTCTCCTATTTAGGCCAAAACTCTAAACTCTAATTGTGCTGGCTCCATTTTAATGGCTCCTGCATTCCCACACTGACATGAACTGGACTTCACCTATTGCCAATATAAGTCCTTCTCTTCTCTAGCAACACTCTTACCCTTTTCTTCCTCTTGTCAACAGGGTTCCCTAGTATGGCAAGAAATTTCATGTGATTGAATGAAGGAGTGAAAATAGTTGAGTTAATTTGATTCAGCAAGTATTAGTTTATCTCACATTTGTAGAATTTTCATACATAAATTCATCTAATAAATAACTCTTTTTCAAAAGAATAATGTGAGAAGTTGGACTGTAGTCCAAAGGAAAGCCACACTGACGTACACAAACCCAGTGTCACTCACAACTGAAATATACAGAGCTGTCAATTAGAAGAAAAGCTCATTAATTATTTGGCTTATTTCCATATCTGAGACCCTCAGGGCTGAGGTTCCTCATCCCTGATTTAAAGATTCTCATTAATGAAATTAGAGTAAGAAATTATACAGAATATGAAATGAATACAAATATGCATCCATTACTTTTGTTAAACCAATATTTCCAATATAAGTGAGTGAAGGCTATCCTGGCAGCTTTAAGAACAAGAAAGGAAAGAACACATAATAGGATGCCAATATATCACCTATATCACTAAGCATACTCTTCCACACATTCACACCATTTAAGACCCTGCTTTAGTCCACTCTGCTGACCGTATGGCTGTGTACAGCTCTAACATAATCAGTAAGTCTGCTGACAACACAACAAGCGTGCATCCTTCAACAATGGGGATGAGTCAGCTTACATGAAGGTATGTCGACTGCAACAATCTGTCTTATAACATGGAGAAGACAAAAGAAAGATGGTTGTTGAAATCAGGAAGGCCCGTGTTGTCCACACGTCAATGCACACTGAGGTGTTTGTAGCAGATTTGGTCAAAAACAGCAAATACCTTGGTATGTACCTGACAACCAACCTTTAGTCAGTCAATTAACAGTATCTCAATAGCTCAATGTGCAGCAGGGTCGGTGGCTGAGGAAGGCATACCTACCTTCCCACATTCTCACAACATACTACAGGGGCACTGTGTTCTGACCAGCTGCATTACTGCCTGTTTGGGAAATGTATCGTTTCCGACCAAGGTCCTACAACAGATAGTACACACAGCAGAAAAGATCCTTGAGACTTAATGGCCTCTAGTAAAGACATCTTTATCAAGCAATGCATTTGCAAAGCCTACAGCATTGTGAAGGATCACTTGCACCCCTCCCACGGTTCCTTTTCCCATTTCCATCTGGCTAGAGGTTCCAAACCAGTTCTACCAGATTCCTCAACAGCTTCTACCCCTTGTTATAGTTCTTGTCTTGCATTTGTCCTTGATATAAATGTTGCATCGTAGCCCTGGGGAGTTATTTCATGCCACTGTATGTTACAATACGATGCACGGATGTTTTCACAGTAAAGCCACTGGATTTGATTTAACCTACCACGACGGTAGAAGGAAACAAGAAAATGTGGAAAAATCTCAAAGACACAGGAAAAACATTAATACTCCACACATATATAACGAATAGTTCAAGAAACAAGTCCTGGTTCTTAGAATTGTGAAGCAGCAAAATTAGCAACTACACCAATAATTAGTTTGGAATAAATAACATAAAAATGCATTCTTCATTTATAAAACAACAGCAACTAACGTCACCTTCCAAATAAAACACATGCATCATAAATAGTCTTAATATTTCTCTGACAAAGATGCATTTGGAGGCAGGTGGTTTTGTAATCATCAATATTTTGCCAATATGACATCATAATGTTCTGCCACCCACAAATGTTTCTGCAAAGCAGCTTGCACAATAAGCTGCAGCCAGCTTTCTTTTCATACTTTGTGAACATCATTAGCAAACTTGAGGTCTGAAAGCATAACTTGAATTTTAATGATTTAATGTATGCTCTAATACACACCTAAATAAGTCAAGTACACTAATGAGATTATACCTACGAGGCCTGAGAAAAATCATACTGCAATAATTTTTTTAGGGTAAGGTTTTTTTTTTGTTGTTATTTTTAGAATTTTCATTTGCATCAATATTACAATTATAGAATTGCAGTCAATTATTTTAAGGAACCAACATACTTAATCATCAGGCAGAAAGCCATAGGCAATCACAGTAGCATATGTTAGATTTCAAAATGGTTACTGGGCAGGAACCAGCAAATTCAAATATGAGAAAAAGCTCATCCTGAGATGTGGACCCCCACAGATATATGACTAAGGTTTTTTAACCTTCTTACAATATACTCCACACATTTAAAGAATTCTCACAATTTAAAAAAAAAATGAGAAAATTGGTAGACATCTAAGAAAATCCAAGCTAAAGACTCTAAAACTGGCTAAACATTTCTTAGATGTAAATTAAGGATAAAAGTACAAAGTGTTACACACAAAAATAAGTGCAAGGAATAGAAATACAAGATGAGAAGTGCCAAATTATTTAAAAAAAAAAAAGTTTCCTCTGTCGAAATCAAAAATATATTCTTGTACTCACTATGATATTTCAAATGAAGACACTTATGCAAAACTACATTCATTAATTACAACACCAGAACAGAAGTCAGGATAGTTTTGCTCAAAGTTTCCATAGTATGTATTTGTAAAAATGCATTTAGACCCTTAGGCATTCTTTGTTGCACACCATATAAAAGCAAGCCGTTTTCAAGTTAAAACTCTGAATACTAAGGGTGTGTCTAAGGAAGCCCTGATTCTTTCTTCTTTATAACTGAAGCCTTTCTAGAAAACTACACCAGATGTTCAAGTTCATCAAAGATGCATACTGAGAAAGGAACTCCAGCTGGTTTTCTTGTTGGTTCTTACACCTTGACAATGAAACATGCAAATTACATCTCTAGTGGAAAGTGAGGTAGAGTGAAAAATGTAAATGTTTCTTTATGCGGAGGGGTTGGAAAAGTCTGTAAACATTAGCATTATTCACATAAACATCAGCCTTTACAACACTGAAATATTAACCTAAATTGAATAATCCCTAAGTAAACAAGACCAATAAACTGAAAATTCTTTTTAAACTTACTGTTTAAAATGAGCAAAATGACACCTTTTATTGGCTAACTAAAAAGATTATGATATGCAA
>JANRMT010062837.1:72353632-72382295 GCA_026402145.1 Polypterus bichir lapradei | reverse complement strand
TAATCTTTTTAGTTAGCCAATAAAAGGTGTCATTTTGCTTGGCTTTTCTCTACATTCATAATGGCCAACACGGTACAACACCCTAGTACTATGTTTAAAATGAAACATTCTATATGTTTGATACACTGTCAGTTTTAATACTTGTGTATTCCCCCCATTATATTTTTGTAATATTCCTATGACAAGAGCAGCATTTTTTATATTTGTACATGAGGAGGATTTACATCATCTAAAGCAGGGGTGTCCAAATCTGGTCCTGGTGGGCCATAGATTTTCATTCTAACCATCTTCTTAATTAGTGACCCATTTTTGCTGATGATTAACTTGTTTTGCCTTAATTTTAAATAACTTGCCTCAGGCCCCTTAGTTGTTTTTTTCCTTAATGAGCAGCTAAACAATAATGAGACATAAAACAAGCCACCACATGACCAGCTAACATTAAAAATGAAGAAAGGTGATGGTCTCGGTAATGTTGGTCTGCTCAGGTCACCAAAACATCTTCATGGTGGTCTTACAAAAAGCAGAAAATCAGCAGTCTGCTGTGGCAGAATGAGAACAGCAACAAGTCATGACATTCAATAACGGCTTTAATTAACAGCAAGAATTGACTTCTTATTAAGAAACTGGTTGAAGTGAAGTTGGTTGGAGTTTGACATTCCAAATTAGCTGATCCTCTATTGGCTCGTTTCACATCTCACTTCTGTTTGGCTGCCATTTAATGAAGAAACAAATCAATTCAGATTACTGAATCCTTAAAAACAAGGCTATTAAAATGAAGGGAAAAGGAGATAATTAGCAGAGAAAGCTGCTCGCTGATTAGGAAAAGGGTTAGAATGACAACATGCAGCCATTGCAGCCCACCAGTTTTATGTCTAGGAAAAAGAGACGCTGACAGCTGGTAAGTGCAACAACTCAAAACCTTTTTTATTGTCCTCCCTCCTTTTCCTCCTTCAGACCAAAGCAATCAAGCTCATCTCACCAAACAGCAGACCTACCGCACATGGCTGCATAATCTAACCCTGCAATTAATATCACAGTGCAGATATATAACAACCAGGACCAGAGTTGGACACCTCTGATCTAAAGCATACACAAAATCTAACTGGGAGCTAACTCTACTAGGTCTGGTCTCTATCCAACATATACACCTTATAGCTGCAGTCCACTAAAGATGCCATAATATTTGTGGCATAGCTATAGTTTTTGTAACCTGGGGTGGTCTTTGAGTTTGAGTTTGACCCCCCCCCCCAAAAAAAAACCAAGTTAGTTGGTGTTGTCTTTGTGTTAATTACATTTTTAGTAACAGTTACAGGAGTTAGTTTAGTTACACCAATGGATTTTCTTCACAATGAGGTATTTCAATAAGAATTTTTTTTTTAATACTTCTTCCCTCACCTTTTTCTTTTTTCTAAAATCAGTACCACTCTGTTTTATTCACTTCATTTTGAGATTGAGAGAATAATAAAATATTAATAATGAGATTGAAAGGTTTGTCCCTTTTGGTCAGACTAAGTTGGCAAACTGGTCAAGAATTGCATTTGTAAAATAACTTTAAAAACTGTTAGATACATATTTTGCAAACATTAAAAATGGTGTAATTTGGACATACTGCAGATAACACACATTAGCTTACCAAAGCCCTATCAAACACAATTGTCAAAAGTCTAAAAAGTCTAGTACTAAAGTTTATTAATAAAGTGCTGCCACTAAAAGGTCCTGCCCGGCTTTACCAGTGCATACCATCTGCCTTTCTTGTGCCCATGTCTCAGTTAGAGAAGAAAAAAACACCCATGTCAGAATGCTGTTTATTCTTCCCTTTGCAACTGGATTTTGGACCTCCTAGTAGATTGACCACAGACAGACCGCATTACCAACAACATCTCCTGCACCATAATGCTGAGCTCTAAGTCCCCCAGGGATGTGTGCTTAGCCCACTTATGTTCAACTTGCTAAATCATGACTGAATTGTGATGTACAGCTCCAACAGCATTATCAAGTTTGCTGATGTCACAACAGTAGTGGGTCTCAACAGCAATATTGATGAGACAAGGTGCACAATGGAAGAGAGTAGACTTGTGCAAATTAAACAACCTACCTCTCAATGTTGATAAAATTAAAAGAGACGATTGTGAACTTCAGGAAGACCCAACCTGTCCACACTTCACTTTATATACAGTCTTCTGTATTAGAGAGAGTGAAAAGCACCAAATTCCTTAGTGTGCACCTGGTGGAGGACCTGATACGGTCTATCAATAACATTTCCTTGATCACAAAAGCATAGATGTAACTCCACTTTTTGCACTGGCTGAAAAGGACAAGTCTTCGATGTCATATCCTCACCACATTAAAAATGCCATGACCAGTTGCATCACTGTCTGATATTGCAATTAGATGGCTTACAATTCCTTGTCTATACAATGGACAGTGCACACTGTGGAGATCGTCATGAGATCTTCTCTCCCATCTACCATAGCCAGTTACACCAAACACTGCATCTGTAAGGCCTACAGCATTGTGGGGGATATCCAACACTACTAGATTGAACAATGGATTCTTCTCACAGGCAGTGAGGCTCCTGAACACAATGTTATCCCCTGTCCTTGCATGTGCACCATTAACATGGGCTCTTATTTCAGTTCAGTTTTACTTTGTACTATACATGAAATTATGTTACAGTACAAGAGATTGGCTGTTCAGTTAACAAATTAATAAAAACAGACAAAAACATACAGAATTCCATTCACATACAATAAAAACACATGCTAAAATAAAAGGTTTCATAAAAAACACAAAATAATAAATATATAAATGAAAATAGTAAATAAATCCTGAATCTAAGATTTATTTAAATGTATGATTGCTGCTGGAATATTGCTATTTTATATCTTTTTGTTCTGCTTTTGGGAACAGTAACCTTTTCCATAGGGAAGTAACTGAAATTTATGGTGCAAAGGATGGGAGACATTAGAGTTTGTCATGTGCTTCAACTGCCTAGAGTACAGAAATGATGGGCTGAATTGCGTGTTCCCAATCAGCTTACTTGACCGTTTAACAATCTGATTCATTTTACTTCAATGTTTAAAACAATGATTTCCAAACCAAGATACCAGTGAAAAATATAGAACAGAATCAATAAAAGCACATTAAAATAATCTTAACAGGGTTTTATCAATTTGGAAATAACAGTTTCCTTAGACAGAATAAACACTGGAGTGCCTTTTTACATACAGTTTCACAATTTGCCTCAAAATTTAGTTTAGAATCAGTTATTTTCCCCAAATATTTGTACCATGTCACACTCTCTACAATTTGACCATTAATACATACATCTTCATGATTATTACCAATTTTCCTGAAATCATTGATCATATCCTTGGTTTTAGATACATTTATCTAACCAAACTTCTGCTTTATTGGGCTGTGATCAGTGTCAGTTTCCTAGAGTAGACTCAAAATAACAGAATTGTCCACATATTTTAAAATAATCCTGTACTCCCATCTACTGACACATATTTGTATACAGGATAAATATAAGTGGCAAAAGCAGACATCATTGTGGCATGCCAGTTGAAGAGCAGACCTAATCGGACAAAATTCCATTCACCCTTACTATGTGTTCTTTTTATTAAAAAAAAAAAAAAAAAAAAAAATCAGTATCCAGCCCACAATGTTATCCCCCAAGTTAAAATGCCAAGAGCCTTCTAATTAAAAGGTGTGGTTCAATTGTATTAAAAGTAGTTGACAAATAAGTCTAGCGTGTGACCCATTACCCTCAAAATGTCTGAGGATAACATTTAGCAATGCAACAATGGCATCTTCTACTCCTCTATTTGGCCTCTAAGCAAACTGCACAGGATCCAGTGCATGTTCAGTTTTGTTTAAGATTTCTGTCTTGATCACCTTTTCAAATGACTTCATTAAGATTGATGTAAGAGCCACTGGCCTAAAATCAAGAGTTTTGGGAGAACTGATTTTGGGAACAGGGATCACTATAGCCTACTTCCAGACCTCTGGTACATATTGATTACATAAAGACTGATTAAAAAGGTAATGAAATGTAGGGCTTAATTCTTTTGCACAAAATTTAATAGTGCAACTGAAAATGTTGTCGTCTTTTTATTCTGTTTTAAACTGCTGACCATCTACCAGGTTCTAACTCAATTACTGAATATGATTACTAAAATCACGGGTGGATATGTGTTCTTTACTGACCCATAGCAAAAATATAGCGTCTTAATCCATCTGATCGGTCAGGATACGTACAATTCCGGTAGAAATTACATGGCAACTTTGTAAGTAAAACAAAAATATTGGTGCATCAAGTGAAATTGATTAAAGTTTTTGTACTGTGTTACAAATGATGCTAGAAGCAGATACAACATTGGCATTTGGATGAATATTAACTACAGTTAAAAAGACTTGAGGAAAACCCTCGGGCAGGTAAAAATGACTCATGGAAACAGAGAAGTTTGAAATAATACGCACAAATGTATTCTCTAATAATAACCGAGTTACAATATCGCTTGTTAAAAAACACACATATCCCATCACCCTGAGTTTTTCCAGTCACTTCTACCTTTCAATCCAGCCATATAGGAGCTCCAAACCCCTCAATATACAAGTGATTATCCTCATCATACTCATTTAGCCAAGCCCCCATAAAAGCCAGGACACAACAATCTCTGTGATCCTTTTGAAACCAAATGTTCCCTTGTAATTAGTCCACTGGACATTATCCATTGATAATCGAAGATAGCAGGATCCGTGTAAATCGTTGTTTCCTTATCTGTAGTCTAACACCTCCCCGTGTCACCTTTTCCTCACATGTCCTCAGTAAAGAAACCGATAAGTGCCAAGTAATGCCTGTCAAACCGGCTAAGATTACAGGGTTCAACTGCAATAGACTGGTCCTAGTATACTATATCTAGTTATTGTTCTATTTTTGCATTCCTTGTCCATCAGGCATGTACCATCTTCACTGATTATGGTTTTTCAATATGATGTCAATATTTACAGATGTTGTTCCTTGTTCTACATTCCCTTATGTAAAATTACCCCCCCCCCCCCCACCGATATCATTATATTGTCATATTTATTATCTAAATACTGTATTGTAGCCCTAGAAAGCATAATTTCATACACATCTAAATTAATAAGTATGTGTATGGTATGATAATAAGCCCACTTGACTTAATCTTTCCTCCTTTTTACCACATAGGCAAAAATGTCTCCTTATTTTGCTCATACTTTTTCTTCACAAGCCTTTGTCCCAGACTGCCTCCCGGTTTTAATGGCACTTCATATTTGCTCCTTTGCTTTTCAGGAGTTACTGCATAAAACAGGACCATGCACCACACTGCCACAACCTGGACATACAGCCTTGAACTCTTTAAAAATAAATTCATTAAAAAACACACCACTAGACATACCGTAACCCCAGTGTGCTATCAGCCCTTATAAGGTAACAATGGTGCTCATGTTCTCAGACATTTCCACAAGAGGAAGAAGATAATCTCAGTTATATTTGATGATTGTAGTTAACATAAAACATATTGTTGCATTGTCTACATCTAAATACCACAAAATCTTCGTTTATAAATTCCTTTCATTAAATTCTGTCATACTTTCGTACCCCACTATGAACCCGCTAGCTGCTTTACTCCCCTGGGAAGCCAAAAGTCAACAAAGTAACCTCTAGCAATTTTTAGTTAGAGACCATAATTATGAAAACATATGGCAGTAATGTCCTGTCAATTTGTTGAACTACAATATGCAACAAACCTCAGATGAACCAAATGATTAACATTTTATAAGATGCTTTCTTTTTGTTTTTTTAAAGTTAACTGTGCTTTTTTGCAGTGGGATATGCAAAACCATTCACCAGTTGTATCAGCCAAATGCTTCTCCTCTTCCTTCTAATTCTGTTAATGGTTAATTAGGAGACATAGTGCAAAGCTATTGCTTTCTTAAGATGATTTTTTCACTTTACTTCTTCAATTAATTAATAATTAAAATGATCATCAGGGTATTAAAATCTTAATCATTTTGACAATTTAAACTTTTTTCACTGGGAATTCTTTGGAGTCTAAAAATTGCTTTAGATTTTTTCCACAATTGAAGCGTACATTAATGTGCCACTGCAACTTGCATTCTTAATTGAAGTATTTTATAAAAAAAAAAAAAGTAAGTCCCCAACTCACGTCCAACAGAGGTCTTTGATGTACTAGAAGAAACATCAACATTCCCCGAAACACTGCTTTTATTTTTTTAAAAGATCACTTTAAGTTAGGAATGTGAATAAAAAGTGTTTAAAATGTTGAACTGCTTTGAGGTTAAAAATAATTTTGGGAAAAAAAAATTAGCATCCAAGCCTCATCCCCTCTTTCCCTTGCACCAATTACAAAACATTTTATCAAGAAAACAAAGTTTCAACATACCCTCCTTATCAAAGTGCAGGTTGACTCTATAAATCAAATTTCCACTACTGACTCAAAATCAAGTGTAATAATAAAGGTGACCAGTGATAGGCCCAGATAAAAGGGGTTTTGGAACCCTGCCTCACTGGTCTTCATCATTTTGCGCAATCCAATGGCATGCACAGTCACAATTTATAAATATAGAAATTGTTCCAGTACTGGCAGAAGCACCTTTTATAACACAAGAATGGAAGCAAAAGTGACGTTATACTTAAGCAGTGTGTGAGACTGATATACTTGAGTGTGTTGTATGGGGGTTCACACTAAGGAAAGAAGTGGGAGAACTTTCTCGGATTCAGGACACAACATGGTGAGCACAATAAGCAATGTTTATCACCATTTATAGCTTCTGTTGTCAGTCAGAATTTGCTGTTTTAACCATTATAGGCACTGATGATGTTCTTTGCAGTTGAGCTGTTTATTTGGTTTACAGGTGCATTGCCTAGATTGTAATTCACAGAGAAGTATGTTATTCAATATTTTAGTTTTCATAAAAGAAAATTGTGAGTTTCTAAAATGCTGTTTCAAACCATCCAAATCGAGGTGAATGGTGCTAAAGATAAGAAAAGTAGTGAAGTCCCCAAATGTTTCATAACTGTGTGTCCAGTCTACAGCCAGGGGAAGATCTTGGATTCCAGTTGGATTACTATGCCACCATCCATGATGCCAAGAACAAGCTCAAGGACTAGCTTATAAAGGGGAATAAGTCAGGTAAGCCTGGTAGATTTAAGGCCGGGATCTACCAACATGCAATTTTGCTCCAATTCCATCCCCCTGCTGATAAATTCAATCCAAGATAGTACAGGGGAATCCCTAGACAGAAAGATCAGATGATTTGTCAACATGAGGCTGGGTGTCAGCAGTCTAAGCAGTGCAATACCGTATGGGCATAGAACTTTACTGCAAGTCCCTTTCAGCAGTTTTACTGAAGGGTTTAAGGTTGCACAAACAAGGGAAGCTCTTTGGGACAGAGATTACATGGACCCGAAGGGATTGGCAGCTGGAGTAGAAGTATGAATGGGAAGGAAATGGAGACCAGATGAATCAGTAGAGATAGTAGTTAGTTAGTAATTCTACTATCTCTACTGATTCATCTGGTCTCCATTTCCTTCCCATTCATACTTCTACTCCAGCTACCAATCCTTTAAGGCATCAAGCTCTAGTGGAACCGTGGCCAGAGGGAGAGCCATCCTAAGCTTCTTCCCTAAGACCTGGGATGAAAACATCCTAGGTAAAGAAGGACACCATCCTCATCAGGGGGAAGACTGAGGAGATCTGGAAGAAAGATGAGCAAATAAAACAAAGGGACTTAGGTAGTATGGACAAGGTGAGAGGGTGCACTCCAATGCAGGATCACCTGGGAGAACATCTGTCAGGCAGACCCCCATTGTTTAAGTTCCTTGTCAAAGTGGATTATAATGCCTTCCCACAAACCATCATATCTGGAAGAACAGCAAGACAGATGCTTGTCCTGATTGCAATGATCAATGGAATACCATCTTAGTAGCTGCCCAAAGGCACCTGGTAAAGGCTGTTACCATTGGCACTATGACAAGGTGCTGAAAACAGTCAGACAGTGTAACCACTGCAATACATACCAGAAGACACCACTGTCCACTAAAGAATATTATCTCCTTCCTCAAGACAAGAGAGACACATGTCCAGGTCTCCTCGCCTCTGACTGCCAGATAAGAGTAGATCTGGGCAAAAAAGTTAACATTCCAAGACCACATCATACAAATACACACTCTGACCAGACAGGATTATCTTTTCAGTGGCCACCAAACAGTTAATCATGTTCAAACTCATAATGGTGTGGGAAGAAATCACAGAAGATGCAAATGTGTGGAGAAGATTACTATTTTGTGGACTTTATGAGCTGAATGAGGTGGGCTACAGAAGCTTTATTTCAGCTGGTGATTATGGGGGGCTGCAAACTGGAAAAAGGACACAAGAGTTGTAACAGAAGCTGCAGAGAGAGCTACTAGGTACTTATAGATTGAGAGAGCAAATTCATGAGAAGTTGTTACTGGGATGCAAGCCAGGATGTGATCAAACCTGGCTGGGTCACCAGGATGAGGGTGTATAATGTTGAAAGACAAAATAAATGTAAGAAAAAAATGGAACAAAATTATAGTTTGTAATTCAGACATTGAAGTTACGACTTTTTGAATTCATCCACAAATGGGAACTTGGCAATTGAAATGATTAATTCTGTCACAAACACTTTAATGATGACTCACTCTGACCTTGCAGTTATAATATGCGGTAATTGCAACCACATCACTTTGGAAGGAACAATGACAAATGACTATGAGTTTGTGTCTTGTTCCACTTGAGGAAATAACAAGCTGGACCTTCTATACTCAAATGTTAAAGATGCCTTTAAATGTAAACTATTGGCTCCTTTGGGCAGATCTGACTACAACCTGATTCATCTTATTCCCAGCTATAAGCCGGTTATTAGACGGCAACCTGTTACCACCAGGATGGTGAGGAAATGGAGCCTGGAGGCTGCGATGTCTCTAAATGACTTCTTCCAAATGACAGACTGGGAAATGATGTGCAAGTCACACGGGGATAATACTGAGAGATTCAGTCACTGCATAACAGACTATATTCACTTGTGTCATCACTACAGTACCCTCAAAGACAATGCATTTCTTTCCAAACAAAAACCCTGGATTACTAAGGAGCTAAAAGTTCTTCAGAATGAGAAACAGAGAGAATTCATATCAAGCATTAAAGCAGCTCTGAAGGACACAAAGGAAGTGCTTAAGAAAAAGCTGAGTGAAGAAAAGAAAGCTTACAAAGCAAAAATAGAAAACAAACTCACTCACAATCTGGAATGGACTGAGCAGAATTACTGGACTCAAGCAATGTGGGGTTCAGGTAGTAAAGCTGGATGTGGACAAAGCTAACGGCCTGAACCAATGTTTTGATAGATTTTCCCTTATGCCTTCTTCCAATGACCAGGCTTCCCACACTATCCCCACTACTTCAACAGAGGAGTCCACCTCTTACCATCAGTATGGACTGTCCAAGTAATGAGACAACTGAGGAAGCTACACACATGAAAAGCTGTGGGACCAACTTTGTGATCTCCTCTGTCACCTGTTCAATTGTCTTGAAGGCTCCAGAAACTGGCGCTGAGGTGGTATACATCCTGCAGGCACCTCTTCTACTAATGACCATAGACCTTGCATCTCACATCACTTCTGAGAGACTGGTCCTGGACTATATGAGACCAATTTTGGTAGACCTCCTGGACCCACTATAGTGTGCCTATCAGAGAAAGATTGGATTGAAGGATGCAATTATGTATCTGCTCCACAAGGCTTATTCTCACCTGGACCAAGCTAGCTTTCAGCACTGGGAGGATAATGTTTTTTGATTTCTCCAATCCTTTCAATACCCTCCATCTGTCAGGCAAACTGCAGTTTGTGAGACTCAAGGACTGTGTTTCAGATATGGATGTGAGCACCACAAGGAACAGTCCTGTTTTCTTTTTGACTTCACTCTGTACATCTGACTATAAATAAAACACCAGGTCATATCAGTTGCAGAACTTCATATGATTTTGCACTTATGGGATGGATTGATAAAGGGGATGAGACAGAGTACGAGAGTCAGGAGGAGAACATTGTTTCTTGATGCAAAGAGAACTGTCTGCAACCTAACATCAGCAAAACCAATTAACTGGTCATTGATTTTTGCTACACCAAACAGCCTCTGTGCCCGGTCACTATTCAAGGAGTGGATGTAGAGGTGGTCCACTCCTACAAATACTTGGGGGCCCACATCAAAGACAGGTTCGACTGGTCTTGGAACACAGAGGAACTATACAAGAAGGGGAAGAACAGACTCCTCTTCCCTAGGAAACTGTGTTCTATTAACGAGAGAAGTAGCATTCCTTTGCATCATCTACAACTCTGTGATGGCCAGTGTGCTGTTCTACTCTGTGCTGGGCCGGTAAAGTCACTTCAAGATAGGCCCATTAAATCAACAAGCTGATTAAAAAGGGCAAACTCATTTATAGGATGCACTCTGAACCCCCTTGAAGTTGTAGTGTAGGAGAAAATTAAAATAAAACTGAGTACCATGATGAACAATGCTGCACATCCTCTCACTGACACACCAACACTGAGGACTTTCAGGCAAAAAAAATTGTTCAGCAGAAGTGTGTCAAGAAACGCTACTGGGGCTCCTTTATACCAGCAGCATTAAGTATACATAATGCCTTATTGGGACAGGGACTGCCAGCTCAGAAGTTTTTTCTTTCTGTTTAAATGTTTCTTCCTTTTTCTAATAATAATAATAATTAATTACATTTTTATAGCGCTTTAGTCATTCTGGTGTGTGTTCAGACCATAGTGTGTGTGTATATATACACTTATCTATGTATGTATTCATTTAAAGAGCTTCTGTAACAAGTTCTGTCTATCTAACATCATGGATGACCCATCCCAATGCATTGAGAAGGTGCATCTTGTAGCATGAAAGGCATGGAGTAAAATTTTTTCTAGGGGTCAGTGTGCCCCTTGGATATTAGTTTTTTGCACAATTCAAAGTTATATTTTTATGCACATTAAAAGGGACTGTACTGCCCCAATCAGTCTTGCTTCTAACTTTCTACTTTAAACATTTTATTAGGTGGCCGTTTGTTGAAAATGCATTATTTCCAATTGCAGAGAACAAAGCACATGAACAGATTCTAAATGCAGCTAGTATCCCGGAGCTTCGGCTATAAAAAGACCAGACTGTGGTGCACAAACATGAAATGAATTACTGCTGAAATCAGAGGGAAAAAAAGAATTTAAGAGTACGTGAAAGCAACAGTAAATTGATTGGTCTTGCTGGCAGATGGAATATGATTTCTTTTTTAACGCAAAGAGCAGTACCAAAGCAAAGTTTTTCTGTGTAGCACAGAGCAGGTATTTTTTTTTAGCCCTATCTTAGATGGTACTGATAAAAATGTTTACTGTCATGCTGATCTGATATGAGAAAATTGCAATCTGCTTTGGGTGCTGAGTAGAAGTATACATGCCTTCAAGAGAAGTCTAGTGCTGCAACATTCTACAGGAAAATGGCCCGATAAAGCAATCAGTAAAGCCAGATTGAACAGAGTTCATATTTGTGGAAAAAATAGGTACTAAGGAAGTGAACATATGATTTATCAGTAACTGATATAACTCACCTTCCCCATCCCCTGTGATTTACATACACATATTTTTTACATTTAAAATCCAGTCAGATAGCTAAGCCTACTCAGATTACATAGAAATAGCTCAAATAATTCACTACTTCTTAAATCTTTTAGATTTAGATTCTTTAAGACGAGATACGAAAATTGAGAGTTTCAAGCAGAGGGTGCTGAAGAATTAAGCTCTTACTATTGCTTTGCACTGCTAAAAACCCCCTGTATAATAACAAGTGTCATGTAATTACGTTCTCTCAGCATGTTCCCTTCTGCAACAGCTGTAATACTTTCTCTTTCACTATACTGGAGGAAAGCAGTGTACACTGTTGAGTGTTTTCCTGTTAAATTGTACAAAGTTGATAATATGAGCAGTATTTTCAACAAATACACAGCACGATTTTAGCATTATTCATCATCTTTTACCAGTTTGAGGACATGGTAAATATTATAACCAGCTTTACTCTGTGTTTTGCATGAATTGGCAAAAATATTCAATGTAGATTTAGACTGACACTTATAGCATATGTTTGCATGTGTCCTAATTACTATAAACTAGGCTGACCCGCCTTTTAAGGCGACCGACTTTTAAGTTGACCACTTCTTAAGGCAATTCAATATGTAGATCAATTTGATATTTTATACAAACTCATTAATTTGGTTATATTGCATTTGAGCTGTATTACTTTAATACTCGTAGTTTGTTATTTTTGTGATGAAATTTAAACTTTTTTTCTATATTGAGGTTGCCCTTTTGAACCCCCCTGATATTTACTACGCGGTGAGGCATTTGTACTCCATCAACATTAATTATTTCCAGAGACATAATTTTGTCTATTTTTCCAGCGCATCACGCACAAAAGCAAGGGAACGATGGGAGCACCAGAACTCTGCTCACATCATGTCGCTTCGTACCACAAGCTACAAGTAGTAAGTCTGTGATAAGCGGAATACTGCTACGCTTTCCACTCACGGGACGGAAGGACAATCCCGACCGCTTTTATATAGTAAGAAAGAAGAAGAAGATATCGCACAGTCTGGAGTAGAAAATCATCTTTTACCTGGAAAAATGAAACTACAAATCCCATCGTGCATTGCAAAATGGACGGGGCGTGTGTGAAACTCCGTGCTACTCGCACAGTCTGGAGTAGAAAATCATCTTTTACCTGGAAAAATGAAACTACAAATCCCATCGTGCATTGCAAAATGGACGGGGCGTGTGTGAAACTCCGCACCTGCGTAGCACTCACGGGACGAAGGACAATCCCGACTGCTTTAATATAGAAGGATAATGCGTTACATAGGGCCGTACACTATACTACCACAAAGTGTGTCCCAGTATAAAATACTGTAGAGAGCTACCCAAGTAGTCATTCCTTACATGTACCTCACACCCCATCCCAGCATGCGTTATTGTGAGGAGAACAAATGGAAACTCTACTGTGCCAGGGACCAAAAATAAACTTGTACTGTATCGGAGAAAGTGTATTCATTTTGCTATTACTCAATGAGGTACACTGTGACAAAAAAGTTAATCTTAAAAGGAGTGGACTAATTTTCAAAAAACAAGTGCAGAAGTGAAGCACCTTCAGATATTCAATACATTTGGTTTGCACACACATTCTGTTGCTGTAAAGTCTGGCTTCAGACTTCCTTAAGAAGATAATCACCAGAAAAGTTCAGATTATCGTGGTCTTGCAAAGCTTGAACTGCATACTAACAATGTCTTTAAGTAGCGTTGGTCAGTCACAAAATTTGAGTGACAGTAAACTTTTGCAAATCATTGGTCTTCAAAATGTCAGTTTGTAAGCGCAGTGTCATGGAATTTGTTGGCCATAAGAATCCTGACAACGATCATCATTCAGAAAAGTTGGGAGAAACCCAGATGAGCCACAAAACAGGAGGACTGGTTAATTATGCAAAAGTCTTGCTAGACAATGTTTTTCATCCTTTACAGCAAATTGATACCCCTCCTGGGCTGGACAATGATTTAGACCATATGCCAATAAGTGAGAACATAGGAGAAATCATTAAGTCAATCAGGCTCGTTTCTTTACCTAATAGCTAAGCTGTTCCTCCAGATACTTCTTAGAAGTTGTCAAGGTTTCTGCGGTCTCTCTTTCCTGAAGCATGTACATCCACTATTATATTCATCTTTATCATTCTCATTTAGTCACAATTCCATAATTCCTACAGTATCAAATTCCCAGGTCAATTTTTTGCCTCTAGTTCATGCATTTCCTTTATAATGCCCCCCACATCAAAGAGTAAACATTTTAAACAAGGAAAGCTACTTCACGTATTTTCCAAGCAGATGTACAACTATATCTATGGTATCTATTGCCTGTTTTGAGCACAGAGACACATGATGGCGAAAAGAACCTTAACTGGTATGTCTCGAAACAGCCCATTAGACAGGCAGTCTGTCCCCACACTCAACAGGCTGGCTTCAAGGACTGCAGAGGTCCAAAATGGGGCTCGGGCTTTTAAATGTAAAAAGTATACTTTAATTCTCCCAAATCTATAAAAATGTCCTTCAAGGGAGAGGGAATTGTAAAACCTCTGGCCTAAAGAAGAAAGCCATAGACTCTTTACAAACGAAGAATTTATTCACAAAAATCAAAACAGAGACTGATAATGGAATGGGAAAAAGTGATTTGCCTAAAAAGGCAATCTGACCCAGTCCAAAACTGAAAGACAAATGCAAAATCCAAATAAACAGTAAGCAAATATTCAGCAAACCAGAAAATTTAATCCAATACTCATGAAAAGAGCTTTACTCCATGAATTTCAATGACGCTCTGCAGGGATGGCTAGAGTGCCAATCCTGTCACAAACCCTTATGTTTTCATTGACCTGCTTGCTGGACTGGACCCGTAGGGGTCCATCTCTGCCACTGAATATAAAGGTGGAGGGCGGCCCTTCGGAAGTGATATCAGGGAGGGCTCACCTCCTGCAGTTTTGCCCACAGAATACAAGGAACCTAGCCAAGAGACTAATGTATAAACATACATAACACAGAATTACGAAATAATATTTAATTAAAACCATATTAACAAAAATTACATAATAACAAAAACATATGAAATAAGTCAAAGGTAAATAAAATATCAAAAAAAGAAAAACATTATACAGGAAACAAAATGTAGCAAAATATTAGAATGTTTAAAAATGTATTTTTGCATATGTGAACTTAATAAACATTAATACAACTTAAAAAAACATTTCTGTCCAGCTAAAGAACCCTGAACAAGTGAGGCCTCCAATCATTTAACTTTAGAGGCGATTTCCTCATACCCCTTGGAGCTGATGACCAACATATTCACACATAACGTAAAAAATTGTGCAGTTTAAATAACAATCTCAAACAGTAAAACACAAGAACAGTAAGGGACACCAACACAGCAGTCGTTACCATATTTATACCACAAGTGGTATGACATAATCACCAACGACGAAGAAGATCGTGGTGCTTAAAAATTACATCATGAAAAACAAAAACACAAGACATGAAAAATAAGAACTCAGTGAACAACAATACTAAGGAAACTTAAATATAAATGTAGCATTTACTGTATACAAGATACATCAACCATATTGAAAAAGAAAATTAAAACAAGAACAAATTCATAACACTCTCTCCCCAAAAGTTCAACAATTATTTCTCTCTTATATTTTATCTTCCTGTTTCTCGAATTTTCATATAAATTGGACCATTGATTCTAAATGCAATTATTTTTATAACAGACTTTATCTAAAATTATTTACAACATGTCTTATTGTTACATTATCACAGGTCATGCCATAGACCACTGAGCTGTGACTGATGAAGCTGAACTCTATCCTGATTAATAAATTGTTATTTGTCCTTATGGCCTTTGGAACTTTTACTATTGTAAAAAAAGAAAACAAAAGAATGACAGAAATGAAAATATCTTTAACCTATTCAGTATCTACTGTATATATAAATAAGAGTGACTTTATTGAAGAGATTATTCATTCAAAAACATTCTACCTTGCCTAATAAGATACTAAGTTCAGAGATACAAAAAGTTATTAACTAATGATTTTCTGGTTTCCATTATAAAACCAATGTTAAACTATTCCTTGATTTATGAAGTAAAATAAGCAGAAAAACAACAAATACCACCTGATTAATCTGTGTAAAATTCCTCAAATAATGTTCTTTGAGTTTCATTTTATTGGCTACAATGCACAAAACAATTATGATACATTTAGCATTTATTGCGGTGTTACCAATCCGCAGCATAAACAAGATGATTGTCCCACATGCCTATTGCCACCTTAGAGTGCAGTTGCAAGTCATGTTCATATTTAGAATTCAATAAATTATATTCTGTTAGCAGAATATTGGTGTCTTTAAAGTAAAGCATTAATCTGTTAATGAACCCACTTAATTTATCTGAAATCCAACATACAAAGCCTTAACCACATTGCCTCCTTAGATATGAGGCCTATTGTTCTCACAGATGACCTGTGGTCCTGCTCTTTTATCCTGCTTGTGTAACTCCAGTGAAAATATAATACGCCATCACTCATTTTCTCATTAAGCATTATCAAACTACAGCATGTCCATCCATTCTCAGAGCTCATGAGAACAGGATTGCACCAGATTAATTCTGTGTTGCCAATCAATCTATGAGCATGTCATTGGTTTGGGAGGGGAAACTAGAGTATGCAGCAGAATACCAGATGACCACAAGAAGAACACTCAGACAGTAGAAATTAGTGAGGTCCTGATACTATCTGCTTTGTCTTTACTCTACCCACTGTCGAAGATGCCAGGGGCCACGACCTGGCCGGGATGCCTTGGAGGACCGGAAGTGGGCGTGTGCCCATCTGGTATCACGTGGGAGCTGTCTTCCTGGTTGCTTTGGGGGCCACGGGTTCAGGGCATGGAAGCCCCACCCTGTAGGGGCCCGTGGTCACCGCCAGGAGGCGCCCCAATGCCTTGGGGACCCTGGACCTCAGCACTTCCGCCACACCAGGAAGTGCTGGGGGGGGGAAGAGAAGCAGGGACACCCGGAGAGCTTCCGGGAGAACAGCCGGCACTTCCGCCACACTGGGGCGTGTCAGCGGGAGATTGTCGGGGAGCACCTGGAGCTCATCCGGGTGCGGATAAAAGGGGCCGCCTCCCTTCATTCAGGGCGAGAGTCGGGAGCGGAGAAGACAAGGAGGCGGCCTGAAGAGAGTGAGAGAAAGGCATTGTGTGGCCAGGACTTTGGGGGTTTTGTGGTGCACTTATTGTAAATATTAGTGTAAATAAACGTGTGTTTGGGTGACAATGAACGTGTCTGCCTGTGTGTCTGGGCCAGCCTCCACACCATATTATCATGGTTTTTTCATGTTTTTAAAGTATGTAAATGCTTTTCTCAAATGAATACCTTCTTGACAAAAGACAGATGAGGAAATGTGTTAGTGGAAGACACAAATCTCTTTCACAAACAGGGTCAAATAAGAAAAAGTGCACCTTTGTGGAGAGAGATATAGAAAACATTTATGCTGAGCTAATCTTTCAGTGTGGAAGAATAACAAGCAGATAAAATGAATTACATCTCCCAAATGATTCAGTATGAAATGATCCTCCCTCCATCTAACCAGTACACTTTGTCATTATTATTGTAACAGACTAGCTAATCATTGAGTATCTGATGTTGTACAAAGTTCCTCCTTTAAATATTTTAGTTCAGGTGTATTTTATTGATGTACTGTATGTCATATATAAAAGATAATGTTTTAATAAATGGTACTAGGAATTACTCTATAAAGTTATATTTATATGTTAATACTTTTGTTATATGCATCTATTTGAAGGAATACTTCACCTAAAAGTGCTATATTTTTGTATGTGTTACTTATCCTATGTGTGTTTGTAGTGATGGCCAAGAAGAAAAAAAAATTAACCTCATGTTTACATGGAGACAAAAATGTTTATGCTTGAGTGGAAGTGCACAATGACCAACAGTCATTAGAGTTATTTGTAACTTTATATTACCCTTTCATATACGAGTTTCCCCAGCGATGCATTTGTGGAGGTTTGATGCAATGATACAGCAATAAGCCTCCAGCTCCATTCAGCCCCAATTTGATTTACCAAATCTTTGCGAGTTTAAATGGAAGATTTGCTCCTAGGAACTGCACTAAAAGTCTGACTAGGATAAAAATGTGTCCAACATCTGAGGACATGTAAAGTAGCTATGAAGTGTCCTACTCCCTGAGGGCCTTGTCTGAGAATGAATTGTGTCATTACGGTACCCCCTTGCTGTAAATTGCCACTCATGATAATGTTTCATAGCATTCTGATACGGACACTAAGCCTTAACCACAAAGATAATCTCTCTATATATAAAATTCTAAGTCTACAAATGCAACGATTTTGCAAAAACAATTTTCTGTGACATTTTTTGTCACACTTTATAATCTGCCGTATTTTAAAACGCACATATATAAGTTTGGTATCATTCTTTTCAGAATTTATCGTACTTTAATGTAATGTTGTTAGATTTCCAGATTCCTATTCTGTTTTTGAATTATAAACTAAAATATCAAGAAAGTCGTGTTTATTTTTGATTGAGTAAACTTTCTTTCACATGAAAAAACTATTTTAAAAAATAATCTATTTATAACACCAAATGTTTGTATTTAGGAGATTTATTTAGCTGAATGTCGAGGCGCCGAACGTGCTGGGGGGGGGGGGGGGGGGGGGTTGGGTGCAGAAGGCGCCAGGGGGGCTTGCCCCCCTAGTAATAATAATAAAGTAGTAGAACAAAAATTGGAGGAGGAAGGAAAACAAATTAGGATACTGCGCTAGGCTGCAGAGAATTATTGTCATTTGATTGCATTAACATCCAGAATTAAACTGTAACCAGCACAGAGGTGAAAAGACCATGACACAAACACATTTAAAAATAAATTAATTATAGCTGCTACCAGAAGAATTACATTCCCTCTGTTATGTTGTTACTGAACAACCTAGAAGTCTGGCTCTAAGTTGCATTCACACTTCTAGTGTTTCCAATATTCTTCCGGAGTTGCATTCCATGACCTAAGCGGCACTCTCGCATTCTTCTGTGAGGCTCTATTTACCCAGTGCCCCTGGAGTCTCCACCTGCCTTCTTGAACCATTCTAGTCCTCAAAAGTGTAACACGAATGTTTCAGTGTTTCATGGAATGCATAGCTCAGCGTACCTTTCAATCATCTATCCCCACCTTCAGGATAATTTGCTGGCTACTACAGTACAGTTTGCATTCATGACTACCAGTGTTGATCCTATGAAATTGCATATTGCTGTGCTTACTGTGTTTATGGATCTGTTTTGACTTCACCTTTGGATTGTGTTTTTGGGACGTTGTTCACTTAGAATTGCCTTTCTGACAACTCATTTATGCCTTTTATACTCTTCAGAGCTTCTTAGTGAGACAGAGCACTTTTGTGACAATAAATCTTTTTATTCGTAAAGACACCATTACTACTAGCCAGGGCTTGAAAATGATATCTCCCTCTATTGGGCAATTTTTAGAAGGGCTTTTGAAACATGAATTAATGTGATTTGGGACTTCTAGTTCATAGCAGAATGAACAAATAAATTTTCATATACAATATGCACATAAAAATACAAGTAAACACATTGCTCTCAGTCACATTTCAAAACAGACTGCTAGAAACTGTAGGGGACCCTCTGGATTTATAGGGCAAAGGGCAGTTCATGGAGGTGATTAATAGGTGGCCCTGCCTCTTCGGGGGCCCACTCACAAAACACATAGAACATTACACAAGCACTTTACATACATAAACAAAATCAAAAACAAAGAATAATGCACATAATAAAAAAAAATCAATCATTAGCTTAAATTAGCCCTCTTAGTGTTACGTTGCATTTTTCTGGCTTGAAATATTACATTTTTATTAAAATTCATGTTTCTAATTAAAATGTGCAAAACACTAAAACTGCAAAGTCAGAAGTGAAGTATAATAATGATGCAAATGATAATAATAATATGAACTGCACATTTGCGAGTTTTTTGCCTTTACCAGAATCACTTTCGGTTTCACTGACCATTTCAGTTTCACTACCTGAAGACAGATTCACCTCATCATCACTGCTTATGAAAGACGTTTCTTATGAGACACCACTATCAGGCTAGGAGAAGATGTCTACACTGTTGCCCAGGTAACACTTGGGTCTGACACTTATGCAAGACATGCCTATACCATTGCAAGAGTAACACTCGGCACTAATGCTGCTGGCACTTGTATAGAGTAAACTTTGTGTCTTACACAAGACACATCAATACCAACTCAGCCAGGGGAGGAACATGACAATATCAATGTGTAACATCACAGTTTGAGATTTTTTATTAAAGCCACACTCTCATTATGGTATAGTTTCATTTCCACTTTAACATATGCATGCAACATATTTGAGGTTTTTTTTTTTTTTTTTAAGAATTTTTTTTTGCAGCACTGTGGAGGTTTACTTTATGTGCTCTTATTGAGCTAGTTAAATTCCACAGGCACTCATGAAACAAGCTGTTCCAAGCTCTATATATAAGGTTACATAACTCATGTCTTTTTTTCTAGAGTATAACCAGGTCCTTGTAATGTTCAGGCACCTCATGTGGTTCTCTTGCCAACTTGTTACTATTTTCCTGACTGGTGGCTCATTAATTTCACATATCCATTGACATGTGATGTATTCAAATGGCAATGAAAGTGTGGTGGAATAGTAGCTAAAAGTTAAAGTAAGATCAGGTTATAATTTATTTAATACCAGAAGAATACAACCCTGGAAATTGTGTAAGAACGAACTCCGTAGGATTCACATATTTTTTCTCTGGAATTACACTTAAATTTATCAAAATAAATCCTCCATGGTTACCCCACCACAAAGCAACAAAAATGGAACCACCTGAGAACACAGTGCAGAATCGAATCCTTCTAATCTCTAAGACATCAGATTTGATTTTTTAACCATTTGCTTAGCACTGAACTCTGATGAGAGTACAACTCAGGTGACATTTAAAATTACCAGAATTTTACTTATTCTGATTTACACACACAAAAATTCTTTATTATTTCTCCCTTTCAATTTGCCTTTTTAATTCTCATTCTGATAATATAAGTAAGTAAATCTTGGCTGTTGTATTTTTTGCATTCTAGTTGCTAGAATGCATGCATTTCACTTCGAAGAACTGTGTGGTATCCTTACAATGGAAAGAACTAAGTCAAATTTAATTGAATCGAACAGAAACCATAGTTGACCTTTGGAAAAGTATTACCACAGAAAGTGAAATGCAGATAGCAGTGTAGGCTGTAAAAAAGCCTTTAAAATAACAAACTTAAATGCATAACAATTACCATGATTATAAATATCCCTTTGTGCTGGAAATGTGCAGCAGCAGTAATATGAACTAATGATATTAACTAGAAACATGGCTCAAGATCAAGAAGGTGTATCAGCCAAATAATTTAAAAAAAAATAAAAAATTGTATGAAAGGAATGTAAATGCCACAACTTTTTTGCGGCATAACTGGAATAAGTTACATTACATTCAGTTAAATGAATATGTATTTGTGCATAATTACGTAAAGTAACAACAATCACAAGCATGATTGATATAACAATTTTTACTAGTAGTCTAGATGCTTATAATGTCTAAACTATTAATTTTCTACCTTTCTAATTAAAATAATTTCATTCAAATACTGGCAATGGAAAAGTAACTGTGTATTTATGAAGACAAGTATTATAAGAAAGTCAGTCTTCTAACGGTAATGGTTGATCTGAGAAATTAATTATTGCTCCAGGTTATATTACTAATGAATAAGCTTTCATCAGAATCCAATAGCTTGTTCACTCCAGGTATCTAATGTACCTTATCTTAATTGGAGTGATGTCCGAACCCATCCAGGAGTACACCATGGATGATGCACTGGTCCATTGGGTAAATATCCACTTAAAAAAACAACTACTGGTAAAGTTAAACCTAGTGGTCATTCTGCTAATATGAGTTAGGATCGAAGGGGGAAAACAAGAGTCAAGAAAAATCCAAATGTGAAGAGGAACAGTGTTATTATTAAGCTGAATTATAAACTTAATGACTTTCTGCTTACTGATATTACTGGTGGAACTAAAAGCATAATTTGATATTAATAACTTTTCTTTCGCTCTTTTTTGTTTAGGTAAACTTGTATGAAATTATAGAAAATGCATGAAAGAAGGCTTCTTCAATGTAATATTATTATTGAGCATTGATTTATTAAAATGAAAGCGACTGTGCAATGTATGCATAAATAGGGTGGCATTCATTTAAAAACCATTAGATTTGTTAAGCCAAAAAAAGTCAAATGAATAAATGAAAATATACTCTCAAAACTCTAAATCGAGGTTAGTGAGAATGCAATATTACTTTATTAGAGCATTAGAAACAATTTTACAAGGGCACTCCATTCAGCCAAACAAAGCTCACCAAGCCTACCCACCTAATTTCTCCAAACTTACATTAAGTCGAGCCATAACATCTCTCTATGGCTGAAATTAATATTGATGATTCATCTGTGTAATACCTGGGAAATCAAGCGGGATCAATGGCAGAGCTCATGTCAATGTCAATTTATTTATATAGCACATTTAAAACAACATAGGAATGCAGTGGCCAAAGTGTTTTACAATAATAGAATTAAAGAAAACATACAATTAACATGAATAACATAAATAGAAATAAAAAAATGAACATAAATAAAATAAATAATAACTAGAAGTAAGAAGTTACATAATCACAATTAGGAAACCATCAATATTACTGAAGGTCACGGAATGCAAGTGAATAGAAATGAATCTTTAACCTTGTCTTGAACAGTTCAATTGTAGACGATTCCTTTATGTAATGAGGTAAAGAGTTCCACAGCTGAGGTGCAGCAGCTGCAAAGGCCCTGTCCCCCTTAGTTTTACACTTGGTACAAGGGACAACAAACGACAACTGACCAGAAGCACTCTGAATGGCTGGTGTAAAACACACAATTCAGATAAATAAGCAGGAGCAAGCCCATGTAAAGATTTAAAAACTAGCAACAAGATTTTAAAATCAGTTCGAAAACTGACAGGCGGCCAGCATAAAGAAGCTAATATTGGAGAAACTGAGTCAGACTTTCTTGCCCCAACCAGAAAGCGAGCGGCAACATTCTGGACCAACTGTAACCTGTGCATCAGGGATTTGCTAATCCCAGAATACCGTGAGTTGCAGTAATCAAGGCGAGAAAAAATAAAAGAATGAGTAGCTTTCTCAAGATCCCTAGAAGATAAAAAAAAGGCTTGATCTTACCTAATAGACGAAGCTGGAAAAAGCAACTCTTGACTACAGAATTTACTTGTTTCTCAAAAGAGAGGTTACTGTCAAAGATAACACCAAGATTGTGGACTTGAGGTTTGCAAAAGACAGAGAAAGAGCTGAGAAGTCCAAGACAAATTTGGGCTTTAGCTGGTGGACCCACTATAAGCACCGCCGTTTTATTTTGATTCAGATCAAGAAAATTATTAGCCATCCAGGATCTTAGTTCATAAAGACAGTTGTGGAGTTGACTTATTGCAAAGTTGCAGACAGGAATATAAACCTGAGTATCATCAGCAGTGCAGTGAAAAGAAATGTTAAATTTCCTAAAAATAGCTCCAATAGGATGAAGGTATATAGAGAATAAGATAGGACCCAAAATGGATCCCTGAGGAACACCACATTTAAGAGGAGCAGTAGACAAAAAAGAGGAATTTAAAGTCACTGAAAAGTGTCTACCAGTTAAATATGACCTGAACCAGTTAAGAGCAGCCCCTTTAAGCCCAACAAGCCGCATCAGCAATATCTCATGGTCAACAGTGTCAAAGGCAGCGGACAGGTCAAGGAGGACAAGGACTGCCGCGTCACCTGTGTCAGTAATAATAGAGATGTCTCATTGATGTATACTGCTCCTCACTAATAAAACCCTAAGTGCTCACTTCCGATTTGTTAAACAAGAATTTGTGTGAACCTTTGGTTACAAAACTATATTATATTAACAGCCAAGTAAAAATCTATTCAGTTAACATAAGCCATGGTACATCTGGAGATAACGTCTAGAGGCTAACACTATTTTCCACAGTTAAGAACCTTACATCAGTTTTGAAGCATGGCAGTGGTATGGTTCTGGGACATGTTGCTGCATCAGACAATTTGCCATTATGGATAGAATGATGGATTTCACTGCATATTAGATAATTTATTAAAGGAGCGTCAGATGAGCCTTTCATGAACTTTAAAGTAAGCACACTTGCGTCATGCAGCAATTGTAAATACTTAGGCAAGTGAATAAGAAAATACAATTTAAAGATTTATAAAGTCCCAAAGTAAACCCCATTGAAGTTTTGGGACAAGACCTGAAATGAACATTTCCTTCTTATATAACAAAAGATGTCACTGAATCGAAGAAGTTAGCTATAAAGAACTGAGTCAGGTTTTTCCAAAACCACAAGAGATTAATAACTAACTACAAGAAATGCCAGGTTACAATATTTGATGCTAAAATTGACATAAATTACTGACTCTAAGAGAACAATTATTTTAAAAATGGGTTGGTAACCCCCCACCACACAGAATCCCTGATATTTAATAATGGGTTTTGATTGAAGTTTCTGTCAATATGTAGTAGTACAGCTGAGACAAACATTGTTATTGTTTTATAGAAGTAAATTTGACAAATGCAATCCAATTGTATATGTATTTTATATGTAGTGGTATTTGGCTCTACACTGCCCATCAATACAGTTAAAATGACATGTCTGCACTAGTGTGATAATTTACAAAAGCATTCTCCACCTAATAGGAGTGGTCCTGCTGTGGATCTACAGTTAAGAAAGGAGCTTAAAATACAAAGAAAAACCAAAAAAAACTGAGACACAAACAAAAAATTTAAATTGTAATTGTGGCATTTCTGAATTCGTTCAGTGTTATTGCTCCAGTGACCCAACCATTCACTTTTATGTAGTATTAGATGAGAAACATCACCAGGAGTAAAGAAAGGGCAATGGCTTTGTTTTGTGCGTCAGTAAGATGATGCTTGGTTCATGCCATGGACCTTTAAGAAAATGTCACTTGATATACAACGGAAGTTTTTGGTAAAGGGCAAAATGAATATTAATTTTATATCTAGGAAACTGAGAAGCAGATTTCATAAAACACTGACTACAGTTCAATTGACTGCATCAATTGATGAAAAATAAAATGGAAATTGTTAAAAATGTAAACAAGAGCTGTGATGTAGATGCAAAAGATGTCACATCTGAAGAAATGAAATAAACAGATTGTGTATGAATATATGAACTTGTGTAATCCTGTCAAACAAAACAATAGTGAAAAATAAAACTTGAATGATGATAGAGAAATGAAGATTATATAGAGAAATTACCACCCATCCATTTTCTAAACCTGCTTATTTCTCTATAGGGTGTTGAGGATCCAGGAACCAACCTTGAAACTATGCCAGACTGTCTATGAACAAACTGACACTTATTCACCATTTGTCCTAATAAACATGGGCTGAGGATGCACAACAAAATCCACAGAACAAAAGGAGAATGTGCAAATCTAACGTGGAGTATGACCTGGCGGATACTCGAGATCTCCAATGTTGGGAAGGAACAGTGTTTACCATTATGCCACCTATTCACAATAGTCTCTTAATCGGAAAATTACAAACCACAAGAATAATTAAATATATCAATACAATCATCATTAAACTATTCAGCCATACACATGATTGATAAAACACAATAGAACGTAACTGATTAGTTTAAACTAGTTTCTGAGAGTATGAACATCATTGAGTATACTGTAGGGCTCTGACTGGATTATTTTTATACCTCAAGCACCGTTAATGTTGAACAGATTATGCTTTTTAATCAACAAATTTCTCTATTTTTCTACAATTATTGATTGTAGAAAAATAGTCCAAAACAATTATAGTCCATTGTTTTCTATTGTGCTTGAATGATGACTACAGACGATTGACAGATTTTAAATACTCCTACTGTGTTGTTAATTAGAAAGAAATGCAACACTAAAATAAATCATGCAATAGAAAAGTGTCTGTAAAATTAAAAATTGTAAAGTATTCTCTGTGCAAACCCTTTTCCATTAAATTTTAAAACAAAGTTATTTGGTTTTGTATTTTATTTATTTATTTTAACTTAGTAAGGAGAAGGAAGATGTGAGCATGAATTGATAGTTACTCAGTAAGGTATTTACATAAACTGAAAGGGGATAAAGATCAAAATAATTTGTTTCTCACTGTCCTAATACTTATTCCCTATGATTTCAAAACAATAGTTACTTAACAGACATTGAAATTTGTTTATTTTTAACCCAATTGTCTATTTTAGGGTGATGGGAAACCAGCATTTCATCCAAGATGGGAACCAGCTTTGAACAGCACACCGGACACACATAACACAGACACACACTCACATATACAGTACACATATTGAGCCAGGTTAGAGTTACCAGTTAATCTAAACACCATCTTTAGGTTTTATGAGGAAAATCAGAGTAATCGGTTACAGAGTAACCCATTCACATGTGGGCTCTTTATGCAAACCCTACTGGGACAGTTTAAACCCAGAAGTATGGAATTGTGAGGTATCACCATCAGCAATGCAATGCTTAAGTTGCTAAAAATGAAAAATAATCATTATAATAATAAAAAAAAAGGTTAAAGAAAATAGAAAGGTTAAAGGGCATGATGTGTATCACTGATTTATTACTAATGACAAAGGAAATTCAAGGAATATCCACAGGAAACATTTATAATATTTAACAAAATCTTTTATAGTACATTTCATTTGTCATTCTTATTTGGAATTGCTATACAGTTTCAAAATTTCTAAGTTCAGCAAAAAAAAAAAAATGTATGCACCTTCTGTAAATTCAGCCATAAAATACCAAAAAATGAGGACAATTCTTCCCAATCTAGGCCCAGGCTTGAGATCTGCTGTTCAAAAAAGTGTTTTTCCCCTTACTTTAAAGCAGCATTTCTTAACCTTTAAGTATTTGCGACCCGAGTTTTCATAATAGTTTTAATCGCGCCTCCCTAACATATTTTTTAAAGGAGCCCACTAATACCAATTTGTTCTTTTTTAATTAATGATACATCATAGATGCATATTTTATTATACCTACTTAACTTTTATCGACATTTATCTAACTCTATATTAATTTTTCTAGTATCAGAATGTAGTTTAAGTTAATTTGTTTTGGTTTCAACAGATGTATTTTTCATATTTTAGATTCTTGTTTTCTTTTTTTCACATCTTCGCGCCCTAATTTTTGTTACTTCGCGCCCCCCTATTGGAGCCCGCCCCACAGTTTGATAAACACTGCTTTAAAGTATGTTTTAGTTTAGGTTAGAAAATCTATAAATTATTTAAGAGAGAAACTCAGGATCTTTGTAAAATAAATAAATACAAAAGTATAAAAAAGGGGGCCTAAAGGTATGCCTTTATGTATGTAAGATGAGCTTAATGTATTTGAACAAATCGGTATTCCCATATGTGATAGGTCTGTATTTAGTGAGTGGTATAATCTATTCTTGCATTTTGCCTTATAGTTTGTATTACTGGTGTTGTACTTCTTAGATGGCAATGACAGAACAGCTGCCCATCTCTGTGAAGAGGATTATTTGTATTATGTTTTCTGTGTTATCCTAAAGGAAAAATGATACTGTTCAAAGGTTGATCTTTGATGGCTGATGCGATTTAAGAGATTCTTGTTTATGTTTCACTTAAGAACTTTGTTACAGGTGTTTCTCCTAAAATTCCTTAGATAAAAATTAGACATGAGATACAACTGAGGTAAAAGGAGTCAAAAATCGAGACTTTGGTTTGAAAAACATGATATACTTTGTGAGATCTTTCTAATGCCATTTTAATTTCTTCAAGACTACATGTTGTTTACTTATTATTGGATTGATGCCTTTATCCAAGATGACTTATAGCATCGGAGATACAATTAGTTACATTTCTTTTGTTTTTCTAGTTGTAGCACAGACAGAGGAAGTGACATGTTTGGTTACATGGTGTCAGCAGTGGGATTTAAGCACATAACCTCAGGGCTTGAAGTCTAATGTCATCCTGCCTGCCTTTTTTCCCCAGAATGACTATAACACTATGACCTAATTGGAGCACAGCAATATAAATTAGAGCAACTAATAGTATGCAGAATCAAGGACTACAGTTTTGTAGCCATAGTAAAGTACTGTATTTTATTACCACAAACAGCTCTCCATACATTTCACCATATATTACTGAGCACGCAATGCAAATACTTTCAAATTGCAAAAAGATGTCAAGAAATATCGGAGGCCCTTGTGTAAATTTGCGGAGATCTTTGCAAATTTTTGGAAACTCAAGAGGAGACCCTTATGATATTCCCAGGGTATTTTTATATCCAAGAAGCATGAGACAAGAGAAAATGTTCATTTTATTTCTTTCTGATCTTATTGTTGTCTAGGAGAAACCAAAAAGATATTAAGGAGATCTAGTTTTTGATTTTTTATTCCTATGGGGTATTTACCTTATGTTTGCATGCCCAAGATGGTCTCTCTCTGAATTGCCTTTCCCAAGATTTCTTCCATCTTCCTGCCCCACATTGTTTTTTTTGGGGGGAGGGGGTTTTCTTGTCTTATTAGGAAGTCAAGGCTGGGGGGGGGCATCAAAAAACAGGGCTTGTTAAAGCCCATTGAAGTATTCCTTGGATGATTTAGAGCTATACAATAACTAAATTGTTGTGAAACTTTGTTGCACACTGTTAATTTATTTCTGGGTGATCAGGTAAATACATATATATATATACTAGCAGAATACCCGCGCTTCGCAGCGGAGAAGTAGTGTATAAAAGAAGTTATGAAAAAGAAAAGGAAAAATTTTAAAAATAACGTAACATGATTGTT
>JANRMT010062837.1:72313271-72348632 GCA_026402145.1 Polypterus bichir lapradei | reverse complement strand
ATATATAGATATATATATATATATATATATTTTTTTTTTTTTTATTATTTCATAACTGATAGTTTGAGCCCTTTATTCAGCTATTAACTTTTGTAAAGCAGGGACTGGTAGACAATGCAACTGCAACACAAATAGCACATTCTTGTTGATCATTGTGCTGGAGAGGTGCATAGAATTTCATAATAGTCTGTACGTGTGGCAGTACATACTACTTTTATTTTTCCACTTTAGGATATTACACCAGGTTTTCAAACACATTAGGATGTTTTGTTTAGTAAATATAATTGTAGAGCATCCTCATAGCATTATATGGAAAACTGTCAATGAGTAAAATCAAATAGGTGCCTATATTTTAAGACTAAAACACAAAAGAGAAGTAACAATAAACTGACACTCAACTCCAGCCCCTCAACATAGAAATTCAACAGATAGTTAAAGTAGCTTGCCCACTTGCCTCTATCTAAAGTATTCACTTTTCACTTTCCATCCCAGTTTTTCTCAGTCCTGGACTCTGTCTTTTGTTAGTGATCATTTGCCCCAACTTCTTCCACACAACTGACAAAATCAGCCATTTGAGCAAACAGAAGGCTTTAGATTATTTCTGGACATGCTACTTTCATGGTAGGGGCTTTAGGCCTTTTTGGCTTTAGCAATAGCAGACTAGAGGTTCCCCTAGTAATCACAAGTGTCCCAGCACCCTGAGTCACTGACCCCCCCCCACCCCACATTTAAATGATCAAGTCTCCCAAGTAGTTGCCAGACTGTCTATTCTCTCATCTGGGCAGCAGATTCCCACATGTTCTCTCACCTGGAAGCTGTGAGGCAGCTATGAGACATCATCCTTAATAATCTTTTTTGCTCAAAATATTTTTTCTACACCTAACTAAAAAAAAAGAAAAAAAAAGCAGCACTCAGTCTGTGTGGCTGATTACTTCTTAACAGCTAAAGCTGTGAAGGCTAGAAACTAGAAACAAAATTCAGGCTGCTTTCAGACCTGGTCTGCTTCTTCTGTTTTTACTTTTAATCTGCAAAAAAGAAAAAGGTTTGACTTGCACCCATAATTTTTCATGTAGATGTATATTTATTAGTTACATCCTACATTCAAAGTATAATGTAAACTTAAACTTGCTATATATAATGTCTGAATGTCAGTATTAATGGCTGATAAAATTTCAGATTTCTACATAGTAGCGTCAAGGTTTACATGCTACTCTGTTAATATGTGAATATTAACTAGTTTTTTTAAACAATCAATGTATTTAGTTTTTACGTTAATGTACCTTACTACCTAGTTGTATACAGTAATTAAATCTAAACCAGTTTTCTTTTTCATGACTTTATAAATAAAGCAGACTAGAGGTTGATTGTCCATCCACACAACTCTAGCAGAGCTCAAGTGGTACAAGCCAGCTGTAGATAAAAGACCTAACCTTGCAGTTAGAAATCCCAAATGATGGAGTTCTCCTTTGGATTAGAGTTCAATAAGATTCTAGTTTGTCTGTCGGCTGCCAACAGTACAAAGAGAACTCAGTTGCACTACTAACCCTCCATATACCAAATCCACATAATCCTGTTCCGGGTCATGGAGAAACAGAGCCTGACATTCAAACTCCTCGCTCAGAGCTTCCATTGACTCTGCGAAGATCAAAGCATCAAGATCAGTGAACCTTTCTTCTCCACCAGATGCCCCACAGCTACTGGGCCCCATGACTTTGCCCAACACCCAGTCAATGCAAGCATTGATCAGAGTAGGAGCAGGACACACCCCTGATGAACCCCAGAATCAACTGGGAAAAACACAGAGGCTCTGCCTCCGCTCTGCACAACACTCACAGTACCAGTGTACAGGCCGGCCATGATATCTAGCAACCTTGAACAACTTTGAGAGGATCCCACAGAGTCTCAGGATGTCCCACAAGGCAACATATGAAAACTAGATAAATATACACATTTGTATACATTTTCTTATTATACAGGTTGTCTTGACAGTGGTCATTGTTGCAGGCATAGTGAGAATGAATTACAGGTAATACAGGAGAAGGGTATGAAGAATGAGCTAAAGATCAAACATTTTTTACTTCTTTTCCAGCCCAGGGCACCATAATCAATAAAAAGATACAGTGACTGTGCCCTGTTTTGTTCCTCAGAACATAAAGGCCATACTATCCCATTATAATATTCAGATCACATAGAGATGGTTTCTGTAGGCTTCACCATTGAATGTTCCGATGCACTTCCTCCATTTCATATCAATTTTCAAAATCAGCTATATAATGAAATAGGTTTTCTGGGTATGTGACCGCAACGTGTTTATGTATCACTTACATTCTTTTCTACAGAATTGTGCTATATTTAACTGCATAAGCGTGAAAGTTTCTACTGCTGGAGTTTCTGAATGTTGCATCATTTAATTAACATTGTTATGGTTTTATTATTTAATTCTAACATCTACCATACCATAGGAAGTTGAGTTTAGGGTAGAGCATACACAGAGTTAAAATCCAACTTGCATCATACCTGAGAAGTCTCGTGGTAATGCCTTTTAAAGATGTGCCTACACATTCTTGACTTATACATCAGTTAAGTTTATTAAAGGTTTATAACATAACCTCCAAACCAAGAGCAGCAGTCAATAGTTTATTTAAACTATGGTACTGTATGAGAGCTCAAAGTCTGCTGGTTTGATGTGATCATCCCTAGTTTCACAATATGTCTCTACTTAAGCAGGTTCATTTACTTAAGCACTAATGTTACTTATTCTCGTTTCCGAGTGCAGGGTTGGGGGTTTGCACATACGTCCCAGGCAAAGAGGAAACCAGAAATTCATCCCATTTTTCACTTAGATGCGCATTCACCATCACTTATAATCAGACGACCAATTTAGTGGTACCAGTCACCCTAATTGCCACACGCTTGTGAAGAAACCCAGAGGTGACACCCATAGATATGGGAGAATAAGGACTCCACACAGACAGACACCAGGGCGGATTTTAAATGCAGAACTAAAGCTGTGTGGTATGAAAGTGGAAAAACTGACAATCTTTGTATTGCTTTTAATAATGTTGCCAACATGAATAACGTTTTGAGTTTTAATACGTATGTTACTTTCCGGTGGCGCAGTGGTAACGCTGCTGCCTCGTAGTAAGGAGACCTGGGTTCGCTTCTCAGGTCCTCCCTGCGTGGAGTTTGCATGTTCTCCCCTTGTCTGTGTGGGTTGCCTCTGGATACTCTGGTTTCCTCCTACAGTCCAAAGACATGCAGGTTAGGTGTATTGGCGATCCTAAATTGTCCCTAGTGTGGTGTGTGGGTGTGTGCCCTGCCTGGGGTTTGTTACTGCCTTGCACCCTGTGTTGACTGGGATTGGCTCCTGTGACCCTGTATTAAGGTTGGAGAATGACATGACATATATTACTTTCTTTACAATAAGGTCTTCAATTGATGAATATTAGAGATACATACTTGGAAATTTATAGAGAACAATCAAATCAATGTATATGTCAAAACCGAGACAAAAATTGACATGAATACATACATACACACATATACGGTATTTATACTTCATTCATGCGGGCACTGGCTAGCAGTCAAAGCCAAGTCATTTAGGTTACAAGGCGACAGCAGCACCAGTAACTATGCCACCATGCTACTCCCATTTCTTTTCTGTTTACTATTTCCTTAATGATGGTCTTTGATCGTGTAACAGTATGACCTTTGCTGAAGTCAGCAGTCCAAGCTTTAAATTAGAATGTGTAAATGTTTCTGGACACTCTGGCTTCTTGTCTAGAGAGTGATTTATTGGGTAAACAGCAGTATTGATGTAGCCGCAACTCTCCACAGACTTTCTCACCCACATATCAAAAAAGCATTCTGGCTTCTGGTTTTAGAAAATTCACTTTATCAAAGGAATGGACTAACTCTGTGTATTTTATATATTGTACAAAGGGAATATTTTCCCTTATGTTTACCTAAAAGTTTCAAGAAAAGTTTAAATAAAAGTGTGTTTGGAACATTTGCACTCTGAAATCCAGGCAAAATTTCTCCTTCAGTTTTTAAAGACACATTTTAGTCCAGTTCCTGTGTCTGTGAAATTTGTGGTTTTTTTGTTCCTGATCCATCAGTTTCACCCCCTCATCCCAAATATAACCATTAATTGGACAGCCATATTACCTCAGAATGAGTCAGTGTGCCCTGTAATGGACTGTCACCATATTCAAGACTGGCATTAGATTTGTACCCTCGTTGGATTAAGTGGCTTCATTAAAATGATGAATGGATCTGTATCACAGATCATTATTGTCTTTTACCTTAATTGTACCATCTCTAATGTAGACATTATTCTAGTCCCTATAGTCTATCTATATTATATTTGCATTGTTTGGTTAATTAGAGTGCAGATCACAGTCAGGACAGGGACTGCAGGTAGAAATTATGGTATGCAACAAGGAAAGAACCTTACAAGACCCCAGTATTATGAAAGAAAGGAGCACTGATAATGACACATAACTATGCCAAGATGAAGACTGGGCACTAGTAAGGGCAGTGTGTTCTGAGTATCCTAAAAAAGCAATAGGCAGGGGCACTAATGTAAGAGATAAGAAGGCAACTTATCACACCCTGTTGTCCCTATAGAAGACCTGGACCTTTAAGGTTAATAGAACATACAAAATGCAATAACAAAGACCACCATTAAAGGGACCACTAACTTGGTGCCCCTGGTGCAGTTACCTGGATGCTCCTGAGCTACAGAGTACTAAAAAGAGGTTGTGTCCCAGGCAGAAGTAGACGATAAAGCACCATACAATGGGCAATGAATGAACCTGCAAACTCCATAAGGGTAAAAGTAGTATTATGACTAGTGGCAATGGATACTGCCTCTGACAATGCAAAGATTGAACTCAGGGCACTTTCAATAGAATGTACCTCCTAAAAGACGATTACATCATGCGCTGTCATTAACTCATGGAAGGCATGGTAAAACTTTAGTGTGCGGTAACCTTGCCAGAAGTAAATGATTACATGCTGGAATCTGCTTCCAGGCAAGAGCTGGCATAGAAATTTTTTAATTGGGAATCTTAGCACCTTAACCATTAAACCAGCCATAACATTTGTATATAAAGACTTCTGTAAAGTATTATGGTGATAAAGATATCTTTAATTGTTCACAAGTATGAGAAATACCAATCACTAAAAGTACAAAGGAAAAGATGCATTTGTTAGAAGTCTCCAACATACTGTATTTGCAGTGACTAATGGACAAGTAAAGAAATAAATCTCCCAGGAGTAATGAAGTGGATCCAAAACACATTGGGAGTGTTGATTATGGACTGTATATTGCAAGAAAACATCTTGAGGGTGTAGACGAATTGCATTTACATGGCTCAAGGACAATTATTTCTAGCACAGGTTATGAAGATATGTTTAAGCAGTTAGATGAATGCCATTTAATAAAGGAAAGAATCTGCAGTGTAAATCTATCCTGTCCATAGTTGCATTACTTTTCATGTGGGACTGAAGTGATAGACTATGGAGGACAATGTGAATATAAATGTATTCACCACTCTGGCAAGATTTCATTTTTTTTTTTTTATATACAACACCGAATCGTAATGAATTTATTTTGTCTCTTTTAAAATTAATAAAATGAAACAGACATTTCAGTGTCAAAGTAAAAGCAGATCTCTGCAAAGTGACTAAATTTAATGACAAATATAAAACACAAAATAGCTGATTGCATAACTATTTACTCACTTTAATTAAACACATCTAAATCCTCGCTGGTGCAGCCAGCTGGGTTTAGATGTCACATAATTAGTTCAGTGGAGATCACCTGTTTAGGATTTCTATAAATTGTAGCCTAAATTTACCTTATCTGGAATGTCCAGCTTGTGGCAAGTTGGTATGGTGGACTATCCTACCCCAATTAAGATAAAGAACACAGCAAGGAATTCAATAACATGGTGATTGGAAAGTACAAATCAAGGAATGGAGATGAGAAAACATCTAAGTCACTGAAAAATCTCTTGGAGTATAGTTAAATCAACTGAGATATGGAAAGAGCATGGCACAGCTTTTAATCTACAATACGCCGTCCACAAAACAATCAAGAGATTGTGTAAAACAACAACAACCTTTATTTATATAGCACATTTTCATACAAATAATGTAGCTCAAAGTGCATTACATGATGAAGAAAGAAAAAGGCAAAATAAATAAGAATTAAAATAAGACAAAACTCATTAACATAGAATAAAAGTAAGGTCCTATGCCAGGGAGGAAAAAAAACCCAAAAAAACAAGAGATAAAAAAAGATTATTAGTGAGGCAAGAGGGCGGCATGGTGGCGCAGTGGATAGCACTGCTGCCTCGCAGTAAGGAGACCTGGGTTTGTTTCCAGAGTCCTCCCTGCGTGGAGTTTGCATGTTCTCCCCTTGTCTGTGTGGGTTTCCTCCGGGTGCTCCGGTTTCCTCCCACTGTCCAAAGACATGCAGGTTAGGTGGATTGGCGATTCTAAATTGTCCCTAGTGTGTGCTTGGTGTGTGTGTGTGCCCTGAGGTAGGTTGGCGACCCACCCAGGATTGGTTCCTGCTGTGTACCCTGTGTTGGCTGGGATTGGCTCCAGCAGACCCCTGTGACCCTGTGTTAGGAATCAGCGGGTTGGAAAATGGATGGATGGATGGATAGTGAGGCAAGCCACCAAGAGACCTCAGATAACTCTGCAGGAGTTACTGTACAAGTCACAGTGGATGAAGTTGGTGAGAGAGTTGTGCAGACAATTACCCAGGTTCTTCACCAGTGGCATCTTTATAGGATAGTGGCAAAGAGAAAGCCACTGTTAAAAAAGATAAACCACACACACACACACACACACCTCTTGACTACAGTTTCCCAGAAGGCAGTTGGAAGAAGGGGTCTTTGATCTAGGACCAAAATTAAGCTTTTTGGCAATATACTATACACCATATTTGGCTTAAGACAAATATTGCATAATATCAAAAACACATTAACCCCCCCCATGAAGCAGGCTCATGGTGGTGACATCATGCTTTGGGGGTACTTGCTCTGCAGCAGACCCTAGTAGGTTTGTGAGGGCACAGAGTAAAACTAATGCTGCAAAATACGGGGAAATCCTGATAGAGTTTGCAAGAAACCTGCACCTTGGCAGATTTGTTTTCTAACAAAACAACACACCCAAGCACAAAGCCAAAGCTACCCAGGAATGTCTTAAAAACAAACGTGTTAATGTCCTGGAGCGGCCGAGTCAGAGTCCAGATCTCAGTCCAATTTAGAATGTGGCTGGAATTGAAACAAGTTGTTCACTCATGATGTCCTTGCAATCTGACAGAGCTTAAGCAAGTATTGCTAAGAACAATGGTGACAAATTGTAGTCCAGATGTGCAAAGCTGATAAAGATATTAGCAAAGAGGCTCAAGGCTGTCATGGCAGCCAAACTCTTTTCTTTTTTGATCAATGTCAAAAACCCCAAAATAAATCAATTTTGATTCAATGTTGTATAAACACCCGGGAAAACATCCAAGGAGTGAATATTTTCTATAGGCATTGTATATAATGCAGTTCAATTTATAGGAAAAATGTTCCTTGCCTTAAGTTACACACTCTCAACATGAACTGATACAAGCTGACAGTTGGCTTAGCTTCCTAAAATACAACTAATGACTATTTTCACATTTAGTAGAAGGATCTCATTCCCTTCAAACAACTATTTAACCTTTTTTTGTTACAGACAATATAATTATCAGCACAACATTTTGAATAATGGATGAGCAAAGCAAGGAATACAAATTATCAAAAGGATGAAGGGAAAGGATTCAGACAATACTTTAACTTTTAAATCATGTATTCATTTTGGTGTAGAGTTGAAAAACATCTTGATAAATAAAAGGTTTAAGATCAACATATACATTTAAGTTTCCACAAATGTAGGAAGTTAGAAAAAGTACACATGATGTAACTAAGGTGTGTTTGAGGACTTTGCAGGCACTGTAGCCCTCAAAGGAATGGGTTCAGTAGGTTGGTACTAGAACTTTCTCAATACATTCCAGGGTTGTAGGGGCCAGAGGCTCCATCTCCGGGACTGGGCCAAAGGCTGAGAACCACTTTCACTCACATACACCATATTTACACATAGTGACAATTTGAAAGAGCCAATTAACAGATTAAATAAACCAAAAAAAAAAAATCTTTTTTAATTTTGTGCTTGAGAATGTCTGGCTGTAGACATTTTCATGAAGTCAGACTTGCAAAGCTGTTCAGTTATGACAAATGTTAGGGAATAACAGAAGTGAAAGGCAAACTTTATTACTGCGACTAACCATTTTGGATATCAAGTGAATGTCTCACTCTGTAAATCAAGTTCCCCTTTAATTTACCATCAAAGTTCCAAACCGGAACACTTGTGTAGCATGTATGTCCACCCTACCTTTCTTTAATGGCTCCTTTATCTCATCATCATATTAGAGGGATCTAGGTGGTAAAAAAATTTCACAAATGAAGTGCTCAAAGCATAAACAAATAAATTGTACTGCTATCTGTTTTTGTATGCTTCTTAGTCATCTTATTATTAATATTGTTCAAATTCAATAATTTCTCAATTAAGTTTTCCCCATTGGAGTTTGAGAGCACGGCATCTATACTAATAAAAGGCAAAGCCCTCACTGACTCACTCACTCACTCACTCACTCACTCACTCACTCATCACTAATTCTCCAAGTTCCCGTGTGGGTAGAAGGCTGAAATTTGGCAGGCTCATTCCTTACAGCTTACTTACAAAAGTTGGGCAGGTTTCATTTTGAAATTCTACGCGTAATGGTCATAACTAGAACGTATTTTTGTCCATATACTGTAATAGAATGCAGCTCGATAGCCGTGGGAGGCGGAGTTTCGTATTAAAATATTTAACCAATCACATTTCAGCCGTCATTTGTTGCCAGGCAGAGAGGCTTTCACAATCTGTTGTGGAGGCACTCTAACACAGAATAAATGTCAGTTAACCTGTTGCTTCAAACAATCAGATTTTGAGTTGGTGTCAGTAGGGCCCTCTAGCAGGCGTACGGCAACGTCACCATATTCAGACCCATTGATTGGATAGAAGCCGATATGAGGAACTCTACGAGGCCACTGAATGCACCGGAAAAAGTGCACTACGGCCAACTCCATGGCAGGATTCTGGACAATATTATTTGCCAGACACAGACCAGATTTCAATACCACGAAAACCTGATATTTGTCACGCTCCTCGTATTCCCGAAACTTCTGGGGCTCAAGAAAAATTTCATGCATGCAGCCTTCTCCAGTTTAACACAAGAGCCACGGAGCGCTTTTTGATCTGTCTCGGCTAAAAACAGAACTGACTGTAATGTATGCCATGGATGATTTTGCAGGAGAATCTCCCACTGATCTCCTTGACTTCCTTCATCAGAATCTGAATGAGAGCATGGGGCAGCTGTTCACATTGGTATATTTGGCAGTGAGCATTCCTGTGTACACTGCTTCTGTCGAGCGGACATTTTCAGCCCTAAAGCGAATTCAAACTTATGCCAGAAATACCACAGGGCAGGTTCGCCTTTCAGCATTAGCTTCGATGGCAATAGAAAGTGAGGTTTTGATGGAACTGAAGCGCACGAATAATCCGTACGACAGAGTAATTGAAATGTTTGAGGAAAGAGAGGAGGATGGATTTTGTTTACAAATAATCCGAATTTTTGGTGAGTAAAATGTTGCGTTTTTCCTAAATAATATTGCAAGTTTATGAGTTATTATTGATGTTTTTTATGTAATGTCGCGGCTGTGGCTGCAGTAGAAAGGAACTTGTTCACCCCGCTTTGTCTATTCAATAAAGGCATTTATTGTGGCTACAGGAGTTATCTTTTATAACTATATATATATATATATATATATATATACACTCAGCAAAAAAAGAAACGTCCCTTTTTCAGGACTGTGTATTTCAACAATAATGTTTTAAAAATCCAAATAACTTTACAGATCTTCATTGTAAATTGTTTAAACAATGTTTTCCATGCATGTTCAATTAACCATAATCAATTAACATGCACCTGTGGAATGGTCGCTAAGACCTTAACAGCTTACAGAAAGTAGGCATTTAAGGTCACAGTTCTAAAAACGCAGGACACTAAAGAGACTTGTCTACCGACTGTGAAAAACACCCAAAGAAAGATGCCCAGGGTCCCTGCTCATCTGCGTGAACGTGCATTAGGCATGCTGCAGGGAGGCATGAGGACTGCTGATGTGGCTAGGGCAATAAATTGCCATGTCCACACTGTGAGACGCCTAAGACAGCGCTACAGGGAGACAGGAAGGACAGCTGATCATCCTCGCAGTGGAAGACCACGTGTAACAACACCTGCACAGGATCGGTACATCCGAATATCACACCTGCGTGACAGGTACAGGATGGCCACAACAACTGCCCGAGTCACACCAGGAACACACAATCCCTCCATCAGTGCTCAGACTATCCGCAATAGGCTGAGAGGCTGGACTGAGGGCTTGTAGGCCTGTTGTAAGGCAGGTCCTTACCAGACATCACCAGCAACAACGCCGCCTATGGGCACAAACCCACCTTCGCTGGACCAGACAGGAGTGGCAAAAAGTGCTCTTCAATGATGAGTCACGGTTTTGTCTCACCAGGGGTGATGGACGGATTCGTGTTTATCGTCGAAGGAATTGAGCACGTCTGGGACCTGTTTGATCGCAGGGTGAGGGCTAGGGCCATTCCCCCCAGAAATGTCCAGGAACTTGCAGGTGCCTTGGTGGAAGAGTGGGGTAACATCTCACAGCAAGAACTGACAAATCTGGTCCAGTCCATGAGGAGGAGATGCACTGCAGTACTTCAAGCAGCTGGTGGCCACACCAGATACTGACTGGTACTTTTGATTTTGAGCCTCCCTTCATTCAGGGACACATTGTGAAACATTTTTAGTTTATGTCTTATGGTGTTGACTCTTTTAGTGTTCATACAAATATTTACACATTAAGTTTACTGAAAGTAAAAACAGTTGAAAGTCAGAGGACGTTTCTTTTTTTTGCTGAGTATATATATATATAAATAAAATCTCCCGATTTACATACTGTCAAATAAACGAACCACACGCCATGACGCAACACGAGAGGCTTCGCCTTTAGCGCCGATGTCTGAGGTTCGATTCCCGACAGGGGGTGCGGTGAGTGTGTACGCCTGATGAGCCCAGAATTAGGGCGAAACACGTGCTGTGTATTGTTTGCATTATTTGACAGTAAAACTATTTCAGTATATTCAATATATATAAATCAGCGCTTCCCGATTCATTTTACCCTCGAACCCCCTTGGTTTGAGAAGAAGTATGAAAAAATTTGAGGTTAACGCAGAAAAACAGATCACCAATTGAAGCTTTATGAATAATGGATACTTTATTCACCATCAATAATTGTTTTGGTAAAGCCATACTCAGTGTAATCCTCCTTCCATTTTCTAATTTTTTTCGCAACTAGCCATGATTAAATGAACGGTAAAAAAGTAAAAGCGAAGCGAGGGTGACTTATTGAAGCAGGCAGGCGAGAGCTCAATAGCTCACAGGCTCAATGTAATGCGCATCAAGTCAATCTGAAATGCGCGATCAGAGTTCTATTTGGATATAAGTAGGTTCTATTTAGTCGACAGAAATATCTTTGGTAGGAATGTAAGTTGAATTTAGTCTTTAAATTTCTATGGTGAAGAAAAATGTATGCAATGATGACTAAATTTAACTTACATATATATATGTGTGTATGTATATGTATATATGTATGTACGTACGTATGTATGTGTATAAATATATATATGTATATATGTATGTGTGTATATATATATATATATATATATATATATATATATATATATGACAGCAACACTCATAACAGTGACAAAACAATTACATTGACAATCATGTTACGTTATTTTCAAAATGTTTCCTTTTCTTTTTCATTACTTTTTTAACACACTACTTCTCCGCTGCGAAGCGTGGGTATTTTGCTAGTTATTTATATAATTCATGGTGTGGAGTTTAGTAACTACATTCTAAATATATTGTGAGAATGCTTGTGTCAGCTGAGCAATGTTTAATTAGATGGGAATCCTGTTAAAACTCGGGATATTTGATATTCTTCAGTTATTTATTGGGATGCACAACCTGAAATCTGGACTCTCCCTGTCACTGGGACATCTGGCAACCATAATAAAAGATTGAGTCATTATAACCTGCAGATAATAGAGCTGTGAGGTTAATTTAGTGTTAGGTAAATATTAAGTCATTTTCTTTTTGTTTTGTGTACAGCAGCTTATACCCCACAGGGTCCTTCATTCATATCCAGACATCCCTTTGTTTTTCATGCTTTCTTTTAATACTTCTATGTTTAGGAGAATCATTTAAAATTATCTGGTACATTAAAGGCATCCAGATGAGTAAGACGCCGGTGCTGCACTGCTTCTCTTCTCTTTGTGCTCAAGCTTCTGGTTAATCTTCATAAAGCAGAAACAACTTGCCAATAGAGAGATTTCCCCATGTGCCCTCGTCTCGATTTACCAATGAAGGATGTCCGTCCCGAGTGCGCAAGCAGCCAGAGACAGCAACTTGCTATACTTGCACAAGCAGTCTGGAGGTGAAAAGAGGAAAATATAGAATATGTACAAACTGGTGTTACAACTGTCAAGATAAAATTGAAACAGTAGACTAATTCAAGGTTTGAAGTTGAACAAAGTTACTGGGTTTTAAGATTGACGAGTTCACATATTCGCCAATGTTTTTCAAATGGAGATTTTTAAACTTTAAAACTGTGTACGATGCAATCTGTTCAATATATCTCAATGAGAATTGAACAATCTTTACAAATTTCCTTGAAGAACAAGTGTGCCACATTTCAGCAAAATTGATCCAGAGTGGTTTCATGCATACAGAAAGTGAAACAGACATGGACTTGGGCTATTGCAATAGGTGCTTCCCACTTTATGTGCAAATGCACTTAAAAAAAAATCAGTTATGCAAGTTTTTATTTGTGACAGGGGGATGCCACTTATTATGGTGAGTGCCCCACCAGTTCTAAAATTTGTATTGCCCTCTCTTTTATAAGTTTAATGAAGCCCATAAGGATGTTTTATTATCAGTGGTACTGCATAAAATAAAGGATGATGAATGATCTAAACCTGGCATCTGCCAACATAACCATTTATGTGCGTGTTACATGTAAAATAAATGTTTTGTCTTTCCATAAACATGACAACTGCTGCTTATCGTGTTTGATTCAGCTAAACAACAACCCTTGTGAATTTATCCAGAAGAATCTGCTTTAAAACATTTGAAATCAAAAGGGGCTACTGATCTCTATTTTAACTGTGGAATCGAGAGTTTGCAATAAGAAATGGCCTACAGTTATGGATTTTCTTTGAATGTGCGCCCACTAACCTTAACTCATAAAAAACAAACTGTGGGCTGTTCTACAATAAATAATTAAATAAGCAAAATACATTCCACTGCCTCTCTTCCTTCAATATGATTTTATATTCAGAGGAAGAGTTCATTTTATTTATGATTACTTAGGAGTAAGATGTCCCTGCAGCCGATTTCAGTTTGTAACATTTTTAATGTTTTACACTGTGCAGTTTGAATACTTTGAGGAAAAAAATATCTTATTTAGTATTAACATAAAAAAAATTCATTCCTGAATCTGCTTTTCTGCTGTTAGGTAAAAATCTGTATTTTTTCTTCATTTTAAATAATATTTTTAAATGGGTGATTCACGGCAATTGCCCAAACATTCAAGTTTAATCCAGAGATTTGGATACAAAATACCCAGTTCATATTTTATTCAAGCTGTGAGGTTCATTTTCATTTTCACAATGTTACAGAACAAAAATCGTACACAACAGGCAATTCACACATATTTCAAATGAAAATCAAGTACTCTGGAATACTTATAAACTAACGCTGCCTCTGCTACTGTTCTTCCAAGCAGACATGAGGCTTAAAGGCTGTATAAATATTGTGATAAACTATTTCAAATGTATTGCAGAAATCAATTAGAATATATTGCAAAACATGAATCAGATTAAAATTGTAAAAATATATTGTCAGGTCCCTGGCAATTCACAAGTATACTGAATATTTAATGATTGTTCTTTTTAAACTCAAAATTTGATACATTTACCTTTGTTAACGATCATAAGAATATTTCATGGTAAAGTCTGGCAGTTTTATATCCTTCCCCTTTATTATGCACTTTTTGTTTTAGAAAATGAAGAAAATCAACACTTTAGCCCTGTTCTAAACACTAGAAGCCTTCATAAAGTTCAGACACTAATTCAAATGTCAAATACTTTTACAATTGCTACAGATGGAAAGTCAGACTTAGCCAAAGATGAAAAACTAAAAGGCCAGAAGATTGTTCATTATGTTTAGAGATCTCTAAATACAATGATGCTTAGAACAGCATGGTTTTAACTAAAATATTCTAACCACAATAATGCTTTAAAAACAGAGTTTTCTCACAAAGTCATTCCTTCACTTTGAAACAAAGTTTGTATGCAGTTTAATTTGGGCATCCACATTTTAATAACATTTCTGCTATAATGTCCCAAGTCACATCAAGCATGTTGCATACATCAAATACATAGCAGCAATGACCAAAAAACATGCCACTTGTGAAAATATAATCTTAAAATGGCAATAAAGTGACATCACTCAAATAATGGTAAAAATAGTAAATAATATATTTGCATATACTTGATAAGGGGTGTATCCATTTTGCCATTCACTTGACTCTTAGTCCAAGTCCGGATCATAGGATCAGCAGAATATATTCCGAGTAAGACAGAAGCCATCCTGTACCTACTGCACGAGGTGGCAGTAGCTTTAAGAGGAATTGGAATCGGGGGATTTTGCTGAGACAAAAAATTAAAGCCAAGAGTCAGAACTAAAATAACTAATAGTTAAGCCAATAATGCTAACGACATGTTTCAAAATTTGCAGCCAGGAAACGGTATGGGAAAGTTTCGTAACCAAAATATAAAAAGGAACACTTGCGAGACAAAATTGTAAATCTTAGCCCAAAAAACATAGCAAAAAAATGTATAACCAGGAATTTAAAAAAAAAACAAAGAATGGATAGAATTTTCTTTTTGGAGAATCTAATCAAGAACAAGGATGCACATGATTCAACCTCCACATCGTTGACCTTGAAATGTTACATGCCACACACTTCCGGTTGACCTTGCCTAGCATCAACATTTCAGCCATCCATAAGTACTCCTCAAAATGCCAGTGCCAATAACAGAAACAAGTTTAGGGAGAATGTGATTTATTTTCATCATTTTTAAAACACCAAAACAGATGTGACCACACACTTCCCTTACCTATAAAATGTCAAATTATTTTTGGAGGTCAAGAACAATTTATAAGAAATCAAAAACAAAAATCCTGATCATGACACAAACCTGGATGGGGCACCAGTCCACCACAGGGCCCACTCTATAATGACTTGCAAGAGGCAGTAAGAAAAGAGTGAAGATGCCCATCAAACACATAGTTTGAAAAATGAGCAAAGATCAAAACAAGGAGTCAAAAATTATACTTTCATAAAAGCCAAAAAATGTGATTAGACATTTGAGATCAAAAAACAGGAGGAGAGATTCATTAGCCATGGAAAAAAACAGCAAGAGTAAATCTTTTTCAAGGTTCATCGAGTTATATTCATCTAACTCAGATACTCTGAGACAACCTATGTACCGACACCCAGAGGACATCACAAACGAGCACACTTTGGAGAATTCTGGGAAGGATTACCATAGAAAAGGTAATTACCACAGAAACAATAAATTTACAGCCACCATTGGAGAAATTAAATGGCATCACAATAAAATACAAATTATAAATTTCATTAAAATTTATTAAACACAAAAATAAACATCAGACTTTGAATTTAAGTTCCAAAGCCCTAGAAATGTATAACTTGCTAGGAATCCAGTGGGAATTTGCACAAAACATTTTTGAAAGTTGCAGATCATAACACACTCATGCAATGTTACTCACAATACGACTACAGAAACAAAATATCCAGCTAACCTTTGTGGTATAGAGTAGGAAATTCAGTTCATTAGAAGGCAAAAGACACACAAGAGGAATTAGACCAATGTGATTTAGCTTATGCAGCAAAAGCTAAACAGTGCAAGTCGTTAACATTTACATCAGGCACTATTACTAATCTTACAGGACGTATGCTTGGAAACACTTCAGGAGAAACCAAGCTATCTTGATGTAGAGAGAGTTGTCACACTTTGGAGGTCTAGAAAAAGGTCAGCAGATGGATGTAGCTGATAGAAGTGTACTGTCTAGAAGAAAAAAAGGCATCTTGGGAGGTGTCTGGGAGACAGGCTCTTAAGGAGTACATTGACTAAAACTATCTGCTAAGCAAATACAAGTAAAAGCGACTTTAGAAAAAAAAAAAAAAAAAAAGAGGTCAACATAATCAAGTAAACATCAGTCTGGGAGAATGTTTGGGAACACGCGTTACAAGACAAGCCTACAAAATTTATCCCCACAATTGAAGAGCTCAGAACAAAATGCAAGCGAGTTACAATTCCTTGGTTACAAAATCCTAACAAAACCAATATCAATTAGACAGAAATTCACCAAACAAGAGAGTCTTCAAATGCTTATACATTGAAGGAGTCAGAATTTCACATGAAGATGGGCAGCACATTCCACCAGCTGGGTGATACACAAAAAAGGTCTGGATGCAGATTTAATATGCATCACCAGACATGTTCATCAGCAGACCAGACTAAGAAAGAAGGAACATACGAGTGCCTCCATATACATAGGTGCTATTCCATTGACTATTTCATAGGCAACCATCAATGTTTTGAACCTAATATGTGCTGCTACAGGCAGCCGGTGTATTGGTCTGAAAAGTGGAGTGACATGTGCCAGTCTCTCCTGGTTTAACATTAGATGTACTGATGCATTTTAAATCATCTGCAGTAGCTTGGTGACACATGCCAGGACTCCTGCCAACAGACTTGCAATTGTCCAAAGCCTGGACCAGGAAGTGTATTGAGGGTATTGTGGGTTCAAGATGCACCTGAGAGAAAAAAAAATAGGAAGTGAGAGTTGAAAAACACTAAACCATACTTAACAGGTGGGTAATCCACTCCAGCAATTGTTGATCCTTTAATTTTGTTTATTTGTTATCTGTTGCTACTTTGGCATTATTCTGCTCTGGAGAAATGCCAAAAGGAAATTTCACCTCATGTATTAATGTATTGGCATGGGTTATCATCTTATTCCTGCTAAACATTAGTCTATATGGAGAGCCTACTGCTTGTCATTGGCCTGTGTTAGGAAATAGTGGAAATTCAAGGTAATCTTCAAAGTCATCCGTGCTTGGAAGCAGCAGTTCTACCAGGTGTGCTATTGTGCTATCCTAATTAAAACTGTGTAAGCAAGAATAGTACTTTATGACTTCAAATTATCCATCTTCCACATTGCGAAACAAAGCATTTCTCAAAAAAAAAAAAAAAAAATTCCAACAACAAATATGGATTTGTGAGTACAGCATGGCCCAACTAATTAGCACAACCTGTGAAAAAATTCCCAAGTTGAGACAGGCCTCTAAAAAGTACCTTTGTACTGCCTCATAAAAATGTAATGATAGGAGCGTTCATTTATTATTTATCACTTTTATCACTGTAATAACAAATATCCAGTGGAATGTCAGAGTGCTCTGGACTGTATGGCAGCCATAAAAATCCCTTTAATAATCTCATGTATGAAATAGTTCACAAAACTCCTTCTGTTGTTGTATAGATATTAATTAAGCTTCTCAAACTCATAAAAAGCAACCCGTAGAAAGCAGAAAATGCATTATGGTACATCTATGTGTATCTCTCTATTAAATTAGATTTCTGAGCTAGAAGCTAAAGATGTGCAGTCACTTGTCAAAATGTTATAGAGGTTAACACAAAGTTCAGTATCACTAAGCTGCTCTGAGAAGACTATAACAGCAGCCTGAGGGTCAAGCTAATCAGTAAAACAAATCCTCCAAATATTCCGAGGATTTCTCATGCGGTATATTATGTTACCTATGGAGAAAAACAGAATTAGCATGATTCTTTTCTTTCCTCTACTCATTTCAATAATTAGAATTAGATTAAAATGGCACTTCAGTGATTATAAGGACTAGTTGCAGATGGAATAAAATACTGATGTAACGGTGAAGTAAATTATTGTTGCTTCATTAATAAAAATGTACTATTACACCTACCCCATTGCACAGATGAATCCCAAAGGCTACTCAGTTAAATCTCTCTATAAACTTCATCAATGCAATCAAATATGCATCCCCAAAAAAAGCTACCCTAACACGTTCAGAGTCTTTCAGTCAGAGAATACTATCGATTGCTGGTAATGCATCTTCTGTGGAGGCAGACAACCTGGGGCCAAATTTACAGGTTTAATAAAAACTGAATTAAAAAAATATTATACAATATCTCCATGCCCTATTTTTAAAAGGTTGCCTCACAGAACCTTTAGCTGTTGTTATTAGCCAAATGTATTTCACCCCATCTGTGAATCTTATATTTACTGATCCTTCTTCAGACTGATTGCATGGATGCTTCTGACTTACTGTCCAATACCGAGTTTGCAGAATATTTAAAGGTGTGCTCTATTTCAGCTGGATGTAGCAAACAAGATCGAAGTATTATTAGAACTTTAACAGGTTATTGATTTTAGTTAGTCAAGAAACAGAACCGATTCAGCTCAACTCCTGGTCTTAAAGCTCCATCAATATTTAGTCAGCTTTCTGGAAATTTAAGTCACCCTAGATAACATTACCAAAGTTCATTCAATAAATAAATAAATATATATGTATTTCCATAAAATATAAGATAGGTTAGCTAAGATTGTCAAGTAACAGAGGCATAAAATTGTGAAATTAAAAATCAAAAGGTTCAGGGAGTTGGGAATCAGGAAAACTTTAGCTGGCTAAATTGGAATAACTTTCATGAAGCTGAGTTTTGATCTTTGCTTCTTTGTATAGAGGGATTCTTTAATTTATTTTTAAGTTCAGACACAGAACATCCACAGCCACTTTCACTGAAATACACAGATGCAAACCAAGTTACAAATTGATGCATGAGCTCTGGGGACACTGAAACAGGAAGGCACCCTTAAAAATCAATTTTAACACTCCCCATTGCATCAGTCTGACAATCAAATCTTACTCAAGTTTCAGCACTTTGTTGGGAAAATACTTTCATTAGCATGTCTAACTGCTCTCTCTCAATCCGGATCAACCACATATTCTGTTTAAATGTATTCATTACTTGTCCCCTACCCCTTTGGGATGGGTCTCTGGTACCCTTTACAATCTACATTTGTCTACATTTTTTATATGTTCTGGGGTCACATTTATAAAACTGTGTTGATTTGTGCATGAAATTATACATACATCAAAACACAGGAAGATGCATCCTCCAGAAAATGTCTTATTTATAAAACCTTGCACATGGACAGTTCTGCATAATTTTCCCTTTATCAATCACAATCATCTTGTAAAAGTGCATACGTTGTGATAGACGGCCAGGGACCTTGCCCTACCAAGAGGCCTGGAGAAGCAGTGAACCAGGAGAGGGTCAATTCCTTCCCCGAGACGCAAGACGGAAGCTCAACCCTGTGGGGGTGAGTGGCCACCAGCAGGGGGTGCCTTTATGGTTCTGGAGACATGGACTGCAGCACTTCCACCACACCAGGAATTGCTGCAGGAAGGTCATTAGGGAGCACCTGGAGCACACCCGGGTGCATTATAAAAGGGGCCGCCTCACTCCATTCAGGGAGCCGGAGTCGGGAGGCAGGGGACAGGGCTTGCGAGAGAGGAGTGGAGGTGGCAGAAGAAACGAAAGGAAAGAAAGGAAAGTAAAGAGAACTGTGAGCTATTTGTGCCGATTTGTGCATTGTTTTGTGCTATGTACAGAAGACAGCAATAAAAGCGTGTGTTTTGGGCCATTTTGTCTCGGTGTCTGTTTGTGTCCAGGCTGAAAGTTCACAATGGTGCCCAATGTGGGGCCTCCTCGCAGTTAATTGGCAGGAGACCAATTAATAATAATTTTTAACAACCCGGCCCAGCAGATGAAGGCGCGCACACACCACGGCATGTTCACACACACCACAGCACACGACTCAGTCGGCAAGCCACGGAAGGTCCGTGGAAGCACAGCTTTCCCCGATGGGAAGGAAGACGGCTAGGTGCAGCCTGAAGGCAGTGGGCAATCCAGAGGAGCCCCTTCTTCGCAACCAGATCAGCACACCGGAGAAAGCTGCCTCCAAGAGACGGGATCCAGGAGGTAGGTACCAGACCCAGGGAGAGTTTACTCTGGGAGTCGTGTTGCAAGGGAGACCACCTGGAGGTGTTTTGCTGGTCACAGGGTGCCGACTCCAGGGAGGACAACGGGACGAAATCCGAGGAGGATGAGGGCCCACTGAACAGAGAGTAACCTCAGTTGGCAGAAAAGCGCCTGGAGCCATATCTCGTGGGGAGTGGCCTAATGGAGCAGGGGGCGGTGAAGGGCCAGGATCCACTCAGTGAAGCAAGTAAGGGCATGGAGGTTGTGTGCCAGAATCCTGCAACTAAAATAAGACAGGCAGGGACAGTGAATCTCCACCCCACTGTAGAGAAGCACCCAACTAAAATAGGAATGGATAAAGAGGAGTGGAGGCAGCAGAAGTAAGGAAAGTAAAGAGAACCATGAGCTATTTGTGTTGCTTTGTGCATTGTTTGGTGCTGTGTGCAGAAGACAGCAATAAAAGCGTGTGTTTTGGGATGTTTTGTCTTGGTGTCTGTTTGTGTCTGGGCTGAACGCAAACAGGTCTCAAACCCCGCCCAGTGTCCATCCTGAAACAGCCATTTATGGACAATGCTAAGTAACCTTATATGCTGTATATGCAATACTGGGGCTGCAGAACTTCATTAGCTAGTAGAGCACCTTCCCACCTAATGCATCCTGACATTTCCACACACATTTGAGAAGTCCAATGGTGTACACCACAATTAAGCATGAACATGTGCAGCAATATAGCACCTCTCCTATGTGCTCTGGGGGTTGGAGAAAGGTGTAAGGCACCAGTGTCCCAGCTGATAGCCACTATTACTTGCCACATGTAATGACATGATTGCTATTACAATGAATAGTACTGGCCATATTAAAAGCTGAGGGGTTACCTTACCAAACAAGTCAGCATTTCATAGAGCACCACCAGCAAGTCGCCTGACAAAGTTATTGTGTCTCAAAATAAATAAATCATGGGTTGACCCAGGTCAGTGTGCCACATTTGTCAGTCTTGTGTTCATAAATGACTTGTGCGATAATAGGAGTGTAGTCAATTGCTCCATTAGGAAAACTGGACATTGCTGCAAATCGCATTTCATGTGGGCAAAAACGTATTATGTTTTATGAATGCACATTCACACCAAATGGAAACTGAATGTAGTGCCTTGTCTGTTGGGTAATAGCTTCCGGTACAGCCGACATGACGGAGTGAAGCTTGGTTGAGATGTTTCTGACCAGTCAGCCAGTTCCTTGAGAAGTGACAACAGCTAGCCTATTTAAAATTGATAAAAAAGCAAAAACGTTCAGTGCAACTATGCAGAATTGACCCTCTAAAAAAGGGAATTTATTATTCCCTTTAATTTAAAATACACAATCTGGACATCATCTCTTTTGAGTTTTAATGTTCATCATGTCAGTGCTCAATGATGTGAATTATTGTGCACCCGACTTAAGCTGGTTTGGTTACATTTCACTACTTCATCAAGGTTGTCATTTCCAAGTTTCAGTGAAATATTGCGTACAGATGGATCAGAGTTGACATAAATATACACAACTTCTATCATTATTTCTTAGCCAACAGGCTCCAATATATACCAAGATGGTTGCAACATAACCCGCTTGATGATTCCTGGTTAGATGTAGAACAGACACTTTGCAATACTATAGAGCTTTCGGACCTACCGTTTATTAGCTCAAAAATAAGAAAGCATGAAAGCTTTAAAAGTATTAATATTAGCACCTCACTGACAGCATGGTGGGAATATCTAAAAATGACAGAGTCTTCACTAATTCCATGCAGACGCACACCCATCTGGAATAATCCTGACATATTGCAAAACAATAAAATGATGAACTTCCCATACTGGAAAAGTAAAGGAATTCTATACATGGAACACATATTTGAAGGATTGGATTTCACTCCATTTAACAGAATAGTCTCCCAATTTGGGATAGACAAGAATAGATTTTTAGAATATCTCCAAATTATATCAGTAGTTAAAGAAAAATTTAAGCTTAATAAAGTAGAATTACAAACACCATCAAGGGTATTAGACTTCTGTAATCTCAAACACCCCAAATTACTGTCTAAAGTATATAAAACATTGACCAAAATAGATGATACAATAGCAATTCCTATAGGTAAATGGGAGGCGGATCTATTAGTTAGCTTTGACCAGACTTTCTGGTCCCAAACTTGTTTAAAAACTTTTAAAACGATCAGAAACCCCAATTTACAATTAATTCAATACAAAATTCTACACAGAGTACACTATACAGGTCATCGGATGTTCAGGATGGGATTTGTGCCATCTGACACCTGCACACACTGCACAGACAACATTCCTGACAGTTATATCCACGCACTGTGGTCATGTCCACCTGTTCAGGGATTCTGGTATGGAGTATGTGAAGACCTGTCAAAGTGTCTGAAATGTGATATCCCAACTTCCCCCTCATTTTGCCTGCTGGGGAACCTAGAGGATGTCCCGATTGAAACAAATTTGGTTCATGTGGTTCTCACTGCCATATGCATCGCTAAGAAAACTATCCTCATAAACTGGAAAAACAAAGATAATCTTTGCATTAACCAGTATAGAAATCTTTTATTGGATCATATTACACTTGAGACAGCCTCTGCCTCCACTTCAAATCAATCTCTCTGGGCTCCTTTGATCGGTTCCATCACATAGCGATGATGGAGGGTCATTGATATTGTCCTGCGGGATGCTGTGGTTGAGAGTCTGAGCTTAGAGTGTCTGGAGGATCCCTGGACGCTGCTGGGAAGAGGGCTGGAACATGCGGAGGTGCCGGGTCCTGGCTCCGCCATGGGGGAGGGGGATGTCCGAGAAGGGGGGGTATCCAACTTTACCTGGGTGTCTTATGTCTTACTTAGTCTGAATGTTGAGTAAATGTGGGGATGGGAGTAAATATTCTGCTGGGGTGGTGTGGGTTGGTGGCCTCGGACTCCGTGGGGCTCTGTGATGCTGCTGCTTTGGGCCGTGGCTAGATGGGCTGGGGCCTCCATGCCCCGGGTGGATTTTGGGAGCAGAGGTTCCTATTGGGGCCAGTAGGGGAGCTGGCTCCCTGGAGGGCTCAGGCCCCTCAGCCGTTCCTCCCCATCCTCAGACATTTCCCTCCTCCTGCTCCTTCACATCATCACACAAACATGCACATAGGGCCTTGGGGTGTGGGTAAGTCAGGGGGTGCGGGTATGGATCCCATTTCTGCAGTCCTGTGGCAGCCTACCCCCCAATTTTATTTGCACATTAAACACTTCCACAAACAACATTTCACACAAATGCACACTTAGGGCCTTGGGAGTGAGCACACTCAACGGCATCCGGTGGGGGGAAATTTCAGCCTCACTCTGAGTGCCAGTGCCCACTTCCAATTTTAAACTGCACCTAGTCACAGAGGGTTTTGGGGGGGAAGTGGGGCTGTGTGTTGGCATCAGCTGGTGTAGGCCACATGATGCCGGCACTGCCCGCGCCCCCCCCAACCACAAAATGCACCTTATCAACACACGTTAACATTACATTGGAGCCGGCGGAGGGAGACTAGAGGTCTTATTACACCTCTGTTCTCGGTTAGCTGCCCGGGGCTGGAGGCTAGGAGTGGGAGCTGGCCGTCTGCCTGTGGTCTGGAGTGGTGGGTTGCTTTGCTCTGCGTTGGACGGGGGTGCCTGCTCATTATTACCCCAGCGGAACGGGGCTAACTCTGGCGTCCGGGAATGGTTGTGCCCTCGGTACGGCAGCACCGGGACCAGAGTTAGTAGGGTGTGTATGGGGAGTGTGAATGGGTGTCTGGCGTACATCCTTGTAAGTCTTGGGTTGTATGTGTATGTGAGAGCATGAGGGAGGGAGTGTATGACTGTGTTTGTGTGTGACTGTATATGTCAGGTGGGGTTTTGGACTCCTCCCCTCTCCTGGGACATCTGGCAATGCTACAACATCTTCGCCTACCCTCCCCCTGCCACATTTTTTTTTTTTTATCTGTCTGGTTGCTCCCGGTGGCTGCCTGGTGGGATCTGGGTCCCTGGGCTCTGTTGGGTCCTCGGCGGGGTGGGTCGCCCTTGTGTCCCGGGCTGCTGGGTTCCGGGCCCGGCCGGCTCCGGGGTGAGCGGCTATGGGCGGGCCTGGGGGCTAGCCGTTGATATCTCCCGGGACTCTGCCGGCTGCTGATTGTGGCCCCCCGGGGTGATCCTCTGCGTCTCTCGAGGGGGGGTTGGGGCTTCTCTGGTGACGGTCTCCCTGGGGTCTCCGCGCTCTGGGGTGACCACTGGATTTCTGGGCTTGGAACTCCCTCCATCTTCCGCACGTTTTTGGGGGCAGGTCTGTGGCCCTTCACACTCACTATTGGACGCTCCTATAGAGAAACCTTACACATACAAGCGTGCGTACGCACATGGTGCTTTCATAGGTATGACTTGGACATCTTCAGCACATGACCTAAGGCTGTGGTTGGCCCTAAATGCCTTAGTAATAATTACTGTGTGATTGTTAGCAAACATTTTTACTTTTATATATCTTCATGTAGCTGATGCAGCAATGTTTTTGTCTTGTGGTTTTTTTTTTTTTTCCCCTCTCTTTCTGCAGGTCTAGAAGCGGATTCTGGTTCATTTATTGTTTATTCTATACGAAAATCCCCCCTTCCCCCTTTACCTCCATCTCCTCCTTTTCTCTCTTCTTTTTCTTTCATTTTTGTCTCCGTGTCCGGTTCGAATCTTAAAAACATCTGAAAATATTTCTAATAAAGTTTTGGTATCATGCGTGGCGTCAGCAGAAGCTGTAACGCTCCACCTGAGAGAAAAACTGTAAGGCTAGTCGCCGGCATTCAGACATCAATTCAGATTGCTTCACAGCCGAACAGGACACGGTAAAAAAAAAAAAAAAATACACAAGTTTTATTTATCTGACCAATGATGCAGGCCTCCCATTCTCTTTCTTTGGTCCTTTGTATCTGAAATCTTATGTACCTTTGTGCCTTATGAATCTTCTCCTAGACTTGTCTTCCTTACCTTTCTCATCTTTCCAGTGGCAGCACCTTGTACTGGGTACACTAGAAGAGAAACTGCCACTGAATGCCTTTGGAAGGCCCGATTTTATGATCTTCTCCTTAAGCTGTCAGCAGTGCTGGTCAGAGAGGCACCTAGTGCCAAAATTAGTACATGACTAATTAAAGTGGCTCATGGCCAGGTGGATATTGTTGGGTTGTGTTGTATAGATGTCTCATTATTTATCTTTTTGGTTTTCTTTCTATTCTGAGTGTTGATCATCCTCCTATCCGGTGCAGTTTGGCTCTTACTATATGCTTGAGTTTGACATGTCAGCATATGATTGGACTGGGGGAAGTGGACATCTATGGGTTTCTTTTCTTGTTTGTATATAAAATATATACTCAGGCTAAAATTACCATATATCCGGGTTTTCCTGGACATGTCCACTTTTTTGGCACCTCTTCTGGCTATTCACACAAAACTGTCAGTTTGTACGGGTTTTTCACACTGCAACCCATCATTCTCCACATAATTTACAAGTTTTGCCTATTTTATAATTCTTAACAAACACAAGATGAACTCGCAAAGGCAATGCTGTTCTCAAATGGCACATAGCAGTATAAGATGCCCTCGCCCAAGCATCCCCCGGCCCCTTTCCCAGACTTGCATTGAGAGAAACTCCAAACCCCCACCACCTATTATAATGAGAAAGTCTTTTTTTATTATTTCCACATCCTCTTATTTAGCTTTGTTAATAAGATAACCCTACTCATGTTTAAAGCTAACATTGGAGGATGTCATCAATGTCACAAAAACAAAAAAAAAAGGAAAAAAAAACACATCAAAATAACCATAAAAAGCTGAAGAGCTTGAGAAGGGTTGACACATTTCTAGCAGTTGCTTTGGTTTTACTGCACTTATGTTTCCTCGTCATCTTAAGAGACACAGTTTCACACAGATTTGTTAACTTAATTGCATACATTTTAATGTGATAACTAAAAGATACAACCTACTGTAGGTGCAATTAATAAACGGTGGGAAAATTGAGCTGATAATATAGTGATATTTACAGGTATGAACACATTAGAAACCAAATGTGTACCATGTAAGGCATTGTCACTACATTTTGATGTTGCTGCACCTGAAGAACCAGCTAAAAATAATGTACTTGTTATGACTATTTAGTCATTTTCTTTCTCATTACCCCATTACGTATTTGGATAAATGAAAACTATTTTGTCCCAAACCTGCCGCCTCATTCAAAGAATCTGTTTATGTTTATTCCTTACTACAATCTATAGTTTAGTTTTTGTAAATTTTATCTGGGCCATTTCAGCCATCATTTTGTTTATGTTACAATCATCACCATTTTGTTTACTCATTGTGAAGGCACAGCCATGTTTACTAGAGGCGTACTCTCCAAGGTTACGACTCTAATGCTAACCCTGTGACAGGCTATAAGACCACCTATCAGCACATGTCCCCTTCTGAGTCTGCAAATACACCAAACATTTATGTACATTCTTTGCTCAAATCTATTTTCAAGTCAAGAATTTATTGCCTCGGACGTTTGCATGGCTTTGAGTAAGATTTTTGATTCACATTTTGTCTTTGTCTGGCTTTTCGATCTCCCAGTTTTGACCTTCGTTTTTTCTTGACCATATCCCTTCCACAGATTTGCCTCAAAAAACTATCCTTGCTATTTTCAAAGGCATAACAGTACTGTTCATTGGGTTATAGAGGTGTAATAGTGATAAACTTAAGATTAAAATAGGCTGCTCATGGTTTTTGTTTTATTTTGATTATGTGAGCACAAAAGATGATCTTAACATCTAATGTTTTTAAAGATTCTGTATTTCTCTGTATTCTTGTGGAGTGTGTCTTACAGTCTTGTCTATTTTAGTGTGTCTTTTCCAGGTGCCCACTTTAAACTTCAGCATGTGCCCTTTTAATGCTTATTGTTCACAACTGCGGATATGAACTTATCACTTGACATAACTAGAATACTCCTGTAGATTTGGAAATGGTCATCTTTTTTAAAAAAAAAAAAGTTAAAATGTTGCACTGATATAAAACTAATAGAGCAGTTACCTATATTTATCACCAACGGTGAAGTTTACATTTCTAGTGAATTTCACCCTTTTATACAATTAGACAAGAAAAAAAATGGATTATATTGCACTGTTTGTCTTTGGCACAAGTGAACAGGTAATCATTTTAGCTTCAACCAAATGGCTCAGCTGAATGCCCCAGCCTTAACCTTGAATTCACTCTGCCATTGCCTGACAATAGCAATTACTTATTATTAGGCCTGGGAAGGTTAACATGTTCATTTTGCGATTAATGTGATCTGTTTAATGCATTTAAAATATCACTAGGCCTGGGAAAGTAAACGTGTTCATGTTTGTGGTTAATGTAGTCTGTTTAATGCATTAAACAATATAGTTGCATCCTGGGCCAGCAATGAAGCAGACACCTCTGGCTGTGCTTTTGTCAGGACAACATTTTCCATTTTTTTTTAACATTATGAAACAATAGCACTTAAAGAATTACATGCATATCCAGTAACATATTTATATAATTTATATACTACCTTTAAAAATGATGAAATATAATTTTCATTTAAAGGTTTAACATTTTGTATTACGTGGTTCATAAAAATACACCACATCTCAATATGTAGCACTGGAGTTCATTTTCTTGATTTATACCTACTGATATTGGTGCGGGGAAGTGTGAGGAAAGGGGGATGTTTGGTTTATAGCAGTCCTGGTGCAATACAAGAGAAAAGTTGTAAAGGTAAAAATTGCGCTCTTTCCCACATCTTTTTCATGTTTCTTTAAGAAGATTGAATCAATGTCATATCACATAAGGGCTAAATAAGTTACCTTTGAGTGGTACTAAATCCAAAAGATCTCTCTTGAACCTTTGTATTTAACTCACCAGTCTGCCAGCAAGCTTACAGTGCTAACTGCCCTAATATAATGTCAACTTTCGATGCAATAGGAGTATAATGATATTCACTACACATGATTCAGACTTGCAGTATTTTCGCTAAATTATTCAAAGAACGCAACATAACCACCCAAGTAATGCACAGTATCAGTTTTTAAGTTTTTAAAAGCTATAGAGATCTTTTTTTTATAGCATGCCAGGAGCAAAGGTGTAGGTAGAGTAGAGTTTTCCAATCATTTTTCTGTGGTGTCACACTTTTTGTAACCCAAAAATTCCAAAGGCACACCATGAGTCTACCAACCAAAAAAGCATTAAATCTATACACTGGCTAAACTGTCCAAAAGGACAGAACAATTAAATCAGTCTTCAGCAGTGCATTCAAAGTCAACAGTCGTTTAGCTCGTTTCGTTTTTAGTTTGACATATCTTTGTCTCATATACTATGCCAATTTGATGATTGATACATAGGCCTTGCTTTCTTATGGCCTTCTTTTCAACTTGCCTTTTAGAAAGGCATTCAGATTCAGGCTGTAATTACTCAAGTAGTATTTTATTAAAAGTTCAGGATTAAAGTCATTGTTTAAACTATGCCATTATTTTATTCCTTTGTGTTCATTCTACATTAAATTTATATGATTCAGTGTGTATTTACTTCATGATTTATCTGTTAATTATATAATTACATGTTTTAGTGTCTGATGCGATTAATAGCGATTACTTTCATACATGTAAGTGATTAATTTTTTTAATCAGTTCTGAGCCCTACATATTATTCATGAATTTCAATTTATGCTTTTTTAGGTCTTATCCAAAGCTCATAATACTATTTGATTGTTTATGAGCACAAAGTGCCACTCATGTTAACCTCCTTGGTGGCTATATATCATACAATGTGGAGTACTAATCATCATCAGACTGCTCACAGACCAGCCCTCTCAGAAAGATCTCCTCTGCCCTGTGCCATCTAATCAGACATGGTGCATCTTTAACACAGAGGTGTGTGGTGGCTTAAAGGTAATATGGTCCATTTGATTTTTTAATTATCATCAAGATATTTGGTGCTTATTTGAAATTTTGATTCATGAAGACTCATATCATGTTGTAAATATTTTTGCACCATTTCCAAAGCTATTTTTATTTCTTTATGGGCATGTATGGCATAAAAGCAACTGAGCAAATATTGGCATGGGCGTCCTGTCTCTTTCCAGGATTGTGGGTACCAAACCAAAAAATATACTTCTTGTAGTCCCCTTAGTTTACTTTTCTGGTTAGATTTTAAGCTTTGTTTCTTCCACTCAGCATTTTGGCTTTCATTTAGCTTTTGATAACACTATTTCATCTTTCCTGGGTAAAGTCTTTGCCTCATTTCTGTCTACCTTTCAGCATCTAGGCCAGGGGTGTCAAACTCCGGTCCTAGTGGGCTGCAGTGACTGCAGGTTTTCATTGTAATCATTTTCCTGATCAGCGAACAGTTTTCACTTCTAATTAACTCCTATTCCCTTTATTTTAATAGCCCTGTTTTAAGGATTCAGTCCTCTTAATTGATTTGTTTCTTCATTAAATGGCAGCCAAACAGAAATGAGATGTGAAACAAGCTAACCAGCTAAATTGGAACGTCAAACTCCAGCCAATTTCAATCCAACCAATCTCTTAATGAGAAGCCAATTCTTGCTGTTAATTAAAGCCATCATTGAATATCATGACGTGCTGTTGCTCTCATTCTGCCACAGCAGACTGTTGATTTTCTGTTTCTCTAAGACCAACATCATGTTTTAGTATCCTGAGCGGACCAACATGACTTTTTTGTGTCTCATTGTTTGGCTGCTCATTGAGGAAAAAAAACTAAGGGGCCTGAGTCGCGTCAATTAAAACTAAGGCAAAACAAGTTAATCAGCAGCAAAAAAATGGCTCACTAATTAATAATATTGTTAGAATTAAAACCTGCAGCCACTGCGGCCCACTAGGACCAGAGTTGGACAGCCCTGATCTAGGCTCTGTCCTTCCCATATGCTAGATTATTCCACCTAGCACAACCCATTACTAAGAAAAAAAGACCCTTAAATGTTTTGTTTTCCTCATAGTGTTCTATATTACAGCATGAATGGCTCAAAAGTCTAGTTGCTACAAAACATTCCTGCAAGTCTCAGCCATACTGAATTAAAATTTCTCTGGTATTTTTAGAAATGCATTAACTAGACGAAAGCTTCCAGTTTGGTAGTGCACCTTGAAATATACAATATCCTCCCACATTACTTTTACAGCAAAGCATAATGAATTAAAATTAAAAACATAGTTTGTACAAAAACCTTTTCACAATATCATTAAAATGAATGATGTTATGTACTCACTGCATATATATTTTATATTAATGCCCTCTAAAGCTCAATAAATGACAAAATGTAATAAATGTTTTACAATACTATAGGTAATAAAAGACAACAATAGTTTATTTTAGTTGTGCTTGCTTTATATTGTGGCTTATAGTAGTTAGGGCTTTGGACTGTAAAATACAAGGCTACCACTTGTCACATGTACAAGCCTCATGAGCAGGATCAGCTCTGGTCAGGCAAATATGACAAGGAAGGATTTGAATGTAGCACAGATGGTAAGAGCTTGTGCCTTTGTTTCCTAGAATGGGGGGGGAAGTAAAAACCTCAGACATATGAAGTCACTTACACTCCGTTATCGGAAACCCTGCCCAGTATGATCTGTCCCATTTACAAGAACACAGATGGCCACCAGTCAACAACAATATTTATTTATATAGCACATTTTCATACAAACAATGTCGCTCAAAGTGTTTTACAAGATGACATAAAATGGAAGTTTATATAAAACAAACAAGATTAGGTAATAATATTATACAGTATGTAACAAAGAAAAAAGTAATGTCAGATGGCCAGAAGGAAATAAAGCACAAAACACACAAAATCTGCAGGGGTTCCAATGCCAAAAGACCACTCAGCCCCCGATGGGCATTCTGCCTAACATAAATGATCTAAATCAGTCCTCGTGGTTTACAGGCTTCACATGGAAGAATTTGATGATGATGGTAATGTGGACATCTGGGATACCCACCGTTCAATCCATAAATGCAGGGAGCAGCATGGTACCTTAATCAGGTGGTTGTGGCGCAGATTGCCACCACAGAAGAACCGGCAAAGACAGCAGGGAATATTAGAATTGCAGAACCCAGAGGAAAATTATAATTCAAATCCCATATAGTCTAATAGGGATACAACTAAAATTTAAGTAAAAAAGCCATTTTATAATAATGGCTTTTTAGCAGGTTTTTTTTTTTTTTTAATTGTTCTACAGTATTAGCCTGGTGAATTTCTATTAGTAAAGTATTCCAAATTTTAGGTGCATAATATCAAAAGGCCACATCACCACTTCTTTTCAGGTTGGCTATTGGAATTATAAGCAGACACTCATTTGAAGATCTGAGGTTATGACTTGGAGTGTAAGGGGACAGACATTCTAAAATAAAGGATGGGGAAAGATTATTTATGGTGGGCTTCAGGAATTCTAGCATTAAGGCTTTGTAAACCATAAGTAGTATTTTAAAGTCAATTCTAAATGACATGGGTAACCAATGTAATGATGTTAAAACTGATATATGCTCAGATTTTCTTTTTCTAGTTAAGATTACAACTACTGAATGCTGCACTAACTGTAACGGATTGAGGTCTTTCTTAGGTAGTCCTGTTAGGAGTCCATTACAGTAATCTAGTCACTAACTCATTTTTCAGCATCTTGTAAAGTTATAAGAGGTCTAACTTTTGCTATATTCCTTAAGTAAAAAAATGCAGTCCTGGTAATCTGATTAATATGCGATTTAAAATTTAGGTCAGAGTCAATAGTTACCCCTAAATTCTTTACCTCTGACTTGACTTTTAAGCCTAAGGAATAAAGTTTTTTTTTAACTTCCTCACTATTTTTCCAATCACTAAGATTTCTGTTTTCTCCTTATGTAGTTTGAGAAGGTTCCTGCTCATCCATATGCAAATACAAGTAAGACACTGGATCAGTGAGCCAAGAGTTTTGTGATTTGAGATAACCTGACCTAATAGAAGCATATGGATCAAAAGTAGCAGTGGACAAGAGTCTTTGTTCATTTTAGACCCTGCTGTCAACAAGATAAGTTTTCCCATGGATGCAGCCTTCATTTGTTCAGAAGCGCTCTTGGCTAAATGGCTTTGGACCTTCAATCCAGATTTCTTTGGTTCAATTTATTTTGTTACATCTCTTAATAAATGGGGTTTACCAAGGGTGGTACCCCAAGACAGTGTGCCCATCTTGTTTCCACATGTTACAATTGCCACCTCTGGGTCACTTTTGCAATCCTTTGTTTGTCATGTAAACTATCTGAACATTTGTCATTAACAATCTATAGACTAGACATTTGGTTAGTTGTGCCTGACCAATAATGAGATGGTCTCACCTTTCCCTTAAGTACAAAGTGAATTGATATCTGATGAAGGTTGGCACTTCTCTAAAAGTGACCATTCCAGGACTTTTCTTGATTTGACTCATAGAAAAGACCCATTTGCCCATACATACATTGTTGCTATGAAGGGATGTACCACATTGTCATTGGGGGCTGAATATTCTTCGGAAATTGAATGTTACTCAATCAAAAGACCTAATTTGAGCCAAGAAAACACCCCCAATGCCATTGCATCAACACCACCAATCTTATCTCTTCCCAATTGGTTGGATGGATGCATAGGTTTAGTTTTTTTGTTTTTTTTTTTAAATTATATTCTACTATTCAACTGGCTACATCAGTTCAGGTGTTTTTCTGAATCTTTCATTGTCAAGACTTTGTGTCCCTTAGCCCACTAAAACCACATCATCTTGTTTTTCCTCCAACACTAGTGGAAATCTGTGTACTTGTTCTGCTGTATATTTTACAGTACATTGTGCATACTGATATGCCTATTTTAGAATCATTTTTATAATTTATTTGCAGTTGACTGATTGTCACTTGTCTCCCCTGTAGCCTTTGTGACTACCTGGCTGGGACACCGGCTGGGTGGAAGGACCGAGAGAAAGACTATATTGGAGTCACTATCTTCCCCAAGACACTAGAGGGCAGCCCCCCGGGTTACTACAGCACCATGAATCCCTGCAGGGCATGTCGGGAGTTATAGTTTGGAGCAGCCCCGTTGGGCTCCGTGGGTGCCACCTGTGGGGGTGCTGCAGGTGCAGTGGAGTCATAGGAGGAACTGCTTCCACCACACCCAGAAGAAGGCCAAGAAACACCTGGAGCACTTCTGGGTGCATCATAAAAGGAGCCAGAGTCCGGAGGTGGAGGATAAAGTTTGTGAGAGGAGGAGTGAAGACTGAATGAAAGAGAAAGAGGAAGAAAAGGACTGTGCTACATATATTTGGTGCTTTGTACTGTGCAGTGTAGTGGGGAGCAAAAGAAGAATGCTTCCCCACTAAAATAAAGGCATGTTGTTTGGCAAACCTTGTGTCTCAGCCTGCCTGTGTCAGAGTTTGGGGAGCATTACACACCCTGGTGGTCCACACCTTCAATACTCTTATATCAGTGGTCTGTTGAGGACAGTTTGTCCTTGGCAATCCATTCTCAAACATAATAATGTCAAGTGAGTAAACACCAACAGGATTGCTGTTCTTGAATCATTCTCACCAGTCTCCACTATAAAATCCATCTCAGTTTTACTTAGGTCTTGTATTCAGTCTTGTCAATTTAATCTCCAAATTGCTTTGTTGGCTTTAAATACCAGTATCTCCACATACAAAGTCATCACTGTTTAAGTGATTAATTTGATGGGGACAACAGTTACACACAGTGTAGCTATGCACTTAAGAATCTTAGGGACGGAGGTTATTATTTAAAACAACTCCAAAAAAATAAAGGCTGCTTGCCTATCTGCTGTAAAAAGTAATATGCACAAGTCACCTTTCAAGGTGTGAAAAGAAACGGGACCAGCACGAAACACCAAACTAAAAAATCATTTGCTTCTTAAGTTGAAGATACAGGAATGTAAACCTTGGCATCTGGAGCCTCACCTTTGGGAATTAAATACAAAATATAAAATAGAAAAACTATTTTTAAGCACTTGCAGAGCAAGCAACACAGCAGCAGTTGACAAATGTGGAAAAAACTGAGCATTGCAGACGTCCTGTGGAGCTTGCATTAACCCTCTGCCTGTGGCATAAATTAGATATCTTACAGGGTTTTGACACTTCAAGGTATTTTTCAGAAAATTCTGTGCCTTTTTTTTCAAACTGATGTTCAGGTTACCCCAACATACCATTTTATATATCTTAGCGCTTCATGCATCATTATTACTAACATTTGACTGCAGGTTGATTTGTATAAAGTTTTTGCTATATTTTTAAATTAAAAAATGCACCTTTCATTTAGACTATTTTTCATGCCTTAAAGGAGGTTTTCCCGGATAGGCCCCAGAGTCTTAATAGCCTCTTTTGTTTACAGCTGAAGGAGAGCAGCAGTTAAAATACATTGTAAATTAATCAGTATTTATTATGAAATTATCCCTTCATTAAAAAAAGTCAAAATTTTATATATGTTGTCCCGTGTCTTTTCACTGTGATCAGTAAACTGTAAATATCTACAGCAGTGTAGCTGTCAACACTCTGCCCATAATATAATTTTTTTAATCCACTTTAGAACTAAGCAGGCCAACTATCGCAACAGCATTGAGGGCTGTTGGTTTTGGGGTACTCCAATATTTTTAATACCTCAGTACATTTTAATTGCACCCAATGTCTTATAAAGGATAATTTACATTTGCAAATAAAACACCTTGCCAAATTCCTGTTGTTTGCGCTGAATAGGATAAAACAATATGCCTAAAGGCCCTTTTACACATAAGGAAAATTCCAAGGAACTAAAGATCTTTTGGTTCACACATACCAGTGTAACAACAATCCTTGTGACTGATAATTTCTGCTCACAAAATTCTCATTCTAGGGAAGATGCTGGAGATCCAAACATTTGAAAGTACCATAAAATTCCTTGATCACCAACTTCAGAGTTGC
>JANRMT010062837.1:72290296-72312871 GCA_026402145.1 Polypterus bichir lapradei | reverse complement strand
GGTTCTGGCACTTCAATCAATCAGTCGCATCAGTTGTGTATTAGCTGCATCTCGTTGGTTTCGTATTTGCTGACGTTCTCGCCTCTGTTGTCTATCAGCGGCTAAGAGAGTTTTTCCTCTCCTCTGAGGTTTCATTTTGTGGAAGTGCTCGCCTTGCTGGTGTATTAGCGCCAGTGGTTTCACTTTGGCGACAGTCGCTTTCTTTGAGCTTCATGCTGTAGCCTCGCACTTCCGGGCCGAACAGCCAGACACACGTACTTCCATGTGTAGACGTTTATATATACGAGGTAAGACACAAAAATAACCTGACTGGGCTTTTGGCTTTCCTGGAAAACCATCTGGAGGTCAGCCAGACGTCAATCATAGAACTATATCCCCCTCTCAATCCACCGACTGGCTAGGTATATCCTGGGAATAGCCCAATCAGTATTTGCACAACAATCGCTACACAAGTTGTCACGATAATGTGAGGTGAAAAAAAAAAAAAAAAATGAACAGCAAATCAACATCAAATTTCTTGTGAATTTTCTCATTCCTGTCCTCGATCATTCTCCCTATTCACCCAATTTAGCTCCCTGTGTTTTTTACTTGTTCCTGAAAATCAAAAATGATCTGAAGGGAATAAATTTTTCTTCAGTAGATGAAGTGAAGAATAAAATGGCAAGCCTGTTGAAGAGCCTAAAGCAAGAAGACTTCCAGTACTTTTTCAATCAATAGAAGAAACGTATGGAGCGGTGTAGAGATCGGGAGGGGGAGTATATAGAAGGTGAAAATGTTTAGAATGCTGTAATTCATCAATAAATTTTTTTTTACCAATCCGGTTATTTTTGTCTCACCTTGTAACATACTTGCTATTTTCAGAAACCCCAGATGTATAGTTTAGGTTGACCTATGACTGGCGCATGTGTTTATTAGTGCATGTGTTCTACAGCGGACTTTCAATGTAGTAAAGTTTGGAAAATGAATGACTGCACATTTTACATGTTATTAATATTCTTGTAGGTAGTATACGGTCATTCTTCATTCTGAGTATGATCACTTTATGGTGTCTTTTTAGGTAGTGTCAGACCTGCATGAATACCACATGGCTTTGGCAATACCAGTAATACCATCCGCAAGGCGTAAGAGGGCAGTGTCTCCACTTATATATCCAGAACAGAACAAAAAAAAAGATAGTTCCAGAAGATGGCATTCAGTTTTGGAACCTGACTTTCAAAACTACGTTACAGGTTCTTAGTGAACAATTGTATTACTCAGTGATCATGGTGACCTACACGGTCACTGACAGTTATTGTGGTTTAATTTTTCTTATTTCATCATATGGGACATAGCTTTGTGGTACCCCAATCCTTCTTCCTGTGTTTTCTTATTTTTATATGATAGAAATCACAAGTCAGTTTCTCATGTTAAGCCAAAACTGAATGTGATCATTCAAATGCATACCAATTAAAATGTACTCATCACATTAGGTGTAAAACTGCCATATATGCCTATTTAGACAGACGTGACCATCCGAATAGTAAAGGAATTAAAAATGTAAAGATCTATTAAGGGTAAGGACTGATATGTTAACTTAAGAGAGAACCCCTTAGACTACCTAGCTGCAATGAAAGTAGAAATAGCTTATCAAAGACATGAGTTAATATTTTAAAGGCACAAATTAGCCACAGATTAAGAGTTTGGTTGCAGTTTGGGCATCTCTTTACTAGCAGCTAACAGTCAGCCAGGGCGCAGCTTGCTCATTGTAGTGCTAACTACTGTAAATAAAATATGTTTCCTTTCACATAAAAATCAATCAACATGTCGAATAGCAAGCTGTGATGAACTAGCTGCCATCTCCTGGAAGGTTGGCTACTAGCACCTTGGGTGTTATGTTAAAGGTGCTGTGATCCTCAACAACCCTGAACAGAACTACGCAAGTTCAGAAAATTAACTCATCATTAAATTAGGGTTTGCTATTTCTCAGATAGCTAGTCAAATTCATGTGGTCAAACTTTTTTTGCTTATGGACTCTAGACAGAAAATGCTTTACAAATACATTGCTCCCTGGAATTTGTGGTAGAGTGAAACAATGCATAAACAAGCAGAACATAATAAAAAGGTGGAATTATGAGAAAAGTATGCAAATTGATGGATCAGTACAGAGTAAATAGAGTTTTGGGAGAAAATAAAGTAAAATCTGAAAGAGATCAACCTTCCATGGAGCAAACGAAGCCAAAGTCTGTGTATTTGATAGATGTCACAGATCGATTTTAATATGAAGAAGATGGGCTCCATTTTAGGTCTGAAAGCTCTGATGTCTAATTAAAAACCTTCGCAGGAAATTGTTCAAATATGAGAATGATTTCTCTGTGATGGAAGCTAATACAGTAGAGCTAATTAATAACTATAATTAAATATAAAAAATGTATGTAAAAAGAAAAAAAATTGGAAGTTCATAGTGTAACCCAAGATCTGGAAGTTGATTTTCTTTGTATTTGTATTACAACGATAAAGTATACTCAATGATTGACAGTGGTGTACAGACCTGATAAAAGAGAGACATATGTAGTAGACAGCGGGACATCTAAGTTCTACTTAAGAGCTTTCTTTTACAGACACAAGCACATTATGCAATTAAAGGATCATAAATGAAGATGTGCATTAAGAGGAGTGCTACTAGAGACTAAGCCGGGGTTCACAGCCTTATGTTATCCTTTTGAGGCCAATTCATTTGTATAATGAACCTAGTTATATTAACATCTGTATAAATTTAATTTGTTTTTCCAAATCTTCATTAATTGGTTGCACAGGAATAGTACTGTGAAGTGTCCATCTCTGATGCCAGAACATTGGGTAGTCTGAACTGTTGTGCCAGGTATTGCATATCTGAACCAATCTTGCTTTCAGACTACAACAGCTGTCAAGTAGATTCCTCTTCCACATGTTAATGTTGCTGACAGATGGTTTCTTGTTCGATCAGGCATTTCCCATGTGCAGCCATGCACTGATGTGTCAGGGAAATCAAACTGAACTGAGGAAGGAACTGTTTGCTAATTGGTGAGTTAAGATTACTTTGGCTCTAATCTTTTAATGCCAGTAATTTGCTGCACTGATTTGGGAGCAATGATTGCATCCTCTCCGAGTATACAACAAACGCGGTCTTATGTGAAGCAATTTATTGTTAAATTTGATTGCTTTCATTTAATTTTACTCTCTTCCTTATTAGAATTTTGAACAGTTCTGTGTGTACTGTATCTATTGTGTTGAAAGCTTTTTATTGTGTTCTCATTTATTCTCATTGTACATGTCCAGCACTACAGTAAGTGTGGGAGATGGGGAGACTCTGGGCAAGGCAAACAGCACAACTAGTAGGTCTTCACCAATGCATTTTTGCAGTACCATACTGAGCAAGCCCTCTGTCTTGGTTTATTTTATCAAGTGTCAGATTGGCACTTTTGTATACTTTTGGACACAAAAACTAATCTCAAATTTTGAATTATTAATCTTTAAAGTTTTATCATTCATCATTCCTGTATCAAGATGACCAACTAAGTTAATGAAGTTCATTATGATTTACTTATTAATTGATAAATATGTTCATTGTTACACAGTGTGGTTCATGGCACTTAAACCCTAGGCCAACAACCCCAGACCAAAAGAACTTTAATTTCAGACACTCTAGATTATAGCCTGCACTCTGCTATCTGTTCAACATTTGACCCATCTCCTACTGCACAGTGTTACAGAATAGGGATCACATAGTAGACAGCAACAAATTCTAATATATGAAAAACTGCTGCTTTCCCGGTTAAGCTGGCACCACTGGACAACAAAGATTTTGCTTCCTAAACACCTTTGCATGTGTTTGAAATGTGTAGAAACTCTCACCCTCTTACTTCACAGATTTGCATTGTGGTAAATGCTGGTGGTTGGCCGCGAATCCACAACATTTGGATTATAATGGCCTTTAGATGGAGTTTCTTTGTGGCATTAAAGGAGGACTCCTGGCCTCGGCTGGGCAGATATTGCTTCTGAATACTGAGGTCAGAGTGCTTCCTGTTGATGTCACTTGAGCTCTCTCTCACTCAGCTCCCACCATACAACAACAGGAGATTCCTATAGATTATGGTCAGCCGATCACAAAAATCACATATTTAATTGTAATTACCTATTTTTGTAATTTCCTCCCATATAAGTATAAGCATGCAGCACAGGAACTACAACTGGATTGTGTTAATCTAAAAAGTTGTGGATCAGCTGCTAGGAATGCTGCTCTGATATTCCATTGCTATTGTTTCATTTGCAAACAAGACAGCCAAGCTAAAGACACTCTTTAGATTAAAAAGCACTAGCTACTTTGTAAGTATTTGATTCCAGGGCAAAGTAGTGTGGGGCATGAACCATTTGTTGACCCAACAAAAACATTTACTTCCCCTTCATATAAAACTTGGACTTATTAAAAAACTTGTTTCATGTTAAAAAACACGAAAGCCATGAACAAGGAAAGTGAAGAATTGGAGACAGTTGTTTCCATGAATAACTAATACTAAGATTAAGAAAGGGTTTTTAATGACAAGCGGTTCAAACATGTGCTAGTAGGGCTGGAGAAAAATCGCATGGAAGGCATTCAAGGATGTTATTGAGAATTTCTTGGTAACTACAGAACACCATTGTCCAGATGGTTGACAACATGCTTCAAGCATATAAAACCATGAAGGCGTCACTAAAGATTCATTTTCTACATTCATATTTGAACTTCTTCCCTACAAATCTTGGTGTAGTCAGTGATGAAATGTTTTACCAGGACATTGAAACTATGGAATAGAAGATTGAAGACAATTAGAATCTATCAATGCTGGCCAGCTCTTATTGGAAACTGAAATGAGAAGCATCAGATACAGAGTACAAATGAACATCAGCAGCAAAGTGTTTTCAGCTCAAGTGAACTAACACAATGTGCCGGCATCTTTAAGTCATTAAATACTTTTCCAATTGTCCAGGGTTTCATTTAGTAGATGGCCAAGGGAACAAATTTTCTGGTATCTGATTTTTAACTGAATTTATCCTGTGTGGATGGCGAGAATATTTACATTTGCTGTTCTATCCATTATTGGCTTTCCAGAGAGGAATTCAACATCCATATCTTTTCTTCATTTCAGCTCCCTTTGAGAACTCAGGTATCCTGCCCATACAGAGCTCCTGGTCCCTGGTTTTAGCTGTTCTCAGACTCTCATCTGCTGCACTCATTCTTTAACACACGGTTTTTCTTGCTCTTTCAGTTTGCACTTATTTTCTTGTTTTGTCACTCTTCTTTATCGGTTTTATAAGATTTCACTTTTCTGTTGCTGCTCCCACATGAACAGAGTGACATACTACATTAATGTTTGTCATGATCCAGTGATGTTGCTCACTGAGGGATTTATTTACAGTGCAAGAGGCTACAAAGAGAATAGAATCCTGGCATTGTACAGTTGATTCAGTTATCACAATGTTGCAAAATACCCAACATAGAGGTCTTCCAAAATACACTGATTAAAAATGGTTTTACTGATTGTGTGATATGGTTTTGTTCTATTATCTCAGCAAGTTTGATTTAGTATATTCTTGAATTTAGTGAGAAGGTAAGCAAAATGACACCTTTTATTGGCTAACTAGAAAGATTGCAATATGCAAGCTTTCAAGGGTTAGAATTTATAAAATCACAATACAAGATTAATGGTTTACTAAGCACAATGTTCTGATTATGAATGTCAATAGGTTATGTTTAAAGTGACGTTCTTTATAATATTGCCCCCACTACTAGCGGAAATCTCTTTAGGATGCAACTCAGAATACAGAACACATATGCAGATTTTTATTATACATAGCCAGGAACTCATAGTTTAATCTTAGATAAAGACTTTCATGCATTTTCATTACTGTCTGCCATCTAATATTAAAAAATGGTATATAGTTTTGAAGATGATTTTGCACTTCAAAGAAAAGATGTACCTCATTGCCAGCAATACAAAGATAAAGTGATTTAAGCATCAACCTCTGCCAGCAACAGTTGGAATTGCAGATAGAAAAACAAAATTGAAACCTCCCGTGCCAAAATGGCTTTGGGTACCCTTTAATGTGCACTTTGTATGGCAGAACTCCTGTAATTAGTCACTTTAATTTCATGGCTAATCTGAAGGTATAACTCTCCTCTTGTATTACAGTATATCAGATTAGAGCACTGTAAGTGGATTGGTTGGATTACAGCACAGACCACCTCCACCTAACAAAATTTTCAACAACCCACTTTGAATGGCCTAATGAACAAAATAAGAGGATGCAATTGTTAGATGTTATTAGTGACAGACCAGGAAATGTGCTTCTTTTTCCCAAGGTAGAAACTAGAACAGGTGAGTTTTTAAATAGACTGTGGACCGCTATCAAGAACCAGATAACTTGATCATTATTGTTCTCAAACAAAAATTGCAAGAAGTCCTTAAGAAAAGCATTAAATTTCAAACTCTAAGGCTGATGATCAAACCAAGACATGGAAAGCCAAGAGTCTTTCCCAGAAAAAAAAAAATCATGACTTAGAGCACTAAACCAACAATTGTTCAGAGTTCAAATCCATAATGATGCTGTGCTGGAATCAATAGGCAAATTCTTGTGATACAAATCGTGATGCCCCCAAGGAGGTGTTTTCTAGCAACCATGCAATGCTTCCTGTCTACCCACTAACTATTTGCTGAAATTCCAAAATGACAGCATGACAACTGTAGAATAAACTGAAGAATAAACAAAAAAAAAAATATTTCTAGAATAAAGATATTAAATAAAAATACAGACAAGAAAAGATTATCATCTTGGAGTTGTATTTTGAAAGCAACAAGTTAAGAAAAAGTGAAAATACAGTCGTATACCAGTAGGACCAGCTCTACCATATGGGTGATCAAGGCGGTCACAAGGCGGCAAAAGTTTTAGGGAACAGCGTTTTTTTTCTACAGAAACATTAGGACTCAGGACAACATCAAGGAGGAAATGCTGTTTCGTTATGTTGGTCTAACATTTTGCTAAATACCCTAAGGGGAACCCAGTCCAATGTGTTTTGCTCTTCCATGTGCCGTATGTGTAACAATTTCCTTCAAGGATCTGTGGTTTAGACAAAACATTTTTGACCTTTGAGCAGGGCAGCAAAAAAAAAGCCAAATCTGCCACTTTTTGGCGGGCGTGGGAATGCTACTGTATATGTCAAGCATAGCCATTTAATGCTACCTCAAATTATTATTTAATCTTAAGACACAAATAATACTCAGTTGGGCGTACAGTGGCGCAGTGGGTAGCGCTGCTGCCTCACCGTAAGGAGACCTGGGTTCGCTTCCCGGGTCCTCCCTGCGTGGAGTTTGCATGTTCTCCCCGTTTCTGCGTGGGTTTCCTCCGGGTGCTCCGGTTTCCTCCCAAAGTCCAAAGACATGCAGGTTAGGTGCATTGGCAATTCTAAATTGTCCCTGGTGTGTAGGTGTGTGTGCCCTGCGGTGGGCTGGCAACCTGCCCGGGGTTTGTTTCCTGCCTTGCACCCTGTGTTGACTGGGATTGGCTCCAGCAGACCCCCATGACCTTGTAGTTAGGATATAGCAGGTTGGATAATGGATGGATGGAGGATATTAAGTTTGAAAAGTATATACTGTTTGTATATTAATTTGGAAATATTTTATCTGCATTGTTAAGTGTATATTTATTGAATCTGAGTTATTTTAGTAGATACTTGATTTGTTATGAAGTGCCTTGGCTCATATTCCAAAGTATTTCACAAAGCTGGAATTGTGGTTGTTGCATCTTTGTAATGAATGTTCTTTGTGGGTCTGGAGTTTTAGACAATGTGGTGAAATGAAAAAAGCAACATTCTACAGGTTAGGTAATTTAGAGCCCTCCTCACATCTGTGGCCTTCACAGTTTTTAAATTGATTTCTATAGAGTAGTTCATCTTGCTTAATCCTCTATTGCCAGTTTAATAAGATCCTAATGTATTGTGTTGATATATATTTAGTAGAAGGAACTGAGTGTTACTTGAAAGGAGAGGTCATCTACCTTTGTGATCACCATTAATATAACAATGATAAAGCTTGTATTCCTTAAGTAAAAGTTGATTATGGCTTGCTTTGTGAGAGGCAGAACAACAACATCGAAATATAAAATGTAATCTGTCCTGATCAGCTACAATTTTCAAATCAGCAAGGAAAAATAACAAAATCACTCCTTGCATTCCAACTAAACCCTGACAACACCAACATAGTCAAAAGCCTCCAAATCAGCAAACCACAGATAATGAATTGCTTAAAAATATTAGTATGAAGAATTCTTAGAATTGTGCAAAGAGTCACTTAATTAAAATTATGTAAATATTATTAAATTATTGAATAATGAGTATAAAAATGATATGGTACAAACACAAACTCAAATGTACTGTACATTCATGACATGAGTGGTATATCCTTTCACCCATCTATCCATCCTTGACACTACTTGGTCCAGTTCATGTGTCGAGGTACTGGATGCACAGAAATAAACACAAGTGTGTATGGGATACCACCTAACGATCACAGGGCACAGTAATGCACAGGACCACACTCATATTGAGCCAATTAAGGTCTCGATATTAGGTTACTTACAACTACACTAAATTTGTAGCAGTGTATCTGATATGAAGTCAGCAGACAGATTGGGAGAGTATGAGGGGTCATGAGGTCGCTGGAAAGGGGTGTGTGGTGCTCAAGATATCTTTGCAAAAGGATTAAGGTCCGAGTCTTTAGAATCCTGGTGCTTCCTGTCTTGCTATATGGTTGCGAGACATGGACTTTCTCCAGTGACCTGAGATGAAGGCTGGACTCCTTTGGTACTCTGTCTCTTCAGAGAATCGTTGGGTACTGTTGGTTTGTTTTTTTGTCGAATGAGCAGTTCCTCATGGAGTCCTGAATGAGGCACATTACCTGCATTGTGAGGGAGCACCAGTTACAGCACTACGGCCATGTGGTGCGATTCCCTGAGGGTGGTCCGGTGTGCAGGATGCTCATTGTTGAGGACCAGAGTGGCTGGACCAGGCCAAGGGAACACCCATGTAACACCTGACTGCAGCAGATGGTCATTTCTGGAGGGTGAGACTGGACCATGTGTCTGCCTGGGGAGTTGCCAACTGGAATCCTGAGCTATTTCGTTGTGTGGTGGGTGTGGCAACGTGCTGTACCAGTACATGCTCCCCAACCTGTTATATATATTTTTTTAAACCCACACACACACACATATATGGTAATGGTTACATGACACTCCAATGGCTCTGTTTAATGCTTAAAAGAACATCCCGTCTCCCATGAGTTCTTGATACTTTTTAGTTTATAAAGCTTACAAATGGAATAAAAATCTGAAAATCTAATAACATTAAAGTTCGATAAATTCTGAAAAGAATGATACCAAACAAATAAGTAGGCTTTAAAAAAAGGCAAACGTAAAGCGTGACAAAAAATGTGACATTAAAATGTCAGTTGCAGTTTTAGGCTTAGGAATATATATATATATATATCACACCAAAGAGCTTCCCAAAGCACGATCGCCACATCTATGGAAGACATTTTCTCGGTTGCTGGGACAACCGCAGGCTCCCAGCGCTGTAGCAGCTAAAGCAGATGACGTTCACACTGTAAGCACTTGCTGCCAATGGGTGATGCAAGGAACATTGTAAATGCTAAGGAACAAGATTTGGCCACTAATCTGGCCACGACCCTGCCTAACTGCTATGTCTGTGTAAAGGAGAGCGGTAGATCCCGCTACAATAAATAACCGTGCAGTTCCTGTTTCCAGCTGATTAAAGCTGGTTTTACTAAAGTACTGAGGCTCAGCCTCGTGTTTTGGGTTGCAAGACAGGGACTCACACGTCACAATATTATATTGCAAGATTTTAGCATTTGAGGTTTATTGTGTGTTCTGACACAAAGAAGGTTACAGAGAATTTTTAAATGAAGGACTAAAAGAAGAGATGAGAGTCCGATAAACAAGCAAGATAATGTAAGTGGGAAGTCTGTGGAGCACAATCAGTCATCAAGAGCCCAAAATTGTAGCCAAAAAAAGAAGAGTAGAAGTCATTACTATGAACATTAGCTAAATAAACACACACACCATTCGTTTATTTTTTGGCATACAAAATTGATCAAGATAAACTTTTAACCTTTCACCATCCCTGGCAACTGGGACCCACATCATAACAACAGGATTGACAAAGTGCCTAAAGAAAAACATATTGTATAGTAGAAAAACTCTAATAAATAAGTTCCACAAAATCAGGATTCCTGAGTATGAAAAACCCTCAAGAAAAGACAGTGTCACCAGGAACCAGGTAAGACAAATATTGAAGAAATATGAAAGTCATAACAATAGCTTCAGAACCTTTAAGAATGATGAATATAGCAAAATCATGCACAAGGCTAGCCTTAAATTTCTATAAATATAGGACAATACACCTAGGCAACGTATCAGTTATAGGCCCCTTCAGCTCTTAAAATGTCTATTGAAGATGGCACAATGTCTGGCTAGCCTTTTGACAAAATAAAAGGATACTGCTGTGGTGTGAAATACAGTGTAATGGAAATTTGAAAAGTGATCTTGCATTAGATAGCACACAATATACAAAATTAATTTTGGATCAGCTGAATTTATTCATGAACAATTACTCCCAAGAAAGCTCTGCACACATGGTGCCCAAGCTTTTGACTCAAGAAATGAAGCATTAATACATCCAGTATTTCCAGAAAATTTCTGAGCCAAAAGATATAAACAGCGAGGAATTTAGAAGGCATTTCAAAGCAGGAGATGAAATGTGGATATATCAGTATGACCAATACTCCAAAGAACAATTAAACAAATAGAAACCTGATTCCTCAACAAAAAAGGTATTCAAAATCTAAGGCAGTGATAGCAAGGGGTGTATGACTGCTAATCAGGGGGAACGTGTCGAGATGTCATCCACAAGGAGATGCAAAGGCTTCACTACAAAATGAGGATTCCAAAAGAGGCCGCCTCAGCCACCACTCTCCAGACTGATCCCGCGTTAGTACCATCTGTTCCCTAATCTGATGGGCTACTCCCCGAGATACACTATGCTGATGATGATGTCAAGTTACCCAGAGGTCAGTGGTTGTACAAGCAAGACAAAATGTTTTACATGAATGTTAAAGATTTGTGCATTAAAACAAATGTATTATTATTCATGTATATGTTAAAAAAAATATTGTTTAGTTTTACAGGTGTTTCTCCAAAGCTTTAAAACATTTTGATCCTTCAAGACTTATTGTAAACTCCCTATAATATTAAAATTTAAAACCTTCATGACTTCTACAAATTTAATACTATCAATGTACTGCATTAAACCCATTTCCTCTGCTTCTGCTGTTAACTATTAGATAATGTTCATCTTTCTAATTCTTCTTGTCTATTTTGCATGAGCAGCGCCCTCTTGAGGATTCTTAATTCCACAATAAACCCCTTTAGCTTCTACAGGTTTAGGTTTCCTGCTGACTGAGATCTCTTGTTTCTGGTTTTGGCTCAGATTAAGTAAGTCTACTGTCAAGTTGGCCCCTATGAAAAGCGAGCACTTTGTAGTTTGGCTGCAAAAGCAGACTCTGCAAAAATGTTTAAGGCAATAGTGACAGCTGACATTTCAGACACAGCATGAGAAACTTCTGTGTAGAGAAGTGAAGCGCTGTTAATAGGACATGGATGGTTCTGCATCTAAATGTAATTTGCCTTACAGGGCATTTTTTGTTATGTCCTAGAAACATATGGGTAATGCACTTTTTAATAATACCCTTGGACCAAGCCATGCAAAAACGATGGGGGGGGGGGGGGGGATTCTTTATCCTACTTATTTTTATGAACAATTGTCTAAACATGCAGGTTTTTGCAATACAAAGGTTTTTCTGTAGTTTAACAGAAATTAAATACATTTAACTTCATTGCAAATTTTTGAAGGAACATTACAAGCTTAAGCCTCATTTCCAGAAAAAAAAAATATTTAATTGGAGCCATCTATAATACCAATTCCATAAAGTCAAAATAGTTATTTTTGTGTATACTCAGGCAATTAATTGGAGAGAGAAAAAAAAGTATGAAAGAATTAAAAGTAGATTTATTTGAACAGAAATAACCATTTTTAGTACTCCATCCCACCAGATTCCAAGTATTGGGACAGTTGGTTTTTATTCATTCTGCATTTTTTTTTTGTGCTCTCATATGCCAGTGTGAATGTATAGTGTTGGCAATAGCCTCTGTTCTTCCTTCTGCTGCCTCTCTGTGGACTCATAATGCCCAAAATAACACGACGACTAAAGAACGCTCAGTTGGTAAAAAAGGCTTGAAATTTGAATGCTGAAAGAAAGGAATAATTTAACCAATGGAGAGACTTAACATAACAAAATGATTCATGTTTTTAACACAGTCATTGTCAGTTTGGACTTTCAGTGGTGACACTTTGTTGGAAGAGTATTATGATGGGGTGTCAGCTCAATTAGGGAAGGTTTCTGCTTAACCTTGCAGAGACAGGCCTTCTTTCGGCTCTCCCGTTAGGGGTTACCACAGTGGATCATCTTCTTCCATAACTTTCTGTCATCTGCATCTTGTTCTTTTGCACCCATCACCTGCATGTCCTCTCTCACCACATCCATAAACCTTCACTTAGTCCTTCCTCTTTTCCTCTTCCCTGGCAGCTCTATCCTTAGCATCCTTCTCCCAATGTACCCAGCATCTCTCCTCTGCACATGTCCAAACTAATGCAATCTCGCCTCTCTGACTTTGTCTCTCAACCGTACAACTTGAGCTGACCCTCTAATGTACTCATTTCTAATCCTATCCATCCTTGTCACACCCAGTGCAAATTTTAGCATCTTTAACTCTGCTACCTCCAGCTCTGTCTCCTGTTTTCTGGTCAATGCCACCGTCTCCAACCCATATAACATAGCTGGTCTCACTACTGTCCTGTAGACCTTCCCTTTCATTCTTGCTGATACCCGTCTGTCACAAATTACTCCTGACACTCTTCTCCACCCATTCCACCCTGCCTGCATTCTCTTCTTCACCTCTCTTCCACAATCCCCATTACTCTGTACTGTTGATCCCAAGTATTTAAACTCCTCCATCTTCGCCAATTCTACTCCCTGCATCCTCACCATTCCACTGACCTCCCTTTCATTTACACACATGTATTGTCTTGTTCCTACTGACCTTCATTCCTCTCCTCTCTAGAGCATATCTCCACCTCTCCAGGGTCTCCTCAACCTGCTTCCTACTATCGCTACAGATCACAATGTCATCAGCAAACATCATAGTCCACTGGGACTCCTGTCTAATCTTGTCTGTCAGCCTGTTCATCACCATTGCAAATAAGAAAGGGCTCAGAGCCGATCCCTGATGTAATCCCACCTCCAACTTGAATGCATCCGTCACTTCTACCGCAGACCTCACCACTGTCACACTTCCCTCGTACATATCCTGTACAACTATTACGTACTACTCTGCCACTCCTGACTTCCTTATACAATACCATAGCCCCTCTCGAGGCACCCTGTCATATGCTTTCTCCAGGTCCACAGAGACGCAATGCAACTCTTTCTGGTCTTCTCTAAACTTCTCCATCAACATCCTCAGAGCAAACATTGCATCTGTGGTGCTCTTTCTTGGCATGAAACCATACTGCTGCACACTAATCATCACCTCACTTCTTAACCTAGCTTCCACTATTCTTTCCCATAACATCATGCTGTGGCTCATAAATTTTATTCCCCTGTAGTCACTGCAGTCCTGCACATCCCCCTTATTCTTAAATATCGGCACCAGTACACTTCTTCTCCACTCCTCAGGCATCCTCTCACTTTCCAAGATTCCATTAAAAAATCTGGATAAAAACTCCACTGCCATCTCTTCTAAACATCTCCATGCTGGACCAATGGCCTTTCCATTTTTCATCATCTTCATAGCTGTTCTTACTTCATCCTTGCTAATCCGTTGCACTTCCTGATTCACAATCTCCACATCATCCAACCTCTTCTCTCTCTCGTTCTCTTCATTCATCAGCCTCTCAAAGTACTCTTTCCATCTGCTCAACACACTCTCCTCAATTGCGAGTACATTTCCATCTATATCCTTTATCATCCTAACCTGCTGAACATCTTTCCCAGCTTGGTCCCTCTGTCTAGCCAATCGTTACAGGTCCTTTTCTCCCTCCTTAGTGTCCAACCTCTCATACAACTCATCATACGCCTTTTCTTTAGCCTTCGCAACCTTTCTCTTCATCTTGTGCCTTATCTCTTTGTACTCTTGTCTACTTTCTTCATCTTTCTGACTATTCCATCCTCTTCCTCTGTTTACTCTCCTCTATTTCCTTATTCCATCACCAGGTTTCCTTTTCCTCCTTCCTCTTTCCAGATGTCACACCAAGCACCCTTCTTGCTGTCACCCTTACTACATCTGCTGTAGTTTCCCAGCTGTCTGGTAACTCTTCACTGCTACCCAGTACCTGTCTCACCTCCTCCCTAAACTCAACCTTGCAGTCTTTTTTCAACTTCCACCATTTGATCCTTGGCTCTGCCCTCACTCTCTTCCTCTTCTTGATCTCCGTCATCCTACAGACCACCATCCTATGCTGCTTAACTACACTTTCCCTTGCCACCACTTTGCAGTTTTTAATCTCCTTCAGATTGACTCTTCTGCATAGGATGTAATCTACCTCTGTGCATCTTCCTCCACTCTTGTACATCACCCTATGTTCCTCCCTCTTCCTAAAATACGCATTTACCAGAGCCATGTCCATTCTTTTGGCAAAATCCACTATCCTCTGACCTTCTTCATTCCTCTTCTTGACACCATACCTACCCTTTGCCTCCTCATCTCCTCTGTTCCCTTCACCAACATGTCCAATGAAATCCACTCTAATCACCACTTTCTGTCCCTTGGGTACACGGTTCATCACTTCATCCAGCTCACTCCAAAAAGCTTCTTTCTCACCCATTACACACCCAACTTGTGGGGCATATGCACCAACAACATTCATCATCACACCTCCAATTTCCAGCTTCATAATCATTACTTTGACACTCTTTTCACCTCCAAGACACTCTTGACATGCTGTTTCTTCAGAATAACCCCTGCTCCATTTCTCCTCCCATCCACACCATGATAGAACAATTTGAATCCACCTCCGATCCACCTGGCCTTACTCCCCTTCCATTTAGTCTCTTGCACACACAATACAGTCTATCAACTTTCCTTCTCTCCATCATATCAGCTAACTCTCTCCCCCCTTACCAGTTATACTGCCCACATTCAAAGTTCCTACCCTCAGTTCCACTCTCTTTACTTTCCTCTTCTCCTCCTGCCTCCGGACACGTCTCCCCCCTCTTCTTCTTCTTCTTTGGCCAACAGTAGCCCAATTTCCACCAGCACCCTGTTGACTAACAGTACTGGTGGCGGCCGTTGTTAACACGGGGCTCGACCGATCCGGTATAGAAATTTGTATTGTTGTCCACATATTGATTTGGCTAAATTTTATACCGGATGCCTTTCCTGACTTAACCCTCCCCATTTATCAGGGCTTGGGACCGGTACAAAGAAACACACTAGTTTGTGCATCCCGTGTAAATAAAAATAATAAAACAATAAAAGAAAAGAGGAGTTTGAGTGCAAAATTTAAATCTAGGACCCTGGATCCTGGAAGGATCAGCATTAGACATTGTACCACTATGTAACAAGTCATATTGTTTAATTTCGAAAGTTAATTTATCCCAAAATGTGAAATGCAGGGATGGAACAAAAATGAAGTGGTATTTTATGATGTCAATTTATAATTGAGCCAAAATACCATTCTATACAAATCTGCATGTGTAGATAATTTAGGTATGCAGGTAATAAATAAGCCGAAACTGAGACAAATGTGCTGACATCATCCTTGCATACTGAAGTAGTAAACGTGCTATACAATAATTAAAATACAACTTTTGCACCTAAGAGATTTGCTTTTTTCCTGCAGCTAAGGAGCCATGAGGGAATTTGTTTAGCTTTAACATTTAGAAGTTTGTTTGGTTTTTTTTTTTGCCTGCACAGGAGCAAAAGTAGCCATATCTTTGAAAAGGTACTTTTGGGCTAACCGTAGTGTTTGTGGATTACAGCATGGGGCAAAGAATCGAGGAGGTGGTTGTAGAAGCTGACAAGTCAGCGAGTAAATAACCAACATCATAGTGACACATAGCTAAGATTAACTGTAATTCTTTGAGTGGAAGAAATTAAGGTATATAAAGAATAATTGGACAGAGTAGTACATGCACTCATGTGGAAAAGTGTTACCACTAGCAGAAAGCAAGGGCTTAAGATCTCATTCATAAGCAAGAAAGTGTTTAATTACAGTGTAAAGAAGTAGTAACACAGAGGGGCTCCATGGTAGATAAACAGTCATTCTGGTGAGGGGAGAAGAGCAATGCAAACAGTGGTAGACATTGGCAAGTGAGTAGGTAAACAATCACTGGTGTATTGGCAGATAGTGTTCAGTAAGCAAGTGAGAAGGAGTTAGGGTGTATAAATCTTTACTTGGCAAAACTGTTCTTACCACTCATATAAGAGAAAATTAGGGCTAGAAAGAGTGAGGTGGCATATGTGTTAATTGCTAGGAAAGACCACAGTATAGGCAGAGGCATAGAGTTTGAAAGTAAGAAATTAATAAAAAGGGCAAAGACTTAGGAAAACAGACAGGAAAGCAAGCGGGGGAATATTAAAGTTTATCCACTCAGGTGGATACTTGGGTTGGGTTGCCTGTTGCCTTGGCACCTTCTTAAACCCCGGGTCATCTGTAGTCATGACTGAGACTAGCTAGTGCAATGAGGACTTAAAAACAAACAGAGTGCTGCTTCAAAAAGGTGCTCAGTACATTATTATTCCCAACAAGAAAACATGTGTCCAAATAAATAATTAAGTTGCAGTGCCTAAATAAATATTCGAATAAAGCACAGTGTTAATAAAGAATTTTTAAATCCAAATAAATAAGGTTAATAATCTGTTAGAATCAAGAATTAAACCAGAGTCCGAGTCTGTGGGATCCCTTAAAGTCTACATTGTCTCCTGCTCCTTATAAGTGATCTGGTCTTCTCCTAGAGTCACTCACCACACTACTCCAGGGGCTTCCCCAGACCGCTTTGCCACGATCTGTCCACACTGACACCCTCTCGATTCTCTATTCTCTTTTGCCTTGTTGTCTTTTGTCCCTCCTTTCTCTTTCTCAATCAGGCTAAATTTATACTCTTTGGATGCAGGTGCTTTTCTGAACGACCTGTGGAGTGTCAATGACAAAACCATCCCGCCTCTGCCACCATATGAAATACTGGCACAACAGTTGAAACCAAGGTAAATGGAAGAATTGCTGGAGGAGGGGAAGCACAGCATGAGCAGCATCACTGCATACTCTGGTATAGGTGTATACAGATATGAAATGACAGGTATTGGGCACTACATTCTCTCCAGCAGAGAAAACTAAGTACTGAACACTAGGGGTCACCTTTCGACCTGGTTGGGTGTCTGGCTAACCTTCAAAACAGACCAAAGGGTGAAGGTAGGGTGATGAGCAGGAGTTAAAGCCCTGCTTTAACAGTGCAACTTTTGCTTGTTCTTTCTGGATCATTTTCTCTTGTTGTAGGAAGAAGAAAGAAATCAATTGATTTTTGTAAAGGTGTTCTTTTCTCCCCCCTATGGTTTTAGTTATATATTTAGTTATTTTTCACCTTGAAGGTACTATATAAATAAAATGTATTACTGTTAGTTGGAGCAGGAGAAAGAGCAGGATTGCATTTTTGTATACACCCTTATTATACAGTATGTATCTGTCTAACTCTCACATACATATATGTATTATATTTGCTTTTGTCTTTTTTGCCATTTTTGTGAGAGTGTCATTGGGATTGTGTTATTTTATCTAATGACATTTTACTCATTTTTGTTTTTGGGTTTTATTATTGCACTTATTGTTTTGGCAGCATATACAAATAAAGAACACTTGTTTTTCATTTTTACAATTATTGCCAATGTCTCCTAAATCTTCCAACATCAATACATTCAGGCCATGAACTGCAAGTGCCCAGAATGTAGCAAGTTGCCATTCCCACTATATGGGCTATCGCAAAGGCACGTGGCAGGCAGGGGAGAGTGTTATAGAAGCTTAAGGGGCCAGTGGGAGTTAAATAAGTGAAGATGTTATTTAATCTGATATTACTTTGCTTTGATGATTTATGCGAAATAATTTATATTATACAACTTAAAAAAGAGGCCAATGTTTGATGTTGAACTCTAAGAGGATGGCTATGATGAGTCAGATATCCTTGAAGTCTATGTCTGCAGGAGAGGCCCACTGATTCAGCTTTGAGGAAATGGTGGCTGGTGTGTGTGGTTGGAGGGAGTTGGAGGACCTGGCAGACGTCTCCTTTATGGTGATAGCATGCAATTGTATGTGCGAAGACTTCAGTCCAGAGAGTTAGAGATAGGAGGGTTACAGTTGGGTGTAGAGGCAATATAATTGGTGCAAACTGTCTGAGGGAAATCAGCCCAAGAACTGGAAATGTCAAATGGTTTTCAGGATGTTGCGGAGCTGGACTGTGACTCTCAAAACTCTGAGGTGGTAGAAAGGTATTAGAAGCCCCAATGAGTCATCTCAAAACCAGTTCCCAGAAAGAAAGAGGTAGTGATAGAGGGGACTAGTCATTAGAGGTATTGAGATGCAGGTTTTCTCCAGACACAGTCTCGCACAGTGTGTTGCCTTCCCTGAGCAGTAGTGGGAGACCTCACTGGAAGGATAAATCAGGTTGTCATTGTCCATTGAACAAACGAAATACATAAGGAAAGGTGATCAGTTTTGTAGTCCAAATTTAAAAAGTTAGGCATCAATCCGAGGAGCAGAACTGAAAATCTTCTCAAGTCCCTTGTGTGCCACATACCAGTCAAGGTAAGACTAAAAAAATTGGAACACTTAACAAGTGGCTGAAATCTTGGTGTAGGATAGTAGGGTATACAGTAGGTGTATGGCTATTGGGACTACTTTTGCAACAGAAGAAACTTATTCCTCCATGATGGGTTACATATGAATCAGAAATGTATTGGGGAGGCATATAAATAGGTTAGTCAAGGATTGTTTAAACTAGGGAATGGACAGGCAGGGAGTTTAGGACAGGCCAGTTTTAGAAATGTACATGAAGAGATGCACAGTAGTCAGAAAATATGCCTTGTGACTTAAATTCTACCTCATGGTGCAAGTGACAAAGCTAAATAAGTAATAAATTTAAAAATTGCTTGCTTTTGAAGGCTAGGAGTATCAAAAACAAAAATTAAATAAATTGGAGTCATACTGTATGTAGCTAAGCATGATTATTATTGCAATAATAGAATCTTGTGGTTACCATAAGGATGAAACAGGGTTGATTGCTTTTAAGATTAAAATCCTTCCTTGCTTTTCTTATTTCTAGACTCCTGGTATTTTTTGTAGGAAAGACTGTATTATGAAGCATAACATAAAGTTGATTATTCACTCAATATAAGATAACATTTTCTAAATTAAGTTTCTTAATTTGCCTAAAGCAGAATCAAAGCAAAAACAGATTGTGACAACTCATATTATAACCTAGATGAACAGAAACTCTTGTTGCTAAAATGTTCTCATTGTGCATATATGGTCATGTGGCTCTTTTCATCTTGTGTTGTACTAATGAACCAGTTCTTTGTGGTTTCCGGATGGAACAAGAGACCTATAGCTGCTGGAAAACCCTATGTTTTACTAGTCTTATGTTCCCTTATTGAACCCCTAGACCAATGGAGTGTAGCAGTTGCAGTGTTGCATCTTCAGAGCTTGTGCTGCCCTTGAACCAATACTGGCTAGGCACAATCTATATTTTACAATCTTCTAGCAATTAATGTTAGGCCCATGACTTATGGGTATGGCAAAACGTTCTTTTGCTTATATCCTTGCAGAACCCAACATGTGGTTAATACATCTGTTCAAACAATCCCAAGTTCCTCTTTTAGTTGGTTCTGACATCTTCTGTAGTATTCAGAACTAGCAAGAAACTTGTTATTATAGACTAACTGAAGAGTTACAGTGAAGATTCTTTTTCTAAACCTTAAAGCATGTTCTAGGAAAAAAGTTATCAGAACAAGAATGTCAGTAAAATAGCCTATTATAATATGAAAGCACATACATCAAGCAATTGTTGATAGTCCAAACGTCTAAGGGTCCATCCTCAAAACATGCATATATAGCTTAACTCTGACCCTACAGTAAGTTAGGCATTACAGTGGCACAGAGGTTGCCACATAGACTGCCACAAATCCCATTTATTATGTTTTTCTCAGGTGTTTAATTTTTTCTCCCACAGACACACCTACTTACTCTAAAATCACTTGGGTATGAGGAACTGCAGATATACTGCAAGTCTAAGCATGCTCCGCAATGAACTGATGCTCCATGCTGTTATGGGTTTATCAAGACTCCATCCCTGGTGTCGGTTTTCCATTCTTAATATTATTTATTTTGTGTTGACTTTTTTATATTTTATGCCTAAAGTACTGTTATTTGTTATTTTTTCCCATATAATTTGTTTGTCAACTTATTCTAATGTTATAACTTATGTCATTTCTGTTAGGTAGTTTCTATATTGAGCATAAGGGGGTGGAACTCTCAATGCTGCAGCTGTAGGAACCAACCTTGGACTATATAAGGCCCAAGATCATTCAGCTTAGTGCCAAGGTATACATTTTTGCTTGTATTATTATTTATTTCCCATTCTTGGATATTTGGATTATACAAGTTCTTGATTTCTCTGGTTTTTGGACTCAGATTTCAAATTTCATTTTGTGTTAACTTTTGGTGTTTTGCTTATTTTAAGTGAATAAACATAGTTGTTAATGGTTTTTCTTCTTTGGGCCTCCCCTATCCTTAGGCATTAAAAAAAAAGACCAGGCCATTTTAAGGGAGCACGCAGTGAGCCTGAATTACAGCTTTTGAACTGATTTGAGTTTTGGGCCCTGATATCACATTAGTTCATCTATCAACTGCTACTGGGATAAGATCCTGCTGTTCAAAGCTATAAAATTAGATTGTAATGGTTTGGTATATATATGGGTACACTAAGATTTTTTTTAGATATGAAGCAGTGCTTTGTTACATTCAGGAATTTTAAGCAGGCCAACATCTTTAGATCAAAAGTATGCCTTAGAATATCCACAGTTCTACATGATAAGGGGGCTAACCCATTTACAAATTTATGTCTGATGCAGATTGAAATGGTCTCTAAACTTTACTTTTCAAATAAGTTATTTAAGAACTGCAGTTATGTCATAGTTGTTAGTTGTTGTTAGGATTTCTGATGTCATATTTTACTAGCTATAGAGTGGCTTTTGAAAGATTTGAACAGCTTAAACACAAAGCACTAGAGTAATCACTTTTGACTGAAACAAGTGTATTAACTAGTTTTAAATATCATGCAACTTAAGAAGCAGCTATAATTTAGTACTTTTTCTAAGATGAGGAGATTTTAGAAAGCAAAGAAATCTGATGACTTCAGGATAAATCTGTGTCAAACATAACACCTACATTTCAGAGAGATTCAGATAAGCTAAATATAAAGCTTTACTATTCTAAGAGCTAACCCTCACTAAAATACTTTGCTTTTCTGAATGCAAATGATCAATCATACACAGTTTTTCATTAACAAAACAGGTAAGCCTAACAAAAAAAAAACACAGTAAATCAGCAAGAACCCATACCACACTGGATCAAACACACCAAACCAGGATTTGAACCTTCTCCCAATAGCAAAAACTCCTGCTCCACAACAAAATGGGAAATTCTCATTACTTACATTACTTAAATATTCTGGATTACCTGAAAAAAAAAAAGTTACAATGCATACAATAAGAGGGTGTCTTTGAATTACCCTGACCAATAATGAAAACTTTCCAATATACACAAAATTCCACAAGTAAAAAGGTCAATCACGGAGAGTAGCTCAAATTATATATATATATATATATATATATATACACACATACATACACACACACACACACTATAGTATATATATATACTATAGTACAGGCCAAAAGTTTGGACACACCTCCTCATTCAATGTGTTTTCTTTATTTTCATGACTGAAGGCATCAAAACTATGAATGAACACATGTGGAGTTATGTACTTAACAAAAAAGGTGAAATAACTGAAACATGTTTTATATTCTAGTTTCTTCAAAATAGCCACCCTTTGCTCTGATTACTGCTTTGCACACTCTTGGCATTCTCTCGATGAGCTTCAACAGGTAGTCACCTGAAATGGTTTTCACTTCACAGGTGTGCCTTATCAGGGTTATTTAGTTGAATTTCTTGCTTTATCAATGGGGTTGGGACCAGCAGTTGTGTTGTGCAGAAGTCAGGTTAGTTGGACGATCATTTATTTTTCAACAGGACAATGACCCCAAACACACCTCCAGGCTGTGTAAGGGCTATTTGACCAAGAAGGAGAGTGATGGAGTGCTGTAAATGGTCATGAAAATAAAGAA
>JANRMT010062837.1:72239306-72289896 GCA_026402145.1 Polypterus bichir lapradei | reverse complement strand
ATACGGCATCACAGAGCCCATAAGCCCCCCCACAGCGACTCCTGGTGGTCCCCAAGGTATCCAGCAGGGCTGTGTATAAACACTACAAAGTCCATAAGGCCCTGCTGGACCTCGGGGGACGATCCTGCTGTCGGGAGAGCTCCTCCTGCCGGCCTGGGGGTGAGGACCGGCATGGGAAGCCGGCAGTCCTCCACAATATATATACACACACACACTATATATATAATATGCTACCATGGTTGTCCGTTTGTCTGTCCAGGATTTTAAATCACCTGTAGCTTGCAAACCGCAGACCTAAAATTTGGTACACATATACTACGTGACGTCTATTATCCACTATCAGAGTGATGATTGACCTCCAAAGTTATTCCTTTTTTTATTTTATTGTAGAATCAACTCTCGGCAGCGGCCAGCAGGGAGGCTATGTGGTGCATGTGTATGGACGCCGTTCTCATCCCTACCACCTCAACCGTCACTTCCCCGACCTCTTCATACCTTAAATCACTCCTGAGGCAGATTGAAGACTTAAGTGGCAGCTTAAGTGAAAAATTAAACAAAATGTACTAAATAACTGCAACACAAACACTGACTTAACGCAAGAAGATTGACAAAAGAAAAGAAGTGGGCCACTAGGGAGGAGAAAAAAAGAGCTGCTCAGGAAGCAGCAAGCACATCAACCTCTGAACAAATGAATGCTAAACATACAGTTTTTTATTTTTAATAAATTTGCAAAAACCTCAAGTAGACTTTTATCACTTTGTCATTATGGGGTGTTGTGTGTAGAATTCTGAGGAAAAAAATGAATTTAATCCATTTTGAAATAAGGCTGTAACATAAAATGTGGAAAAAGTGATGTGCTGTGAATACTTTCCGGATGCACTGTATGTTAAACTATTTTTTATATCTATGACTTCAAGCAAATAAGGCAGAGCACTATAAGAGGCATGAGGACAGAACATTGCACTTTAATTTATGGATTCTAATTATGCCCAGAATCTAAAATGAGTGACAAAAATTGCCCAACAGCTTAAGTAACAATTCATCTTGCATCCATATGGTTACTAACAGGTGGGTCTCTGGTCTTTGACTGGAGATAGCGATGGCTTGGCTTTCTCTATGGAAGGAAAATGGTAGAGGCAGAGTAATCCCTGGTATCAGCTTTAATTTGAAGGAATCCTGTGGCTTCATGACACACCTCTTGAACCAGTGGGGGAGTAGCCCCCAATGAAAAAGCCCAGACATGACCCAGCCCCAAGTCCAGCTTTGTTAAAGTTATCATTTTCTCCTTTTATAAAGGATGCACAACAGCTTCAGATACACAAGAGAAAAAGGATTTACAAGTTATTAAGTCAGAAACTGCCTTCTCCAACCTGACTTCTAGTCCAGGCGTTCTTCCAGAGACGATGGCTGATAGGATGTAAAGTGTCCCCATCTGAATCTCATTCATGCTTCTGACATTGCAGAATATCTAAGCACCAGCTTTGCATTTAGCAGTTACTTGTAAACTACATCAGAAATTGTGTGTTGTAACATCATAAAATACAGCTGGTCTTGTCAATAAAGTACGGCTTTTTGAAAACAATGGCTATTTTTTACTTAGTGGCAAGAAAGCAGTTTCTTTTAAATATCTTTAACATTTAATTTGGGAATTGCTTGTAATTCTTTATCTACATTGCAGCACTTGTCCATCCAATTCACACCAACTGTTACCTTTTCCTCTATTTAAATGCCTCACACGGGAATAAAAACTGTGGCTTCCATAGTTTAGGAGTAATCATTTGTGGTAATTCACGAATCAGTTATAAGGTAAAGTGACAATTTTATTTCAGTTTTAATTCTGTATTATTTGTTAGGATGGTGAATTGAGCTTGTCAAGTACAATTATTATAAATATTCCATGTATTATCTTTATATTAACATTTATAAGTACATTTTCATGAACGCATTCTTTATTTTAGGTATTAACATTCTACATCTTGTTAAGTCTATGCAGATTATTAAAACAAATGCCAATAACACATTTCAAGAGCCTTTTTTAATGGTAATTTATTAGTTAATACAAAAGTTAATGCTATTATTGGATACCTAAAGTGTAATCAATGAATGTTGAAGGTAGTCAAAGAACGAAATAAATTAAATTCTGTTTGAATAGAGACTATTAATAAGGGAATAAAAAAAAAAAAAAAAAACCAATGAATCTAATAAAGAATGACGGATTTTATAATACCAAAGTTTAGTATTGAGCATTAATGGCTACCTAAGTACTTATTGGGACTGATTGGAAAACAGTTTCAAACTACCTGTACCAATCTCAGAATTTCAGATGGCACCATCTATTGGAATAAAAGAATAGTGCATGATCTAAAATGATGAATTAGTATATCACTTGTGAAATGTGTTTCTTGCAGCAGTCTAAGAAACAGTAAATCACTCTAACCAAAGTTGTTTATTGTCTTGTGCCAAATGCTGCCAGGATTGGCTCCAACTCCTGTATTCCTATACTGATTACACAAGTATCAGAATAAATGCATGCAAGAAAGAAATAAAATACTTTCATGCATCTCTAACAGAGTCTTCACTAGTGATAAGCTGAAGAATTCCTGATGCACTATATTTGGTACTGACAGATTTGTTCAACTACTTGTGATGGATGGTCGGGGGTCGTGCCCTACTGGGAGACCTGGAGGAGCTGGAGGAGCAGAAAACCAGGAGAAGGGCATTTTATAACCCTTGCATCGGGGCCACAGGCTTGGGACTTAGAAGCTCAAACCTGTTGGGGTCTGTGGCCACCGCCAGGGGGTGCCTGGACAGCTCTGGAAACAAGATCTGCAGCACTTCCGCCACACCAAGAAGTGCTGCCTGAAGAGGAGCTGGATTCACGAGCAGTGCTTCTGCCACACCTGGAAGTGCTGCCGGAGGTTAAATGGGAAGCACCTGGAGCACTTCCGGGTACATTATGAAAGGGGCCACCTCACTCCATTCAGAGAGCCGGAGTCGGGTGGAAGTGCACGGAGCTTGCGAGGAGAGGAGTGGAGGCGTCAGAAGAATAAGAAGAGAAGCCTTGTGGGTAATTTGTGCACTGTGTGCTGTGCAGAAGAAAAAGACTTAATAAAACATGTGTGTTTTTGGACATCTGGCTGCCTCAGTGTCTGTCTGTGTCCAGGCATCTTTTACATATAGCATTCAAGGATATTCAATAACTTCTTCTTACACTATTTTGGATTTTGCCATCTGTATGACTGAAAATCTTCAGAACATAAAAGCTACTAAATTAATTCTTTAAAAGATAAATTGTGTGAAGACTCTTGTATATGAGATGGAGCAAGTACAATGAAACTGAAAAAAGAGCATGATGAATATGCAATGAGTAAAAAAAGCCAGGAGAACGTTCAAAACAACAGTTTAGAAAGAGGCATTCTTCACTTTGTCCTTAAATGTTCAAACAAAGCAATCAATGAGAGAGAGAGAGACGGACAGAGAGAGATTTTGAGAGGAAGTGCCAAAAGAGCATTCCCTGAGAGAGTGGAGCATGGAGGTTACTGAACAGACAAAAAAAATTGTCTTTAAAGGGTCTTGGAGTAAGCAGTGCATCATGAGCACTGCTGGCCATTAAATTAAAAAATACTGATAGGAGTAGCAAGTCAATTTAACCTGTTCAGCTGTTTGGTTAGTTAGAAAAATTCCAATCTTTAGAAAGATTGGAGAACTAAAAGCTAAAGTCAATAAGAAGGGACAAAACTTGGTTCATTTGCAAGCTGCCTCAAGTCAATGTATTAATTACACAACTCTTAAAATGTCTTAGTAGGACCATAGAGCATTTATCTAGAACTTGCAAGGCATCAAATATTTTTCAAGCACTGGTGCCAAACTGAAAGGAAGTATTTGCCTTAAGCAGTTTAATATGACAGAAAAAAATCCATTAAAAAAAAAAAAAAAAAATAAAGTTTGCATCTAAAGCCTAATCTGAACTAGATGGAAATGTGACAAGCCAGCTCTCTGTCTTTTCATCCTCTCTTTTATCTGGCTTCTTTGTGAGGAGCTTAGAAAGCAGAAAAACCAAAGAGTTACATGAACTCTCAAATCTACCTTTACTATATGGGTTCTTTAAAATCTATTGAAGTTTAAAAGAAAAACGCTGATCTAAATCAGAAAGGGGCCATGCAAGCCAAGCACCATAGGTGCAACAGGATCTGTACTATCCACCATCTTGAAAACATTAAAACAAAGGAGAATACAGCTCTTAAATGTTTTCCATCCATTGTCATAACATGTGGTCTCTATTGTGAGATCACAAGGAACTGGAGTCCATCTAGAAAAATTACAATCAAAACAGGAACCGGCCCCAGATCACACACATAAAACATGCATGCTTACTCATTCAGGGCAAAATTAGGAGTGGCCACCCATCTTTATGATGGGTAATGAAACTAAAATACAGTGGCATGCAAAAATATTCAATCCCCTTGAATGTCAACATCATTTTTTGCATGACAAAAGATTTGTACACATTTATCCATTCAATATTTTAATATGAACTCTTATGCTGCAGCAATACATATCCAAAGTCAAAATAAATAATTTTCTGTAAATATTTAAATTAAAGAAGTAAAACTCCAATACCAGTGTTTGCCTAAGCATTCAAGCTCTACACATTAATACTTTCTCAAGAACTCTTTTACTACTATATCAGCCTTAATTCTTTTGGGGTAAGTACTGTATATGTCAGTTTTGTACATTGTTCATAAGTGATTATTACCCATTGTTCTTGGCAGAATTGGTAAAGAACCCTCTAGGTTGGTGGGATGGTGTCTCTGGACAGCAGTTTTCAAACAGTGCCATAGATCAACAACAACATTTATTTATATAGCATGGTTTTATACAAATGTAGCTCAAAGTGCTTTACAAGATGAAGAAGGAAAAAAAAAAAAAAAATTAGGCAATACTAATTAACAAAAGGATAAAGTAAGGTCTGATGGCCATAAAAAAACAAACTCCAGAGGACTGGAGAAAAAAAAAATCTGCAGGGGTTCCAAGGCCATGAGATCACTCAGCCCCCACTAGGCATTCAACCCAACACAAATGATCTCAATCAGTCCTCATGGCTTTCAGGCTTCAAGTGGAAGAATTAGACAGTGATGGTCATGTGGACCTTTGACCTTAATGTAGGAACTGTACAGTGCTTTGATCAGGAGGTGGTGGCACAGAAAAAAAAACAGCAGAGAAAGTAGGAGTCAGTACGGATTGCAGAGCCAGGAAAAAAAATAATTAAATGCATATACAGAATATCAGGGTTACACTAAAATGAGGCTATGAGAAAGCCATGTTAAAATAATGGGCTTTGAGCAGTTTTTTTTTTTAAAGTGCTCCACTGTATTAGCCTGGTGAATTTCTATCGATGAGCTGTTCCAGATTTTAGGTGCATAACAGCAGAAGACTGCCTCACCACTTCTAAGTTTAGCTCTTGGAATTATAAGCAGACACTCATTTGAAGATCTAAGGTTACGATTTGGAGTGTAAGGTGAAAGGCATTCTAAGATATAGGATGGAGCGAGATTATTTAAGGCTTTGTAAACTATAAGCAGTATCCATCCATCCATTATCCAACCCGCCGAATCCGAACACAGGGGTCTGCTGGAGCCAATCCCAGGGCACAAGGCAGGAACCAATCCTAGGCAGGGTGCCAACCCACCGCAGGACACACACAAACACACCCACACACCAAGCACACACTAGGGCCAATTTAGAATCGTCAATCCACCTAACCTGCATGTCTTTGGACTGTGGGAGGAAACCAGAGTACCCGGAGGAAACCCACGCAGACACGGGGAGAACATGCAAACTCCACGCAGGGAGGACCCTGGAAGCGAACCCGGGTCTCCTAACTGCGAGGCAGCAGCGCTACCACTGCACCACCGTGCCACCCTATAAGCAGTATTATAAAGTTAATTCTAAATGGCACAGGTAACCAGTGCAGTGACATCAAAATCAGGAAGATTTTTCTTTTCCTAGTTAAGATTCTGGCAGCTGCATTCCACACGAGTTGCAATCAATTGATGTCTTTTTTGTGTAGTCCTAAGAGGAGTGCGTTACTTGCAATCTAGTCGACTGAAAACAAAAGTGTGAACTAATTTTTCAGCATCTTGCAAAGTTATAAGAGATCCAACGTTTGCTATATTTCTTATTGAGGCTTTGATTTGACCATTCAAAATCATTTACCTTTCTGCTTTTGAGCCATCCAGTGTCACTTTGGCCTTAAGCTTAGGGTCATTGTCATGTTGAAAGATGAATCTTCTCCTGAGCCGTAGATCATAGCAGACTGGAACAAGTTCTTCTGCAATATTGTGTGGTACTTGTGTTCATCCATTGTCTCTTAAACTAGGATAAGATTCCTAGTCCCAGCACATGAAAAGCATCCCATAGCATGATGCTGCCACCACCATATTTACCTTAGGTATTGTGCTTCTTAATACATGGGCAGTGTTACTTTTATATCACACATACTTCTTTGAAGTTTGGCCAGAAAGTTCTATTTTGGTCTCATCGGACCATAAAACCTTCTCCCACATCTTAACTGGGTCTTTCTCATGCTTTGTAGCAAATGCCATACATGCTTCTATGTGAACCTTTCTTAAGGAATGGGTTCTTTCTTGCTATCCACCCATACAGGCCTGTTTTATGGCAAGCTGTTGAAATTGTGGATCTATGCACCTTCTCTCCAGTTCTAGCCAGAGAGGATTAACAGATTGCCAAAAGTGACGGTGGGATTTTTAGTAGCCTCTCTCATCAGCCCACATCTTGTTTAGTTTTGAGGGAAGGCCTGCTCTAGTAAGGCTCTGGGTGCTGCGATAGAAATTCCACTTTCTGATGAAGGATCCAACTGTGCTTAAAGGGGGATTTTAACTCTTCAATATTTTTTGTAGCCAATTCTTGCCTTTTGCACTTCAATGACTTTGTTTCTCATATCAGCAGACAGCTCCCTTGTCTTCATTTTTGCATTATCCAACAAAGATTATGGCCCTTACAAAGAGCACTTTATATACAGTATAGAGAGATAGAAAGGACTCACAAGTAGTACCTAATTGTTTACTGTATATACATTTAAGTTCTCCTGCGGATAAGTCAGGGCTTGATTTTACTGTATAATTTCCAGTATTTTATAATGTTGGTCGTATAAGTTGAATGTGGAAAACTCACGCTATTGGTCCAAGAGATTATGATATGCTAATGCCCACCTGAGAGATTAACCATGGAGCACACTGCCTTTTTTTTCTATGTGTTGTGCCTAAGTGACCACACAGTAATACCCAAACTATTCCAAAGTGAAGTTTGCACTATTCTGTGTTTTTTGCATCTTACACCTTTATCGTAAGAGCATCCCTTATCTACGATGGAGCGTTAAATCAGAAGAAAATATAAAGCTGGTTTTAAATTAAAAATCGTTGAAGGGGTAAAAGGAATTGGTAACTGCACGGCTGCAATAAAATTCGATGTGTCTGAGAAACTGATGTGAGACTGGAGGAAGCAAGAAGATTTAAAAAAATTTTTAAAAATTGCCGTATTTTTGAATGGGCGTATAAGTCAGAGTCTGATTTTATGATCAATTTTTCGAGTTTCAAGACCCAACTTATACGCGAGTATATACGGTAATTATGACTGTCACCTTTGTGTCATATGTGATTCACTTGCCATTTGTGTAAACTTATTTACACTTATGCATTTGCATTCTCCTTTAGTTAAATATCTACAGAAATGGTTTACTTTCACTTGGGAAATGTTTTGTTACAGCAGAAGGGTTCACATTAAAAATACTAAATGGTTAAATGTGTACAGATCTTTTGTCATGCAGAAAATTATGATGACTTTTATGGGGATTGCATATTTTTGCATGCCACTGTATAGAAAAACAGACTGGGAAATGAAACTTTGTGTCTATGAAACTGTGTGACAGCAGGCATTGTGTCCTCGGCTACTATACCAAATATCCAATATAGCATATAAAATATTAGAAATCATCCAACTGTAATCAGCTTGAAGTGGTCCAGAAGTTTAGACTGCAGAGCACAGAAATCACTGCAGACTAAGGTGGCAGAAGGCTCAGCACATGTAAGGATCAGGGACACCACTGAGCAAAAAAGTACACTTCAGTATCTTTCTTCCTATATTACTTGTTTACATTGCAACCCATGGGAAATGACAAACAAAAGACTATTTAAAGATATTAGCAAATATCCAAGGTTTCAGTTAGTTTACCAGAAAACCTCCTCCCTGAACAAATTAAATTTACCAGCATGTATCCTCTAACTAAGATGCAATGTGACTATAGAGCAAATAAAATCAAACAGCAGTAAGCTCAAACAGCCTCCACAGAAACAGTGTAAATTCCACACATTAGGAACACAATATTTATCTTTAAAGTTTCCCATTGTTAATTGAACATTTGAAGCAATGCTTTTACATTTAGGTAAAATAACTGTCATTTTATCTGATTTTTTTTTTCCATAAGAAACTACTTAAATTGGTGTATATAACGAAATTGACAAACCTAGGATAATGAATCTGCCTGTAAACATGTTTAACATTTTAGACTCCTCCATTGTGAGTTTAGCAATAGTAAGTAATGACAACAGTGCCTGAATGGTGGGGTGCTATATTAGCAAAGGATCGTCTTTCATGTAACCCCTTTCCCCATACCATATTTCAATTTGGATGGGTAATAGAGCTACCATTAGTATCAGAGGACAGCAGAATATCTACTTTAAGAAGACAGTGATGCTTACAAACTGCCACCATGATTGAGTTAAACTCATATTAGTGTTTGTTTAATTTGAATAGAATCTAATTTTCTTTCATAAGATATAGATTATGATATAGTCTTTTACACCCTGCAAATTAACACGAGAAAGAACTTTCCTGCTATAATCAGTAATACAGAGTGTAAATTCAGTCAGTTGTTGTTTAGAATTGGTCCCATAGCTACTGTACCATGAACTGACGGGCCCATTTGCAGTTTGTTAATGAATAGGCATACAGTTTTCTGACCGTTTAGAAATGGTTCAACTATATGAGAGAACTTAAAGAAAAACAAACAAGATTTATCAGGTGTGATCAAATAATTAGGTGAAGGTTTTTTAAAAAAAGAAACGTTTATTGCAGTAAGATTTACAACTACTAGTCACCCTCAAAATACTCTCTTCCACTTATCCCAACGCTCCTGCCACTTTGCAAAGCAGTTCTGGAAGTTTTCTTTCAAGAGTGTCTTTAGCTGAGCTGTCGTGGCTGCCTGGATGTCCTCGATGGATTGAAATCATTTGCCTTTCATGATCATTTTCAATTTAGAGAACAGCCAGAAGTCACACAGTGCCAGATCCAGCGAATAAGGTGGATGTGGATACAGCATATGTTTTTATTCAACAGAAATTGTTGTACTAGAAGGGATGTGTGACAAGGAGTGTTGTCATGATGAAGAATGAAACCGTTTCAACATTTTCCTCGGTTATTGATGTTGAAGGACGTCCTGATCTTTTCTCGTCTTCAACTAAGTCAGATCCATTACGAAATCGATCAAAGCACTTGTAAACAGTCTTAATTGTCGGTGCAGTGTCACCATAAACCGATTTTAACATCTGATAGGTTTCCTGAGATTTTTTCTATTTGAAACAAAATTTCATGTTAATGCGTTGCTCGATATCCATTATTAACGACAAACTTGAAAAACACACTTGAACTCAACAGTGGCTCACAAACGACTGACAGTATCAAACAAGGTGAAACTTGTCACAGACGAAGCTCTAGGATGGTCATGTCAGAACCTGCATTGAATTGTTTTGCATTGCTCATGGATGGTGCTCTGCATCAACATTCACCGTACTTTTTGATCACACCTCTTATAAGCTTTAAACAGAACCTTTCTTAAACAAGAACTTTTTCTCTTTGTAATATCAATTTCTCTATTTTTGTGTGAACTACTTTACTTTGAATTTTAACTAAAGCTACATGGGAGCCACTGTTTAATCAAAAGTATATGACAGTTTAAAGGACTCAAAGTATGAGGGAAAAAAAATATTCTCTGGTCTGATGAGACAAATATTAAAACTCTTCAGGCAGAACTCCAAGCACAACATACGGCAGAAAACAGGCACTGCTCATCACCTTCTTGATACCATCCCTACAGTGCACCATGGTTGTGGCAGCATCACATTATGGGTTAGGGGTTAGTTGGGTTCTAATTGGCAGGGAAAGAAAGCCTGGTCAGAACTGAAGGAAAGATAAAAGCAGCCAACTATAGAGATGTCATTGAAGAAAACCTGCTTCAGTGTGCATGCAACCTCAGCCTGAGCAAAGATCAACCTTTCAGCATGACAATGACTAGAACCATACAGCAAAGACAATGCTGGTGGGGCCGCAGGACAAGTCTTGAGTGGTCCCCAAGTGGCCCAGCCAAAGGCCAGAATTAAACCCAACAGAACATTTATGGGGAGACCTGAAGATGCCAGTTTGCCAATACTTCCCACCCAATCTAATGGAACTTGAGGATCGGTCAGTAAGAATGGACCAAACTGCCTAAATCCAGTTAGAGACTTGCCCAAGTAGAGCCGAAGCTGTAATTCCTGACAAAAAGGCTTCTACAAAGCATTGAATCAAAGGGATGAATACTTGAGAGATTCCGATTTTTCATTTTTAATAAATTTGCAGACCTTACAGGAAACATCTTCACTGTGTTATTGGGTGTAGACGGATGGACAAATCGCCAGATTATCCACTTGAAATTAAATTTAACGCACAAAGTAAGCACAAAGTGAATCATTCTCTATACCCTTTAGGTTGACCATAAAGGCTAAACTTTTAAACTACCATAGATACATGGAACAAAAGGAAAGGAGGTTTGAATGGGATATGGCTGCTTTACAAAAAGGATACCAAAATCCCATAGTAGGTCTGACAAATGTAAAGAGCAGTGGACTTTTCAAATGTTAAAAAAAAAAAAAAAAGTCTCTCTAAATGCAGCTTTTTACTATTAAAACCACACAAGACAGATGTAGTACATATGCATTTAAAGTTCTTTCGGACTTGACTTCACATACTAGTTAGAAATTTAAAAAGGTTGAATAAGTTTATACCTCGGGCAGCACGGTAGCTCTGCCTCGCAGTTAGGAGACCCGGGTTCACTTCCCGGGTCCTCCCTGCGTGGAGTTGGCATGTTCTCCCCGTGTCCGTGTGGGTTTTCTCCCACAGTCCAAAGACATGCAGGTTAGGTGCATTGGCGATCCTAAATTGTCCCTAGTGTGTGTGTGTGTGTGTGTGTGTGTCCTGCGGTGGGCTGGCACCCTGCCCGGGGTTTGTTTCCTGCCTTGCACCCTTTGTTGGCTGGGATTGGCTCCAGCAGATCCCCGTGACCCTGTAGTTAGGATATAGTGGGTTGGATAATGGATGGATGAATAGAAGTTTATACCTCATTACTCAGAGCCATGGCTAAATAGGCATTGCTTACTAGGAACACTCAACTTTGCTCTTCATGAAGTGCCAGAATACAAGGTAGGTAGAAATGGAAGCAGTTGAATCAAGAGGCTGAGCAATGCCACTCTTAGTAATAAATACAAATAAATTAGCATATTTGTTAAAATGTTAAAATATTCTGCACATTTTATATGAAAACAAATTCTGAGCTTTGTTCTGTATTTAAATGGAAATCAAACATTCTTTATGATGACTCTGTACATTGCATACTGTAAGTGCATGCTATAGTAATAAGTAGACAAATTCTTTACCAAGGTCAAATATTTAATGAATCAGAAATGTAAAATCTATGGTATAAAAAGGTCTACTTCTCCAGCTGTTTATTTGCTATTATTCATTTTTGTGTATAAAAAAAAATGCATTCCTATTAAGAAAGAATTTGCTTGCAGAAATTATAGATTTCAAGATACTTAATTCAAGGCTAGATAAAGTATAAAAACACATTGTATATTACACTTCATATACTGTACATTGATGATTATGTGGTCTTAAACCTCACATAAACCCAATTAAATGTGCTTGCAAGTTTGTTATAAATGGTGAAAAAAAAGTGATTTGAAATATTTATAAAGAAGGTTAATGAAGGAAATGAACACAGCCTACAGTAATTAACCATTTGCCCAGATTAAACTCTTCAACGCTACCTGAAATCAAGTACCACATTCAATTAAGGCAACGTTGCTGAAATTCGCTTGTCAGATTTAGAAAATGGCACTTTAATGTTTCTTTTGTCCTTAAGAGGAGTGCTTAAAAGGTGCAGCAAGCCAGTGTTCTCTAAAGTGCAAATTACTTTTTAATATCCTCCTCTAAGAGATCAAAGTCAAGCTTACTTTATTAGGGAGGATGAAAGAACATGAATAACAGCTTGTAAATAAGTTATACCGTACATTAGAACTACATTTCCAAAGTGAAGCCTTTAGGAAGTGTAGGGGAAAAGTCCAGCTGTTAACAATGCAGGTGATAGAACGAAGCCATGGAATACCATTGAACACACCTGAAATCATTTAGGAGAAAATTGGTAGCTTATTAAAATAAATTAAAAATTAAACAATAAAATAAGAACAGAAACAACAAATTAAACTGTACACATTTATACCAAATAAAGGAAACAAGAAAACAAGCTATACCCATAGAAAAAAAAAATTACATTAAGCATCTAAATAAAAGGCAAAAATAAGTCACCATCATATCAAAACCAAACAAATTACAGCAAAATAAAGTCAAGAAGAAAACAATGGACAAATCCAAGCAGAGACACATGGAGAAATAATACTTCTTTGTAACTAAACTAATACAGTGAAGGAATTAAAACTGCTAAATGGTTACCAAAGATTTCCCTAAAAAATGAACATAGCTATTAGAGATTTGTGGAGCCAAGCAGAGAAACAAAATAATCCTAAACTCATTCATTACATTAACAAACCAAACTCAATAAGCGCCACAAGCAGGTCTGCCAACTGCCATAAAAAAAGACAAAGAAGAACTCATGAGGGCACACTTGAGGCATTCAGAAGCCCATTACTTGCTCAATACCCCCAACAACCAAACTGAGCCCCTGAAGACAGCATAGCAAAATAATTGGGAAGTCCCCACAGGTATCAAGAAAGGACAGAGAAAAATAAACCAATGCAAAACAACTAAACACAACACAGCCACTACGAAAAAATAAAAGAAAACTAAAGCCAAGAACAACATACTAACAAGAAAAACAACTGACAAAACTAAAACTAGGACCTCATCAAAAGCCGAACTCTCGGGACGGATCCTGTCTTCTGCCTAATGCTTAACCAGAGCAGATAAGCACCAGATAAACAAAAAATGAACTGATGGAACAGCTTGGTTGAGAAAGTTAATAGGTTTACAACGTTTCCATCAAACACAATCAAAAAATATACCATCAATTAGATTTCTTCATATATGGGTCTCATTTTTAAATTCTAATTTTGTTAAACTATACATTCTTTAATAATTTAATACACCACTATGAGATGTATACTGAAGGCCGACCAGTTGAAACCAAATCTTTAAAACATACCAAATGCCTAACCTAAAATGAGAAATGTTTCTACATATTGATTGAAATCTTACCACTGACTCCATATTAAATTAGTGCTTATACAAAGGGGTTTAGCCAAGAAAGATTCTTTTCTTGAGACACTCTACCATGACTGAAGAAAGTCCCTGTTTCCACATAACTTCTTGTCTCCTTGCATGATTCTGTCTCCCAGGGTCACGGTTGTTAGCTAGTTTTATGAAAGCTTAAGTTACAAAACTACAATAAGCAGACTTCCAGAGACCATTCAATACTTCTTTTATAGGCAATTTATTTCTCAATTTACTCAAGCAAGCTGTCATTTGCATCATCACTGTCTCTAATTATGCAAATGATGGTGACAAGGATCATCAATTTATGATGAAAATGGGAGTGGTGGGTAGCAACCACCTGCCAAAACGCACAAGCAAAAACTTGAAGTATTTCAAAAACCGGCACATGCAGTCAATTTGTCAACTTTGCATTTTAACTCAAAAACAGATGGCGTCAATTATTGACAATTCAAACTCAACCCTTTCAGAGAGCACAGATTGCTGCTTATTAACCAGAAAATGTCATGTTGAAGTTGATCCCAAAAGGTAAATGACTCGGCCATAACATAAAGTCTTTGGCCAGTCTGTGTCTGTATCATCTCCTCTCTCTAGATGTTGATACAAGGAAGCAGTGATCACTTTCAGAGAGCTTAAAGATTAGTATACTAAGTAACCTATACAGGGAAATAGTTCTTGAGACTAGAAAAAAACAAATATTTTATTTAATTGCTTCATTGTTCACATCCAGTGACTCTTTTGATTATGAGACAATTTTTGTATTAAATATCTACAGGCTCCTTTTCGCTTCAGGATCCATAGTGATTTTCTACCATACAGCCATTGTCAATCAAATTATGTACGTCACCTTCACTGTTTACATGAATTTGCATCCTTGCAATTCCTCCTGAAATGAAAAGCGGAGTGCCCTCAAAAAAGATAGAAGAAAGAGACTGTGATAAATTTATTAAGAGACTGTGATAAAATGATCTTAATTTTGTAATTAACATACTTCTAAAACCCAATGTAAAAAAGATTAATGGAATATCCCACCAAAAAATGATAATTTTTAATATCTTACTTATCCCATGTACTTTGTAATGATGGCCAAAAAAAAATTCTCATTTTCATGTAGAACAGAGAGAAAAAAAATCTATGATATATTAGAAGCTATTAGTGCACAATGCTGTTCAATGGCAAATGATGTTTAAAAAATGCTAAGTAAAGAAAGAAAAAAAAAACTCCACTTACTCATGTCAGTTATTCAGTTTTATGCCCAAAATGTGCAAATAATGTTAATTGTGCAAAACTGTTTAATAGCTACTTCTGGAGTACGCATGTCATAAACAGTAAACTAAAGCCTCATGGGATTGACTTTTTTAATTCAGAGATCCACCTCTAAGCTTCATTCCTTGGTCAAGAGTCCTGTCTGCATCCCAAGATGATAAAGCCCAGATGTATTACAAAGTCTCTGTAGATTGGATAAAGATGTTATTCTTTCTATCATCTTTATAGAACAAGTTTTATAAACCTTTTGCAAATTGATTTTAATAGGGACTAAGGTTTATTTGTTACCTGTGACAGCCTGAAAGACACACCATTAATGGGGTCACTAAATTCAGGTCCATTATTCAGACACCTAAAGATTTTGCTGTAGCATAGACATTACTTGCCACTCACCAAAAAGCTGCTTCAACAATTTAAAACTCAAGTTTACACCTTATTTTATTTTGTTTTTGTCTTTCATTTTTTATGGGCAGTGCTTTTTATGAAAACAAAAAAAGACTGTGGTGTGCATATATTGTGAAGGTATTTGGAGGCAGAGAGTCCAAGCTACATGATTTGTTTATATGATGAAACATAACATTTAAAATTTGAAATTTACAAATCATCACATGAAACATACTACATAATACTATGCTTGACTGTTTAAAAATACAGTATAGAAATTAGTACTATGGTGCTGTACTGTGCTAGCCATTGTGAATGTAGTGAGAAGTCAAGTAAATGACACTTTTTATTGGCTAACTAAAAATAAACTAAATAAAGAATAACTAAATATAGAAATTGAAAATATCAAACACAAGTTAATTATAAGCTCTGCATTCTACAGAAAATTTGTTATATAGTCCTGCAAATCAATCAATGATTAATTTGATAATAATAAGTGCCACTAATACTTATCAGCTTAGGAAGCCTTTGAAAGAGTCCCTGTCATTGATGTCAGATGAGAAGTCAGAGAGAGACTGAAGCAGTATGGAGAGATACTTCTGATGTCATCAGGTTATGAATGTTCTTTGCACGGAATTGTAGAGGGACAGATATCAGATGAGGAGAAAAAGGTTGAAAGTGAAGGGGTCAGGCAGCTGCAGCAAGCTGCACAGAGTGAAACAGAATAAGGCTCATCACCTGAAACACCTTTTTACAGAAGCAAAAGTAGACAAAAAATGCAGATGGTGTCACATATGCCCAGTATTCAGAATGAGACACATTGCAATGATCACAAAAATGTAACAGTGGTCTGGGATTGTTGTGATGAATAGCAGACTACAATTGGGTAATTGTGTGTAAATATTACAATTTAAAGGTAATTACGTACTAAACATTACTTTAAAAAGAAATAAAGTGTTCAGGGAAGTGGTTTCAATAAAACTTTGGACAGTTATGATTATTTATGACTTGATTCAATTATAAATATATCCCGGGTCTATAATGACCCAAGATATGTAACAGTGTTTGTTGAAAGTCCAACGTATACCACGTCTGTATGAGATATTGGGACATCTTAGCTATTGGCTAAACAAACAAGCCTGATGGGTTGAATGGGCTCCTCTCGTTTGTCAATTTTTTATATTCTTATGTGAAAGAGAAAAACAACTTGCTCAAAAGCCCTGTAGCTGCAAGGCAATTGGAGAAGGACCAATGAGCAATATTTAAAATCAATACTCCTTTATCATGCGAGCCCTGCCTATAAATCAAGCCATAGTGTTCTGGAAAGGAGGCCTTTCACCAAAATTGATGGGGCTGAGCAATTTATAAAATCAATCATAAAAGGCACAACTCAATTTTGTCTTTAGACAAAAGCAAGTGAGGACAAGCCCAAAAAACCACAACACATTGAAAATTGCAATTATTTTGAAAGAAATTATATGTATTTTAACACCTTAAATATTATCTGTTCAATTCACTGATTGCTTATTCAAGTACTGAAAAGTGGCTCATGAATTCGTATTATAGAACATGAACATAAATGGCTCAAATAGCAGAAAAAATCGGTAAGGGATTTATTCTGCAGCTAAATAATTCAGCCACTACATCTGCTCAAGTCAGCTAAAGTAAAAAGAATTTAAAAGAAGCTGGGATTAAAGGACAGTTAGTGATCTTCCATTCTGCTGATTCATTATATAAGCAAATGGATAGATTTAAATGGTCACTTTTTCAGCCTTAAGTGAAAGCATACTATATGTCAGAACTATCTCCTTCTATCACAGAATCCTTTAATTGGTGGAGAAGCTGTTAGGATCGAGGAGGATGACTAACTATTGGACTCAAATCTTTGATTCAGGGAATCTTTACTTTAGAAACATACTATAAAGAACATAGTGTGCGTGAAACCAGTCACAAGAAGTGAAAATGTTTAGAAGTGTATGAGAATTTATCCATCAAAACATAAATAGACACAATTGGAGTTTTTCTTTAGCTCGATCGATTGAATGACTTGTTTGTTTCTTTCCTCTAGGAGACAAGTTCATATCCTGTGGGAAACGATGCTGAACGTAGAGAAGTGTTGACTCTGAAGCACATGCTTAATTTACAGCACTAACCTGTGTGTGTCTGTTCACAGGTAAGTAGTACATTAGTTCATTTGTCCAGAAAAAATACTTGTCCTTTAACTATGGATCAAAAATAATATCCCAAAGTTATTTTACTCTCAGAGAGCGAATCCTCCGCATAATCCATACTTGCATTTTTTATATAAAGCATCCATTTCTTTCTATTTTTTTCATTTTGCACCTTCAATGTGAATGTCAAAATAGAATGGAGCAGAAGCATTGGATGCCCTGATTTCCTAGTCTATTAACAGCAGACGGTCTACACAAGTGGGTGGCAAAGTGTAAAGAGAAAAGAAATACTATCATGACTTTTCAAATTAAATTGATCAAAAAAAAAAAATGTATGCAACACTGCTCTTCTTGTTAGGAAAAAAGTTGCCATTTCTCTACAAAAGATGTGCTTGAAGCCATGTCTTAATGTCGTTAATGATTTTATTTAATCTTTTTGTTCAGGCACAGTTTTCAGGTTACATTTTACAAAATATTAGTATGATATGCATACTATCTGATTACTCATGATATTCAGGATACAGGCGTTAATACGTTTTACAATTGTCTGTTTATTTAAACTAACCTTGAGAATTTTTATTTGGACTCTTTTTCATTCAGGTCTCGCTTTATCTGTCTCATAATATTATGAATGGTCCTAAGAAGGAAAATAAAACTGATGTATGCCTATAGCTTTTGAATTCATTCACTTCTTGCAATAATAATGCACAAATATGTCCAAGTAAAGAAGCAAAGTGCACTACTAAAGCAAACAAATTTTATTTATGCTTTTTAATTATAAAAGCAATATCTACAGAAAAATAAACATTAAACGAATAAATAGAGTTGGGCCACGGATTATATTTCCCAGACATTAACATGGCTCAGAATCAATACTATTCCATGGGTGCACAGAAATGCAGGGTAATTGTTCCTGTGCATGTGTCATAAATCTGCATTTACAGTGAAGTTAGTACAATATTTCTATTCTCTAATTAAATGATAATTAAAGGTTTGGTCTTTTTTAAATGGCTTGTTCTGCTCATATTAAGGAGTTAGTAATTGTTGTGGTCATGGAATGATTATACCAGTACTAATAACAAGTAGAGTTACCTCCAAAAATCATTTCAAAGCTGCAGTATTTGGAAATGGTACTTGAGATTGGTTTAAAAAGGGAAACAATGTTATTCTTCTCTAATTAAAATTATGATGCATAATATTAAAATTACTCTCTGTCCATCCAGCCAGACATTTACCTTCAGATATCATAAAAGGAAATAAAGAAATACTAAAGTTCTTCAAAACCTCTGATTTCCACCTCTAAAGACACAGACAGAGGTAACCTCACCTATCAAAAAACTTCTGCAATGAGCACAAGATAGGAAATAATCCTTCACCTACTACCATAAAGCCACAATGCTTACTCGTTCACATTTCTAAAATGCCAGTTTAGGGCAATGAAACAATGCTGCTTCTTGTTTTGGGACTGTGGAATGAAGCCAGAATCTCTGGAGGAAAACTTCCAAAAACATTAACATTACAGTGAAAACATTAAACAAAGTGAGAGTCAGTGTGGTATAAAGCACCCAACAGCTATACTTAAGTAAGATTTGAGACGGCTTTCTGGAAAGTTACTCAAGTAAAAGTAAAATATGCCCATGAGATAAATACTCAAGAAAATGTGGTTACGTATCTGATTTTAAATGCACCTAAGTATAAGGTACATGTAGGATTACTGTTTATTTTATATATTGTAAATTTTAAACAACATGGGTGATCATCTTTAATCCTGTGAGTCACATTACAGTCACTAAAGTATGAGTCAAGTAACTGCAGCTTGAAGTGGTGACGTTCAACGTCAGTAGACATCTTAATTAATTATAGAAGTGGCATTCAGGGTTCCCTCACTATAATAAGCTAATTCTTTCCAAAAACATCCATTGTAAGTGAATTGTCATAATATATCAGCATCTAATTGCTATTAATTTAAATAGAAATGCTTCTCTTGTGAACTTAATAGTTCAAGTACCAAGCAGTCTGGAAGCAGACAGTGTCAAAGCTTTCCTTGTCTTTGTGCTAAAATTAGGCCAATAATGCAACAGTATTCATATCACATGATTATCATTTAGGCTGTATGTGCTACATTTGTTATTCCAAGCAGAGGTGAAAATTAATCCTTCCCTGAAAACCTCTTCATTATGTACATTTTTGCAATGCTAAATATTAATTTAACTGAAAAATAAAATGACCACAATATTTGATCAGACAGCACCAAGGTACATGGAAATTAACAGAATTAGTTTTATAATAATATTAATCATCAAAATAATCCCTGCCAAAGCACAAATTGGTTTTGAACTTCTCAGCTCTTTCGCTGAATTTTGCAAACCTCAAGTTCGTAACCTTGGTGTCATTTCTGACAGTAACTTCTCATTTCTGAAACAGATTAACTCTGTCAAGAGTCAAGAGTTGCTTTTTCCTGCTTCGACTTTTAGTGAAAGTCAAACTTTTTTATCTCCTAGGGTTCTTGAGAAAGTTACTCATGCTTTTATTTTTTCTTGGCTTCATTACTGTAACTCATTGTATTCTGGGATTAGTTTTTTTGTTAGGGCAAGAAAGTCTGATTCTGTTTCTCCAATGTTACCTTCTTTACACTGGCTCTCTGTTAATTTCAGAATTGACTTTTGTTGATAGTTTTTAAGTCATTACACGGGTATGCCCCTGCCTATTTAACTGAATTGTGTGTTTTATACCAGCCATCCAGAGAACTTATGGTCCCTCGCACTAAGTGTAAAACTAAGGGGGACAGGGCTTTTGCAGCTGCTGCACCTTGTCTGTGGAACTCTTGACCTCATTAAGTTAAGGAGTCACCTTCAACTGAACTGTTTAAAATGAGATTGAAGAATCATTCCAGTTCTCTAGCTTTCACTGACTTTCACTGATACTGATGGTTGCCCTACTCTCACTCTTCAGCCCTTCATCTGAACAAATCCAAGTCGTATTATGTGATATTATCTACTGTTGAATTCTGCTCTGTACTTGTAATATTTCTATTGCACTGTTATAATGTATTGAGGATTATTTGTGTTCTGTGCTGTGTATTGTATTGTATTTACCCCCTTTTTTGACACCCATTGCATGCCCAACTTACCTGGAAAGGGGTCTCTCTTTGAACCGCCTTTCCTAAAGTCTCTTCCATATTTTCCCTACAAGGGTTTTTTGGGAGTTTTTCCTTGTCTTCTTAGAGAGTCAAGGCTTGGGGGCTGTCAAAAGGCAGGGCCTGTTAAAGCCCATTGCGGCACTCTGTGTGTGATCTTCGGCTATACAAAAATAAATTGTATTGTATTGTATCTTCTTTCTTTTATTTAACTCAGTGCTCACTATATTTCATTTCATTGTACTTTATTTCTCTTTACTTTATTTATGTTCATTGTGTGTTTTAATGTAAAGCACTTTGGCTACAGCATTACTGATGTTGTTTTAAATGTGTAAATAATTTGACACTGACATTAATAAGGCATTGCTCTTCATTAAATAATGTTTTGAAAAGCACTTTTACCTGGACTTTATCACTTCTAGTTTTACATTCAAAGGGATGGCCGTATGTTTTTTTTTCATGGCTTTTCCAAATAGTTCACATTCTGTTTTGGAGCTCAGGAATAATGTGAGAAGACACGTGACCAACACACATAACAAAATGAGTGAGTCACAACACCTGAATGCAGACGCACACCTTACTGCAGCCTGCGGATCTGGAAAAAAAACTAAACCTGGAATTGCTTATCACCAATTTCCAATCCCATAACATCTAGCCACACCCCGCTGTGAATGACTGTGAAGGTGATCGAATGTTGACATCAAAGGTGCGAAATCGCATCCCAGATTCTTCATATACATAATTTTCTTGAAGCAAAGGAAGCCAGTATATTACATGACTAAAACATTGTTTTTATTCTGTAGCCCTTTTGTTTTCTTTCATAGTATTGTAATATTGCATTATTGTAGTAAAAGTAGCCATTTATGTTTGAAAATGTTATGATGTAAAAGCGAAAAGTGACAGAAAATGTTATACCCAACTAAAGTAATATTCTCAAAATATACTCTACCAGTATTATGTTTTATAGTAGTATTTCTACTTTATTACTACATAGCACTTGTGAGAATGTTGGACAGAGGCAGATCCATCTGCAACACCATCACAACAACAGAGTTAGTCTCTGACAGTTCTCCTCCTGTTCCTCCTCGCACAAAGGAGCAGATGCTGGTCCTGCAGCTGGGCTGATGTTCTTCTATGGCCCTGTCCAGATCTCCACGTGTAATGCCCCATCTCCTGGTACCTCTTTGATGCTTTTGAGACTATCCTGGGAGACAGAGCAAACCTTCTTACGACAGCATTTAGAGGAACTTGACTACCTGTGCCACCTGAATTGGCTGAAGGGCCCGCTTCATGCTACCAACAGTGACAAGAACACTGGCAAAACAGTCAGGATCAGTCAGGAAGGATAAGAAGAGAGCAATTGTCTGAGGCCACCAACTGGACAGACTGATATCTCTGAAGCTTATTTGACTTGGTGCTATAGACTGTGATGATTAAGTTCTCTCTTAATTTTTTGAGCAGTATATATACAGGGTTTTAATTACATGCGGGAGATTTCCTCTAGTATAACCACATATTCTCTCCAGTAACTGGAAATTGAATACTGTTTAAAATCATTACTAAAAATAAACCTTCAAACATTATATCAATGTCACAAGAATTACTGAATTACAAGACAATCCAGGCTGTTCTCATTTACATAAACACTTTTGTAACGATACATTGTTTTAGATTGGTTTGATAGATAAATAATTTTTTGAGTTCTGTGACATCTGCTGTTCCAAGATTTACATTTGTAGCATTCTATGGAGAAGACAGAAGCTGGTTAACAGAATTTATGAAGAGTAACCTTTAATAGACAAGTCAAATTAATTTAAATGAAACAAATATTTCTCTCCACTTTTTTAGATTTGTCCCAACTTTAGGACAATCATTGTGAAATCAAAAACTATTAAAGATTATTACTTGCTCTAAAATAGCCTTTCTCACATAAGTGATAAGACTTTGCTGTTGCTTATGCCTGTGTATTAATGCAGAATTAGTCACTAAATTTGACTGACTGTAAGTGCAGAAATTAGTCATAACTGGAGACAGCATCCCATTTGCTCCATTACCATTCAAATATGCATGGTACATTATAGTTTTTATACTAATGAACTAATACCAAATTACTTTGGCTTTATAAAAAAACAACAAATAATAAGAATGTGATTTTTATTGATTTATTTTCGGAAATGCTATTTCAGTAGCTCCACTAACTGCATGCCTCTGAGTTTATGTGCTTACATTAACACGTAAAGATTTGCCTTGTGCTTGAAATCATTAGCAAATGTGTAGCCAATGTGGACGTTTTGAAACACTAACTAAATACATTTAATTTTAAAATTATGTGTTATAGGATGTGTGCAAGGGTGACACCACATCTAGTTTTGCACCCAGGGAACCACATCCACTACTATGGGTGAACAAATTGAACTAAACTTTTTACTCAGTGCATAACATTTAAGTAGAAATTGAGTGATTTATCTTTATAAATCTCAGTAATCTTGTAAGTGTGTCCCCCATGAAGCTTAGACATTTGATTGATGATCCAGGGGCTGGGACATCCCGCAAAGCATCAAGCCACAATGAAATGACACACGATCAATGATCGATGGGTTTGAAGAACTGGAGCCCCCTGTGAAGTAACGGGTGCCAGTGCACCACTAAGCAGTGAAACACAGTTGGTAAGCTTTGTCCCCCGATAACACATGCATTGCAGTTCAAAAACAGATGTGCCGCACAGTTACAATTCCTGCACTAGTGCCAGGATAGCCAGCAAGCAAGAGAGATGGGCTGAGTATACTATAAGCTGCAGGTATTGCATGAAATTCAGACCCCTTGTCCCCACCAGACAAAAATGTCACTCAAACCCCGAAATCAGTGACGTTTATGGGCTTGCACAAAAATCAATACTAGAGCTAACCCTTCTCTACGGATCATTGCAAGGTCCAAAATCTATTCTCTTTAAAACAGTTATTTGCCTTTATGAATGCTCTGCCTACAGCAAGAAACCAGTAGCAACATGCATTACTGTGGCTCATTCACAGGTGACAGATGCTCTATGGCACATTGCAAGACACCGTTTGTACCACAATAAAGTTGGAAAACGCACCTCACTCAATTTTGGCAAATCGCAATGCAACCTTACTCTTTGTTACACCCCAAGCTGGGAACCCTTGCTTTATGGTGACTTTTTTTGAGACAGCCAAACATCATGTGATCAGTGTTATTGCTTTATCAGTACTAACATAAAATAAATTTAATTTAAGATAGATAGATAGATAGATAGATAGATAGATAGATAGATAGATAGATAGAATTTCATTGTTTAAATAAAAAATAATTATTTGTATCAGTAAGCACATGTATTTTTATACCTACTGTATATTACAGTTTACTCACCTCTCTCCACTGCCCTTCGCAGTATCCATTTTTCTAAATATAGGGTGTTTCCAGAAATCAGACAGAATAAACTTTACTGCTACGTTTATGAATTTTGAAACAATATTTCCTTATTTATACATATATTTTAGGGTAGGATAGAGCCCAGTATCTTTGTATTCGAAGTTTCTTGTCACACGGTGACCAATGTGCTTCTCTCATATTGATGGATCTTTGTAGGTCCATCATGACATGATAATTGATCCTGTACTACAGTATATCAAGAGTTCCCTCTGATGGTAAATGGTGTATAGATAATCCTTATTTCTATGCACCTGAAAATATCTCAACCACTCCAGATACTGTTTCCTCTGTTTATCTGAATCCCTTACATAAAGCACTTGCATTTTATTTGTTGCTATTGTTGAGAAATGCATGGATTTGTGAGTTTCTAACTGAATGGTCTCCTCCAGATTCAGCTTCTGAGTTTGCAATTTCAAGCGCTGCATGGGGTTGTGCTTGTACCTCTGTTGGCATTGGGGGTCTTCCTTTAAATGAGTGAGATCAAAGCAAAAATGAGCAGCTCATGAGGAGGTGGGATTGACCAGAAAGGATTTACAGAAATATGTGTTTGAATCATACTGTATATACTATAAAAAACTACTGGGCATTTCTCTTATAGAAGGAATCTGTTTCCAGCATTTAGGTGTAAAAGTAAAAGTCAGCTTTGTTCTCTCTTTTTTAGATGTTTTGCAGTACTCTATGAGTGGTTTAATATTACTGTTTTCTGATTCACATGGGACTGTTAAATTTTAAACTTTAATGCTCATTGCAAAACAACTCATTTGTTCAATAAGATTTCTACTGAAAGGAAAGCTTTAGGGACCTTTGTATTTCATTATGCAAAAAATGCCTATTACCACGAAACAGTTTATTTTATTTATCATTTAAGGATAGCTGCCAGGTGAATTCCACACGTTTTCCCCAAGAAAAAATGTTCTTCTGACAATCAATCAGCTAATGCATAATTATTTTAGTTATTTGAAAACAGTGCATTCCCTCCAAAAATACAAAGAACAAGTTTTTCGATGCATTTGACAAATAGCGCTTATTATGATGTAAAGTATTGTCAGACTTAACAACCAAAGCTTTTTAATTTGTCACTGAAATGTTAGAACAGTCTACTTACAGTACACTTTCTCCATGACAATCTAAAAGCAGAAGTTACTTTTTTCCTACTGACTGCTGTGGTGCATGGCTGGCCATTCATCCCGGCCAATACCCCCAAGCCGCCAGGTGGAGCCCTCCCTGCAGTATGGAGATCCCCCGAAGACCAGCAGGGCATCATGGACATTGGAGTCTTTACGCACAGCCCTGCTGGATACCATGGGGGCCACTAGGAGATGCTACAGGGAGGAACGATGGTTATTTGCCTTAAGCCCCGGAAGTACGTCCGAGTCACAAGGACAAGGGGGATGACGTGCTTCCGGAGTGAAGAAAAGGACTTTGTATCTTACATGGAAGTGATAAAAAATCACATGGACTGGAGATTGGGAACACCTCCGGGTCCGGGAATATTAAAGGACTGTGGGAGCTCCCAGACGGCGAGCTGAGCTTAGTGGTAGGAGGGCATAGCGTCTGGGAGTGGTGGAGAGTTTATTGAGTATTGTTTTGTGTGTATTTATGAGTATAGTGGAGAGGAGGGTGCTTTGTGCACTGTTGTTAATAAATAAAGTCAATATTTGGACTTTTATCTGGTGTCTGGAGTCTTGGATAGGGGTTCAAGGGAGCGATAGCGCCCCCTATCTGTCACATTGCATATTAATTCTTTGTACTAATCAGTTATTGCAAGTTGTTCATTATTTTAATGGGTATCTCTTTCATAATGCTATGCAACTAATATAGAATTCTTGTGAAAGAGAACTAAATAGATAACCTTGTCTAGTATCAACACAGGTGATGTTAGTAGTAGATAAGATATTGAAATTGCACTTTAAATTTCTATTCATCCATTTACTATGAAAGTTCAGGATTGCGCGGAGATGGAACCTAATTCAAAAACAATAAGGTAGAATTTAATAACAACATAACAGTCTCACTGCGGTGGGCTGGCACCCTGCCCGGGGTTTGTTTCCTGCCTTGTGCCCTGTGTTGGCTGGGATTGGCTCCAGCAGACCCCCGTGACCCTGTAGTTAGGATATAGCGGGTTGGATAATGGATAGATGGATAACAGTATCAAACCTGCCTAATGCAATTCACAGACGGACAGAGACTTCTAATGACAACTTTGGATACAAAGTCTTTATGGGGCTCCAGTCCATCAAAGACTCACTCGAGCACGCACTCTGGTCTCCACGTATTTAGCATACTGGGTTAATAAAGAATTGCCAGTTAACCCGACAAGTGCGTCTTCACAAATGTAGGAGGAAAACTTAAGTATCCTGTGGAAATCAGATGCAGATAAGAGGAGAGCATGCAGACTTTACATGGACAGCTGCCAGGCGCAGCATGCCCTTTTGAAAAAGCAGCACTAACCATTGCACTTGCCTGCAGCCTCATATTTCACCTATTTTCAGAGTGTATTCTTCTAGTAGTGGACTAGATGTCATTCATCCCTAGGACACACTACTGCTTCCATTATAAGATAGACACTGGCATCCCAAGACAATAAACGACACAAAAGACTACGTAAGCATAGATGGGCAGAGGATGATGCTTGTAATGGTGGCCTTTCATGTATGGCTTTATTGTTTGAGGCAGGCATTGTGGTGTGTCTAATATATTGGACTTTAAATGCAAAAGTTTCCAGCTCACTTGCTGCCTCTTTGTGACCCCGAGCAAATCACTTAACCTACCTATACTGCAGTTGTTAAAAAAAAATTATCTGTAAACAGTTATAACGTATCTTAATTTTTCTAGTCGCCTTGGAAAAGGATGGAAACTAAATGTAAACCAATAATAACTTTTCACTTGCTTTACTTCACTCTCATATTGGCTTCTGGCAGAATCACAGAGTGCAGTTTCAGAGCTATTGACTTAACAACTGCCTTCATAGCAAAATGGAGTTAACTTGCCTTCTTTCGCATGGGGTGCATGATTGATTTTACAGACTAGAAATGATTATAGACGCAGAGGTTTGTTTGGAGTTTACACATTTTACATCAATATAGAAAAATCTTGCCGTTTGTGATTTTTTTCAGCCAGGTTTGCTATTGATTTTCATTTGCCTAATGCCATGTGATCTGCATGTGTCTTTTCAAAAATGGTGCATGTTTTTAAAGCTCACATTTTTAATTTGATTGATTTTCTTCTTTTCAGCTTTTCTAGTTTAAATGTGAAATAATTAGTTACATACGTTTTACATGTGCTGTCAACATTTGTCAATTTCTGTATCACATATTGAGTGTAAAGAGCAGTGCTGGAGCTTTTCAATATGCAGGTTGAACTGTGATCTGGCGTACATAGAAAAAACAATGAGTGTTATAAAAAAAATTTAAATAAAGTTTAAAAATACAAATAAACTAAACACAAATGTTCTGAAAATAATAATATGAATGTTTAAACTTGTTTCTGTTACTCAAATGGACAGTCTCCAAATGAAGAAGGAATAAAGTAGCAAAGACAAAAGTTGTGATATTGATATTTACTGAGTTTATGTTCATTGACTCCCATGATTGTCTAAAAAACTTTATGCAACTCCATCATATGCATTTTGAAAGCTTTGTATATAATCAGTTTGTTTATCTAACTCAGGTATGCTCCAGATGGATGGATGGGTGGAAGGTAGAAAGAAAGGATGAAAGGAACGAAGGAAGGAAATATCAGGTCCAAAACTATAGGGATATGCAACACACCATGAGATTTCCAAAGAGAAACACATGCAACCTGTACATTTTAAAGTTATATAAAGCAGAAAAGTGAAGATAAACAGTAAACAAGTAAGTGGATCCAAACACCATATGGTGCACACGAACCAACTTTATGTATTGCACTTGTTTCAGTCTAACTATGCTAAAATGTTCAGCACAGGCTAAAATTGTCTTTTGTGAACACGCTGTACTGAACACTGTGATATTAACTGTGATCATCTGCTGCCTTCTCAGTAACATGGTACAAATACAGTATAATGACAAATAAACAGATGCAGTTCATTGGCCCCTGACTATGACAGAACTTGCAAAGTTACATTGCACTGATGATAAAACCTCCTCGTGTCTATAGTTCTTCAATATACTCTAACACTTCTTGTTTATTAGTTTTCCTTTTTTTCCAGTTGAGTGAAGTTGGTTATAGACTTTCATTTTATTTTTAGCAAAACATATTTGAAAATGATCCTATGAACTTTCAAATTTACCTTTCTTAAACTGACTCTTTTTACAACGCTATTGTTACTTTTTACTTTTATGGCTGACACCTTTCTCCAAGGTGACTTAAAACAGTTCAGATACACTTGGTGACATTTCTTTTGTTCTTTCCCAGTTGAAGCACAGGCAGGTGAAGTGACATACTCATGTCAGTACTGGGATTTGAACCCACACAATCAGGGTTTGAATTCCAAAGCTTTAATTACTATCCCACACTGACAAAACAAATTACTAAAAAAACGGACCTTCCATTCATTTCTCCACCCATTCTTAAACTCACAAACTCCAGACATAGCTCATCAAGGCCTGAGCCCACCACAGCACTATCTGGCAAAAGAAAGGAACCAAGTACAGGTACGCCTGGACTGTTACTTATTTTTGCAGGACAGACACACTTACACTGGGCTAATCTTAGCCATTAAACAACAGAATATGCACATCTATTGGAGGAATCTGGACAGAACAGAAAGAAGAAACCTATCACAGATACATACATGTATACATACATGGGGAGAACATGCCAATTCCACGTGGACAAAAACAGAATTCAAACCCAGTAGCAGCTCAATCCATACTGCTGCTTTCATGGCGATCAAGCTCTTTTTACTTAATCAAATATGCAACACTTCTCTGATGTTAATTAGCAAACGTTTGGATTAATCTTAAATTGGTCTTAATACACTCCGTTGTTTGTTTCAGTAAATCAAGAAATCCAGCCATGCATGAAAAATAATAGCTCAATAAGAACTTAATAATTTTAAAGAACAGGCATTTTCTCCACAGCATAAAATACTTAGTGTTATAATATTAATTTATCTGTATATATTACAACAGCAATACATTGGCAGTGTATCCTAATGAATTTGCTGTAATGTAGCCATGTCAGCCACATTGAATGTAACAAGAAAACATTCTATTCAATATTTCGTTTTTTGTTTTTACAATGGAAAAATAATTTCAACTTCAAATTCTCTAAACATTTTACACTCATGCATATATTATACACAATCACATACATACACAAACATTATTATTATTAATATTAATATTAACATTTGAGCTACACTGAAACATACTGTTTCTGCTACTTAATAGTGTCTGATTTATTACAATGTTCCATATCACGGTTTTTCTCGTTTTGTTTAAAAGAAATGAATAATATAAACTTTATGGCAGCACTCGTACAATACATCCCCTACCGACAGGTCATTGCGATACAGTAAATGTGCTATAAGGCCAGTATAAATATGCTGCATATGCGTTTCTACTTAAGAAACTACGAACACGTGTTAATGTATTACTTTATGCTTTAGAATCAATCTGAATTGTTTAACATACTGTTAGAAGGGAAAGTCCTGCTTTAACTTTCTTTCTAGATTCCCCAAGCCTTCATTGCGTTTACAGCTTAAACGGCGCCTTTAGCAGGATTATCAGAAACCGTCACACTGGTGTTTCTTAATGGTAAGTGACCTTCATCTAATTAAAAGTAACGTCTTCGTTTCGCATACTAGCCCTTTGGTAATAACAAAGCCTATGTTAATGGGTGCAATATCCGATGCCAAGGACCTACAGGTTTATCTTTTAAACGTCATTAATAATTAGTACCAAATTAAAACTTTAAGGTCAGTTATAAAGGGACTTGGATCTGCAGGCAGCAAGTAAACGCTTACAGTTTGGTTCAGAAAGTGTTTCATGCAGGCGCTTTTCAGAGCCACGTAATACCTTAAAATATTGTTTTCATCTGCTTTCCTACCCATTAGTGACAGACATAAAGTACGAAGTAAACATAAATATCCTTCAAGCTATGGTGAAAGTTTAGTTTACATTTGGAAAAACGAGGAAGCACGAGGAAGGCGGTCTTCGTTAATATTTACTGGTTAGCAGTAACTGGCCGCAGGGTTAATTGAGCACTATGATTAATCTTTTGAAACTCGCGGTTATCTATCTATCTATCTATCTATCTATCTATCTATCTATCTATCTATTATTATTATTATTATTATTATTATTATTATTATTATTATTATTATAGATGTGAATCGTTTCTTTAAAAATTTTGCCAAAAAAATAAAACAGCTCCAATTCAGCACTCCGACTTTTGGACAGCTCCTCCTGGCTAGCTGGCCGCCAACCTCTCATACAAACTGCTAGTACATGTGAAACACACATGCAGATACTTTGCAACGTTTATTCCCTTAATTATGAAGTGATTCTTTTCTTTAGTAAACTTCTTAAAAGACGAAAATGAATGAAACTCTCGTTAAATGTCATAGAGAGGAAGGCAGTTTGTAATAATCCCTATTAAATAATAACCAGGGAGACTTTCAATTGAGTAAAACCTTCTTTGGCCACAAAACGATTAAGTTTTGTTACTCTGAATACATCATAGACCAATTGTTTTATTTCTAAATATAAAGATGCTAGCTTCCAAACTTCTTTCAATTTTTTTTATACGCATCCATGTATTAGTCACGTTCCATATCCCCAGGCACGCAAAGATCATTTTATATTTAATTTTCCTTTGCTTTACTTACTGTTTGCTGCGACCAGAAACGGGCTCCAAATGTATAAAAAGAAAGTGAAAAATCCTAGCTTCCGTTTAGGAACAGTATCCATGGCTTGCTGACAGTGAAGCTGTGGCTGCGAGAAGTGAATGCTGCTTTCTCTCCGATGCGTCCCGTTTCTTCCTTCCCCTCTCTCTCTCTCTCTCTCTCTCTCTCTCTCTCTCTCTCTCTCTCGCTTTAGTGCAGCTCTCGCTCGCCACCCCTCTGCCAAACCCATTTTAATATACTCTGCATGTCCTTTCAGACACACCTACAGCCCTCTCTCACCTCCCTGAAAGAGGCGCAACATGCTTGCTTCTGGCAGAAACTGCAAAAGAGCACGGTAGTGGCTTTAGGAATTTTACCGAGATAGCCAGGGGATGAATATCATGTTTTAAAATAAATCTAGTACATATTGATCAAAATAATGGAAAAGGGAAAATTCTTTCGCTACAGGTATAAAGATATATGGATTGAAAGATGAGTTAGAAACTGAAAATATTAGCGTTGAAAACAGACTTGTTCCGATTTATTAAAATACAGGTTTCACATGTATGTGCAGAAGTGTATTCAGAGGATCAAAACTAGCATGTGTGTCGCGGAGGGGGTAACGCGAGACACGAGGAAGTCCTTGGGTCCCCATGCTTTGGCACCCCACCGCGCCACTGCAATGCTCCAGAGGATTCGTTCCTGCCGCCCCGCTCATCCTGCGCTAAGTGCACATGGGCTCAGCAAGCACATCATGATGTCTTTATTTTTAGATCATTTCCCATCGTCCTAAAAGGTTGAATCTGACAGTGCCATAGTCCTAATTAAAACAGTAAAATGACAACAGACCAACATGCATGAGTGACTGAGCTTAGCAGTGCAAGAAGTGGCAAAGGGTTAGCACAAATATCCTCCTGTAAGAATCCATTAATTGTGTGTTTATTTAGAACTGCATTGTTTACCCTTTATAGTTTCAACTCGTTAATCATCACAGTATCATACTTGTTTGAAGTTCATCATTGGCTGGCATTTATGGTTTTTATATCTCAATGTAGCTCAGAGTAATACATGTTGAATACAAATCAGGAGTTCGTGTCAGCAAGCCATTCTAGGAAAAAATAACAGACGCTGATGTAAATGTCCAAATGTGTTAAAAATGGTGGCAGTGTGGCTCATTGGACAGCCAAGTAGTTTTGCCTCAATTTACTTACATATCCTAATGGTGTGCAGGTTAGAGAGATCCTAGCAATGGAGTTAAGCCTTGTCTGTACTTCTGCCTTTTGCTCAAAACTGCCAGAACAGACTCCACTTGGATTATGCAAATTAAAAAAAAATTATGCTTAGAAACTGTATAGTTATTCACAAAAGTCCAAAATGGAGCTGTGTTGTGGACCCATGTGCTGTAAAGTTAGCCCTTTGTGTAGACATTTTGATTCCATATCCTTTGACAAAGGTCCAGGTCAAGTGACTTTATTGTCATACCATCCATACACCATATTGCAGCATACAATGGCATGAAATAACATTCCCCAGGTCTGCAATGCAACATATACATAAACACATGACAAAAGAAAGACAAGTAACAAACTATAGTATAAATAAATGAAAGGGGAATGAATAGATACTAATAAATTGACAAGAACATACATTAATAAATAATAACTAATAATAAAAACAAAAGTAGCAACATATTTGACAACTGTACTGTGTACACTGTAATTAAACTGCTAGGAGCAGATCTGAGGGTGGGTGGGGATGGGCAGCACAGAGTTCAGAGTCGGGAGAGCCAAGGGGTAGAATCTGAAGCAGAACCAGGCAGAAATGGTTTGTATGCTCCAAACCTCCTGCCAGATGGAAATCAAACAAATAGTCTGTGGAGGGGTGGACACACAACGCTGTAGGTCTTGCAGATGCAGAGCTTGTTAAGGATGTCTTTAATGGAGGGTAGAGAGGTTCCAATGATCTTTTCCTGCTGTGTGCATTACCTCCTGTAGGACCTTGCAGTGAGAGACACTGCAGTTCCCAAACCAGGCAGTGATACAGCTGGTCAGAACTCTCTTGTGGGTACCAATGTAGAATCTTCCTCGGCTGCCAAAGTAAGTGGAGATTCTGCTGCACGTCTTGGCTATAAAGATGGTGTTGTTTGAAAAAGTTAGACCAGCATGCCAGATGCACATCAAAGAATTTGGTGCTGTTGACCAATTTCACCACAAAACCATCAATGTGCAGCAGGGTGTGGACCATATGGGCCTTTCTGAAGTCAAAAATAATCTCTTTCATCTTGACCATGTTAAGAGAAAGATTATTGCAGTTGCACCAGTCTGCATATTGTCGTATCTCCGTTCTGTAACCTGATTCATCCCCTTTGTTTATAAGTCCCATCACCATTGTGTCATCGGTAATGCAGCTGTAAGCAGAATTAAAGTTGTGAGTCAGCAGAGAAAACAAAAGTGGGCTGAGTAGGCAGCCATGGGGGTGCCAAAGTTCAGCATGTTGGTGCTGAAGATGTTGTTTCTGACACAGACTCTCTTGTTTTGGTAAATATCTGTCTAGATGACATTGGCTGTTAGCTTTCTAACCTTGGAATGATAATTAACCTGCATTTTGCTGTGAGCTCTTCACTTGTGATGATCAGTTTTGTAACCTTTCTTGTAACACTTATTCCTAAACAGTCTCTCAGACTGATGCTCGCTTGATTATGTTGATCTCTTTTGTAAGTTACTTTGGGTAAAAATTTCTGCTAAGCTAATACATGTAAATGTAGTGGTTAAGGCTTTGAACTTCAAAACCTGAGTCTCTGGGTTCAGTTGCTACTATTGACATCTTGTGGTTGTGATCAAGTCACTTCACCAGCCTGTGGTCCAAATGGAAAAACAAAAGAAATCTAACCAATTGTGTTATAGATGTTATAAGTCACCTTGGATAAAGACGTCAATCAAATAAGTAAATAATAGTAATAAAATTTAAGTTAAGTAATCGCTATCTTTAGTATTCTTAATTGTGCCTTGTCTGTCATTATTAAATACAAAATGGAAGTAAATAAAAAAAAACTAGCTTACTAACTTACCAAGTGGCAGATGGTATCAATATTATACTGTATACTGTAATATGCAATGTGTATTTATAAAAGGTGCAGAATAAATATTATTAATTGACAGCAGTCAGTCAATGACATTTAGTGAAAAAAATTTCAGCTCTTGGCTTTTTTACTTTGTCATCATCTGTCAGACTTACGCCAAAGGTGCTGGAAATCTTCCAATACAACTAACCCATTTTTAATGACATGACTGTCTCTGGAATAACCAGTTAAGCAATGCCCCAACTTCCCTCATGGGAAAATGCATCTATCTTCTATTTTTGGGGTAACATTGCAATCTCACAATTATGGATCACACGTCTATTTTTGGCTGAGGCATATTCTGCCTAACGTTTGTACAATATTTCAGTTCTGGCATTGACTTGCTTCATGGACTCTTATCTTCTCTTAAGGTCTAAAAGATTTGTTTTGTGAGTCTACCCAGTGGTGAACGTGTACCTGCCCCAGCTTTTGCTCTTGCCTTATATCAATTGCTTCCAGTACAAACTGTCATTCCCTATGTCCTAAACTACAAAAAAGAACATGAATGAGTGAATTTAAAATATAATGCCAGCAATAAATAACTTGGATGCCACCCACACATTTATAAAAGTAATCAGCAGAAGAATTGCATTTTATGCCTCAGTTGTGTCTGCCCAGATTTTCAGAAATTATCATTAACAAACCCCATTAATCAAGTTCAGTTTTGTGGCTCACTATTGCCTACATCCATGGGGTTAATTTCAAACAGATGTCATTTCAGATTAGTCTCAGCATTTTTATCCCAATCACAGTTTTATAATATTTTCTAAAAATGGTAAGTATAAAGTAACTTCTGTTCGTAGAGAACCAATGGGTCTAAATATTTTCATAGCAAAGTCTTAAATGAATCCTACACTAAGTTAGCCTTTTTATTTCAATTTGACATGTAACTTTCAACATAAAATGAGACTTTAGCTATTATAATGAATGTAATCCTGGAGTGCAGTACGGAATACGTCAGCTCTAGTATGGACCACATGGTTAAGTTTGTGGACAACAGAAGAGTGATAGGTTACATCAGTGATGATAATGAGATATCTTACAGGGAGAAGTTCAAACAATTCATGGACTGGTATGAGAATAATAACCTGACCCTGAATTCCGATACAACAAAGGAGATCACCTTCAACTTCAGAAAGAACCCTGCCACCCATCAATGCCTCCCCTGTGGATTCAATCAGCAGGACAAAGTTCCTGGGAGGGGAGATAACAAATGATCTCACCTGAACCCAATACATCTTTTCTCCAGTCCTGACAGGGCAGGGGTTACCTCCTCCTTCCCATCCTCACCACTTTCTACAGAGGCAGCATAGAGTGTGTACTGACCACATGCATCTCTGTCTAGTATGGGAACTGTACTGCCTCAGACCAAATTTTACTGCAGAGAGTGGTGACAATGATTGAGTAAGCCATTGGGACATCTCTCCCTCCCATACAAGAACTATAGAGTAAAATGTGCCAGAACATAGCCACCAACAATATGAGAGACCACACTGACCCCCAAAATGAACTGTTTGCCCTTCTGCCTTCAGGCAAGCAGTACTGAATTATACGGGGTGGAATTGCCAGGTTTTATAAAAGTTTCATTCTGGAATCCGTTAGCCATTAAACAATGATCAGCCTGTGATTATTTCAGTATATAATTTATCTGTGTGATATGTTAGTGATTCTCTGTTGTTTAATCTTACTTATTCTACTTGCTATTCTTATTTATTTTTGTTGTCTATTCTTGCACATAATCGGGCTGGATGTCACAATTTCATTCTGCTGAAAGCATTTGCTCTATAGTTTGTTATTGGTATGTTGAAACTTAAGTTGTAGTTTGGGCATCATAGTGAAACACTGAACATTGCTGTCATTGGGAATCAGTTCAATCACTTGGTTAAGATGGTTTTCTGACCATCACAATACATTCCAGTAACCCTGAATTGGATTATCTGGATTTGAAAATTGCACATATCTAATATTATAATGAAAGCTTGGAAAACAGGTGGATGGAGTGGGGGTTGCCCTTTAATTATTTAACTGTTTATCTAGCAGTGACTATTCATTAGCATTAAATGTCTTGCAAATAGTGTTGTTTGGTGAAATTTGCCAAGGTGTTTTTCGCAGTAAATATGCTGTAGTTACCTGTTATCTTTTTTGCCTGATATTTTCAAGGAAATTTACTGTGCATCCAGATTAGTAATAATATTTTCTACCCCAGTGCTCCATGATGCTTTGCAAAGCCAGCATGACATTACAGAACTGTGGCAGCCATGGACAGAACGTTCACTCTTGTGTACCGTAAGCATACTTCACCTCACATTTTACATCACTGTGCGATCTGCTTTGTAATCTGCTAGGCACATACTTGATGTTACTACCTTATCTGTACTCGCACAAGATTTGCACACTGCATGCATTAAAAAAATACTTTTTTAGTTTTATTTCAGTGGTATATTAGCTCCCCATAATAAGAATATTATGAGTACTGCCACCAAATATAAAACACTGTGCACTTACTCACTTGCCTTCATGCCGCATGGCTAATTTTGTATGCCAGCTGAATATGCAGTTATCATAAGGCATATAAACATAAGGGCATTTTCACAAGCTATTTTCCCAACGGTGCTCTTTTTTAAAAAATCTTGTACGCACCTGATTGATCATATATTATCAATTATTAATCTGTCAAAAATGTTAAAAATTGAACTGTTTTATGATTATTTGAAAGTTGGCCCCGATGAAGGAAAAGAAGCTCCCAAAAGGTATCAGCCTGATGGGCATCATTGAATATGAACCATGTGAACATCAAAACTTGCTTCCCCTTTTTACATAACAGCATGTATTATTATCCACGCAGCACTGCTGCTAGTCAAAAGAAGCCCTAAAAATTACAAGACACACAAGACCCAATTAAACCATAATAATAACAAAAAAAAACTATTTAGTATTTATTTCTGTCTTCTTGATAGAAGAAAAATGTGTGAAATGTCTGCACTGATAAATCAGAAAAAAAGTTGTTTCAGCTCTGTAGACCCATGATATCAAATAATAGAAAGAGCTAGTCCCACACTGCCACTTTGTGGCACAGCTGATTTGAAAAATGGAACAATGTGAGCGCAAAGATATATTTTTGTTTGTTACTTATTGCTTGTTTGTTGCCATTTGTTGTATTTTGTTTGTGGTTATCATTCCATCTCACCTTTTGTTGTTTGAGACATAATGGTTAACATTGCTGCCTCAGAGCTCAGGTCACATTTTTGGCCTCAATATCAGTCCAGCATATTTGGCAGACCCTTCCCAAGCCCTTCGGGACACTTCAAAGACTATTGCTCCATTATATTCCCCTCAAAGTTAGTCCAGACCCTCCTTCTTTATTGACTTCAATGCATTTCACCAAGCGTGGTGAAGTTCCCTAACATTTCTGCAATTTTGCTGAACTCAAGGCAAAGAAAACTCTATGGAGTTTGGTACTTGCAAAGTAAATAGTGTGACAGATAGGGGGTGCTGTCGTCCTCTTGAACCCTCGGACCAGACGCCAGACACCAGATAAAAGTCCCAATAATGAATTTCTTATAATAATAATGTGCACAAAGCACCTCCACTCCACAATAATCAGCTCAACTTGCTTGGGTTTCCCATAATCCTTTATAGTCCTTGACCCGGAAGTGCTTCTATCCTTCAGTCCATGTGATTTCCCAGCACTTCCGGGTCAGATGAAAATTCCTTCTTCTCTTTAGCCCGGAAGTATGTCATCTCCTCTGTCCCTGTGACTGGGAATTACTTCCAGGCTATATGGACAATAAAAGTCTCTGAGCCTCCCTGCAGCGTCCCTTGGCGGCCCCCATGGTATCCAGCAGGGCTGTGTATTAAAACTCCAAGGTCCTTGAGGCCCTGCTGAAATTCGGGGCACCTCCATGTTGCAGGGAAGGCTCCATCTGGTGGCTTGGGGGTATTGGCCGTGGTAAATTGCCGGCCATATATCTCAATAGACACACACAGTAGATGTGGTTTGGTTGATCCCTTGGTGTATTGGTGCCTCACAGCTTCTGGTGACTACATCTGAATGCCAGTCTTGTGTGTGTGTGTGTGTGAAGTTTGCCCTTTCTCACAATACCTGTAAGTGTTTTTTTCTCTGTTGTTCTTCCCCATCCTTAAGATATGTGTGTTGACATCTCTATAATGACCAGGTATGCATAAGCGAGTTTACACTCCAGTGTACATGAATCCCATTCAATACTGTTGGCGACCTATGAAATTGAATCAACTGGGTTCAGTAAAAGAGTGAGCTATAGTATAAACCAAAAACATTCATCAGTTTTAGCATACATGCACACACAAACATACATGGGTCACAGATGCCATAGCTTACTGTGACAGAGCTGGACACAAAACAAAAAAACATGCTGAACAGTATTCTGCTCAAAGGTTGGAAGAGGACTAGGAGACGAAATATAGTCAAAACAAGAAACAAGTTGAAACTGTGAAGACAATGCTTTTTGCGTTAAAGCCTAATCACTAATTAGTAATCAAAGTCAGTGGGAAACAGTAAGTTCAGAAACCATAGAATCAAGAAATTTGTACTACACTCAATTGTGTTTTTATCGAAATCAAAGACACAATTGAGTCGTCACTCTGGTATTTAAGGAGTCACGGTGATGACATAAGATGCCATCCAAAACCATGTTCTTTGGCAACCAGGAGCAGCGTGCTGGTAACAGGATGCATTACATGCAAAACAAAATAAAGTTGTGATACTGTGAAATAGTTACTATGATCAGGTAACAATACAATACAAAAAGTAACTGCAATGTTTCAGAAATAAAGAAACCCATAGTTGTGTGAATATTTTTGCTTAGAAAATTTTATTCTAATAAATATTTAAAGTGAACATGTCATAACAGATAAATAGAAGCTCTTTCATAGTCATCAGTTTGGTGTGTTTTGACGAAAACTTTCACAAAGACAGGTAGAATGTGTAGCCTTGAATCCAGGACTTTGAAATGGAGTTTGACTGCTCCACAAGTTATATGGATAATAAATAAACACTCAATAAATTTTAAAATGGCAGCTACTATTAGAGACAGACAGAAACGTTTTCTCATTTTATCTGTCTTAATATCCCTACAGTTTATTTAGAATTCTTAGCATGTGATTTTTCACAGAGTGGATTCACTCTTTTTTTTTTTTTTTTGCTTGCTTTCCAAATTGGCACAGCTTGCTTCAGTTTTTAGTTGCACTTTCATATTCATATATAGTTCCTAGTCTACTAGTTTGTCTCAAATCAAAAAAGATGAATGGTAAGAGATTTACACACTTGCAGGCTTCCTGAGGAGGTTATAATGCGGTCTGTCTGTATGTCAGGATTTCTCTCTAATGGTCGATTCCAGGCATCCATCATCCACAAGCACTTTGCCTATAAAATGCAAGAATAGCTGAGTCATACTTTCTTGAATTGCTCAGTGCATGCTGTTATCAGTCATGCTTGAGATTTACTTTATATATTAAGAATAAATTACAAAATAGTCATATAGAATAATATTTTTGATATTTTCCATACAAATTTACTGAATTTTGTGACTACTGCTGCCAGGTTAGCTTCAGTTTCCCCACAAATGTAAGTAGTAAGTAGATTAAGCAAACGGGTGGAGAGCTAAATTACATTTACAGTTCAGAATGCCAGTTCACTCTTTATAATTACAATCTGGACAGCAATATCTACAATATTACATTCAAAATTTTACAGTGTAATAGGCTGAAAAAACCTGGCTTACAAAAAAATGTAATGACACATTAAGAGCTCCAACAACTGTAAGCCAACAGTTCTAAGAATATCATTGAAAATAACTCAGGCTGCACAAAGTGAATGTAAAGTGAAGTACTGTATACTAAATACTTCCTTGCCAGTTGCATGGGATTTAATTTCGTATAGCTCATACAACAGTGGTACAGACACTTGTGTGGAACACAAGGCAGGAACCATCCTTGGCTGACATATACACAGCCACAGTCATTTATACTGACCCAGTTCAGAGTCAACAGTCGAACTGAGATTGAAACATGTCTGGCAGGAAAAGAAGAATACCTGGTGGAAATCCACGGGGAAATGGAAAGAACATGCAGACTCCACAAACACTGGAGTTGACCATTATGGGTAACATGGAACTCGACATGGCCATCCAGGCACAATGCAAACACATACCCAACGTTGCTATCCTTTATACAAATATCTACCGTATATACTCCTATGGATAAGTCAGGGCTTGATTTTACCATATAATTTCTGGTATTTTAAAATGTCATTGTATAAGTCGAATGCAGAAAACTCACGCTGTTGGTACAAGAGATTATGATATGCTAATGTCCACCTGAGAGAATAACCATGGAGCACACTGCCTTTTTTTTCTATATATTGTGCCTACGTGACCACACTGTAATAATCAAACTATTACGAAGCGACGTTTGCACTGTTTTGTGTTTTTTTGTATCTCACACCCTCATACACCTTTATCGTAAGAGCATCCCTTATCTACGATGCAGCGTTCAATCAGAAGAAATATGAAACTTGTATAAAATTAAAAGGTGTTGAAGTGGCAAAAGAAATTGGTAAGAGCAAGGCTACAACAAAATTCGATGTGTCTGAGAAACTGGTGTGAGATTGGAGGAAGTAAAAAAAAAAAAAATTTAAGTGTTGTATTTTTGAACGGGCGTATAGTAAGTCGGGTCTAATTTTATGATCAATTTTTCGGCTTTCAAGACCTGACTTATACGCAAGTTTATATGGTACATGCAAAAAATCAGAAAAAACACTTTGTCAAGCCACCCATCCAAAGTCACACATACACATCAGATGATCAACCCCCCCAACCAACAGGCTAACCAGAAGGTATTTAATATCACTCCAGGATGAAAGATGGTGCTAGTGCTAATCATGTCCTCTTCTCTTCTGTTCTGTCTACAGTGCCAAGAAGATGTCCACTGAGTGAGCTGACTATGCCTCTTCTGGTCCACCACCTTTAAGTCTTGAGGTGGCCAGTGTGGCAGGCAGCTGGAGTCCATGCCCAGCCAGGGCACCCCTGTATCACTATATTCAGGGGGAGCAGCCCTGGACACTGCAATACCTCCCCCTGGACGCTAGATGGCCGCCCCCCTAGGGTGGAGCAGTGTCTCTGTTTCCCACAGGGCTCCCTGGGAATAGGAGTTGGGGTCAGCCCTGTTGGGTCCTGCTGGCACCGCCAGGGGGTGCTGTGTTAGGGACTCCTGAGCCCATGTGGGCAGCATATGCATCACACCCGGAAGTGCAGCTGGAACTCGGTGATCAAAAACCTGGAGCACTTCCGGATGAACTATAAAAGGAACCAGCGACCACCACTCAGTGGCCAGAATCAGGAGGAAGAGGATGAGGTTGCCTGGGAGGAGTGGTGGTGCCAGAGGAAGGATTGTTTTGTGTGTATTAAGTGCTTTTGGGACTGTGTTGTGGCTGTGGGGTTCATAGGGAAGACGTGCCCTCCAGCTGAAGAAAAATAAAAGTGTGCTTAGATTTTACATGTGCCTCTGTGTAAAGTTGTTTTGCAAGGAAATTACACTAATCTTTTGGTATTAGCTCTCCAATTGTTCTTCTATTTGTACTGCTCAGAGTCTCCTTTTTTAAACTGTTGGCAGGCGCAGGTGTGTAAGGTAATTTGTGTACCACAAACACATTGTCATGGTCCAGAAGCCAGTTTGAGATGATTTGAGCTTTGTGACATGGCGCATTATCCTGCACGAAGTAGCCATCAGATGGGTACACTGCGGTCATAAAGGGATGGACATGGTCAGCAACAATACTCAGGTAGGCTGTGTCATTTAAACAATTATCAGTTGGTCCGAAGGGGCCCAAAGTGTGCCAAGAAAATATCCCCCATACCATTACACTACAACCACCAGACTGAATCGTTGATACAAGGCAGGATGGATCCATACTTTCATGTTGTCAACACCAAATTCTGACCCTACCATCCTAATATTGCAGCAGAAATCGAGACTCTTCAAACCAGACAAGATTTTTACAATCTTCTATAATAATTTTGGTGAACCTGTGTGAATTATAGCCTTAGTTGCCTGCTCTTAGCTGGCAGGAGTGGCACGCACTGTGGTATCCTGCTGTTGTAGCCTATCTACTTCAAGGTTCGACGTGTTGTGTGCTCAGAGATGTTCTTCTACATACTGTAACTCAGTTGTAACGAGTGGTTATTTGAGTTACTGTTGCCTTTCTATCAGCTCAAACCAGTCTGGCCATTCTCCTCTGACCTCTGGCATCAACAACTGACGCTCACTGGATATTTCCTCTCTTTGGACCATTCTCTGTAAACCCTAGAGATAGTTGTGAAAATCCCAGTAGATGAGCAGTTTCTGAATTACTCAGACTAGCCTGCCTGGCACCAACAACCATGCCATGTTCAAAGTCACTTCACACAACTTTCTTTCCCATTCTGATGCTCAGTTTGAACTTTGGCACGTTGTCTTAATAATGTCTACATGCCTAAATGCATTGAGTTGCTGTTGTGTGATTGGCTGATTAGATATTTGCGTTAACAAGCTGTTGAACAGGTGTACCTAATAAAGTGGCCAGTAAATACATATGATAAAACAAGTAAAAAAAAACAAAAAAACACAAATTATAACATTCATTTGGACACTTGGTTAGGTGGTTTGAGCATTGTACAATCTTCAAATTTTCTAGTCTCTTCATCAAAGAGTTTGTTAGCACAATTTTTTTTATTATATATTTGCAACAGTGAATCATATCTTTCATTATATATAATACACTACCGTGGCTGTCCATTTGTCTGTTCAGAATTTTAAATCATCTGTAGCTCGCATACCGTTTGAACTATTGACTTGAAATTCGATACACATATACTATGTGATGTCTACTATCCACTTTTGGGGTGATGATTGACCTCCAAAGTTATTCCTCTTTTTATTTTTATTTTATTTTATTGTAAATCAACTTTCGGCAGCGGCCAGCAGGGCAGCCGTGTGGCGCATGCGTTTGGGCGCCGTTCTCATCCCTACCACCTTCACCGTCACTTCCCCTACCTCTTCATATCTTAAATCATTCTTGAGGCAGATTGAAGACTTAAGTACCAGCTTAAGTGACAAATTAAAGAAAATGTACTAAGTAATTGCAACACAAACACTGACTTAATCAGTTTTAACGCGAAAAGATGCCGACGAAAGAAGAGAAAAAGCAGGCTGCTCCATCTTATATTTTGGAATGTCTTACACCTTACACTCCAACTGTAACCTTAGATCTTTAAATGAGTGTCTACTTAGAATTCCAAGAGCTAAACTTAAAAGAAGTGGTGAGGCGGCCTTCTGCTGTTAAAATCTGGAACAGCTTGCCAATAGGAATTCACCAGGCTAATACAGTGGAGCACTTTAAAACACTGCAGAAAACACATTACTTTAACATGGCTTTCTCATAGCTTCATCTTAGTTAAATCCTGATGCTCTGTATATTCAGTTAATTATCATTATTATTCATGGTGGCTCCAAAATCCGTACTAACCCCTATTTTTTCTTCTGTTCTTTTCCAGTTTTCTGCCACCACCACCTAATCAAAGCATCGTGATGTTCTTACAAGGCCAGAAGATCACATGACCATCATCATCAAATTCTTCCATGAGAACCCAGAATACAATGAGGACTGATTGAGGTCATTGATGCCAGGTAGAATGCCTAGAGGGGGCTGGGTGGTCTCATGGCCTGGAACGCCCCGCAGATTTTATTTTTTTTCTCTCTAGCTGTCTGGAGTTTTTTTTGTGTTTTTTCTGTCCTCCCTGGCCATCAGACCTTACTTTTATTCTATGTTAATTAGTGTTCCCTAATTTTAATTATTTATTTTGACTTTTTTCCACTTTTTTCATCATGCAAAGCACTTTGAGCCACATTGTTTGTATGAAAATGTGCTATATAAATAAATGTTGTTGTTTTTGTTGTTGTAAGGTGGAGAAAAGAAGAGGAGCTCAGGAAGCAGCAAGCGCTTCAGCCTTTGAGCAAACAAATGCTAAACGTACAGAGAAAGAGTATGAAAACTATGAATGCTCAAGTCAAGTGTAACGTGCAGTGCGCCGTTACTGGTCAGTGATAATAGAATAGAATAGTCAAGAAAGGACCTGCTGCTAACCTTCTCCTCTTTTGTTCCTTCCACAGTACAGAAAAGGCACCCAGTGAGGGCAACTGATTCCACCACTTCCAGTAGCCCACCTACTCGTATAAAGCCCACAGGTGCCAGAAGGAGGTGTTCAGTCTTGAACAGAACGCACCACAGGGCGGAGCTTATTTCCTATTAACCAGAATTAAATATTTACATAGCTTGGTGTCTCAATATCTTTCGATTTTGATTTACTTGTATTGGAGCATGTAGTGGCTCTTTTTCTTTACTTTTTTTAGTCTGGAATTTTGGGTTGGTATTTCTTTGTGGAACTTACAGTGCTTACCTCAACCACACTTTACATGGTCTGGTATTGCATATAAAATATGTTTTTTTTTTTAAATATCATTTTATAATATCTTGTGGCTGAGGTTGCTTTCATAGACAGTATATTCCAAATCAAATGATGAGTGATTCATGAGCTCTTGTTAGTTGTTACTGGATGTGGAGAGTCTGTGGCTAATTTTACTTCAAATTTCAAAGAAATACCCAATGAAGATTTAAAATCTGTCCTGAAACTTCAAGCTAAAATTGTTGGTCACATGACATATCATTGTGGCACTTTGCTGATAAATTGCAGTATTAGAGAAATATTGAGTCATTATAATCTGCAGAAAATTTTTCCATGTGGTTATTTTTAGTGAAATGCTGAATATATGTCAGTGTAGCAAAAAGCTTTCATAAGTTTTTATTTAAGTTAAGTTACTTGCATGTTTTACTTTTTCAGGCATGAACACCATATCACTTACCCGCATGGATTTCAAAGACCAGGAGTCATGAGCAGCTGAACTGGCTGAGGTTTGCACAAGTGTGGTGGAAGCAGAAGCAGACTGTTAGCATATAATGAGATCTACTCCAGTATACTGGCACAGTGCTTATTTGTATAATGATGAATAAATAAACAATATCAACACTAACATATTGAATAAATAAAGAATATCATTATTAATAAGTTTAAAGAGGAAATATATTGTACATTTACTTATATGGTAATACTCCGCTATCCAACACCACCTACTTCCGATCAGCTCATCCTGTGTCCTGCATCGAGATATCCATTTGCTTCAGCGTGCATAACTGCATATGTTTCTTAGTTTTGCTGTCAAATGAGTGAAAGAAAAAGATATATAAATAATATACCAGTGACTACTCTCAGGATAGAATCAATACTGTAAACTAATTTATACAGTAGCTAAAGTTGCATGGAATGTTTCTGTTTTAAGATAAATGAGTTTGCAAATTCATTAATGCCTTCCAAAGGTAGATTTTGAAATTTCAAAAGTGGGCAGCGCACAATACTGTACACTCTAGTGAATATATCTCAATGAAAATAGAACTTTCACAACAAATATTCTTGAAGAATAAGTGTGCCAATTTTCAGTTAAATGAACCGAGTGGCAGCCAAGTTTTTAATTCAGGCAGACAGACAGACGGACAGGGCTGTCACAATAGGGCTTTTCACATTATATGAAAACTCTCCTAAAAAAAAGATATTTGTAGGTCCCTGAATTATTACAGCCTACTACACTCTCAATGACTTATTCAGTATTTTATTTTGTTCTCTGCATGAAGAACTTTCAAACATTATTGTAAAATTTCCTGAAATCAGCTTGTAGTTTTTTTTCTTAGTGTTACTTTTAAAATGCAATTTTCTTGAACTGAACGAAGTCAGTTACTTCACTCTTTCCAAATTAGTCCCTTCTGTAAGAAAGCCTCCACAGAAAAAGCATGTATGAAGTTTTCTTTACAAATATTAGAGGCTGTAGGAAAAACAACAAGCAAAAAAAAAAGCTAATTTTACCTAACTGCTGCAGGAATTGAACGTCATTCTTTAGAAGCACAAACCTTTTGTTTAGTTCATTGTTTCCCATATTTATAGAGCTGTAGAAGTGGCATATGGTGCAATTTGTTTAGAAACTGTACCGGCACCCTTTGGAGTTCAGTCTACACTATTTCTAACAGAAATTCTAAAAGCTCTAGAAACGTTTACAATTATCTTACTAATATTCAAGCTGTTGTACATATCAGCTCATTTAAAAATGTGGCTTACAGATTAATATGCTACAACTAATATAAGTAATGGGGTTGTATAGCATTGCATCCTGGGTTTGAATCCTTTGCCCAGTTTTTAACTCTGACCTGACCCATGTGGGTGGGTGCCTGGTACCCCCATTCAGAGTTGGCTTCTGCCTTGTGCTCATAATGCCAGTATATGTTTCCATCCTCACTGACTAAGGATGGGATTATAAAAGTTTGAAAATGTTATGTAGTATATTTAATAAAAGAATACAAATATGAAACATGTTATCTGTTGATATATAATAATTTTTATTTATTATTTTTCAGAAAGAACAATAAAGTATAGCCACCCAACAGAAACAATGTGTCTCTGATTAGAGTATATACTTTGTGTAAAGTAGCAGTGAGGCTGAAATGAAAATTTGCAGTACCAAATCACCTGGTGTTTGCAGCTCACACCACAAGAGGCACTCCAGTACCGACTGATTTTTAATGAATGTTAAAAAAAGAAAAGAAAAATCCAAAGATAATGGCCTTTCCTTTAGGCTAATGCTGATCCAAAGCAATTGCTTAAAGCTAGTAATTGTTTACCAGCCTTGCAGACATGTGTGGGAATAAAACAGACTTCATGCATGACTGCAAAAAAAGAGTAGCCAAAGCCTGAAATATGCATTTTACTCAACACAGTATCTCTTTAAATTTATTGGATAAATTGCATACTTCCCTTACAGTCATTAAAAACACATTTTTTTCACATGTCAAATTATTCCGTCCATATTTAAAGTTTATAGTACAACTTTAATTTACAAGTAATTATGTAAGATAAAAAGATAGCAGGTATAAAAATGAATATGAATTCCTCTTTTGCCAAAGTCTTTTATGAAATATTCTAGTATTATGAGTAATGTATTTATTCTGTATATTGTCCATCCACTGATTTATTTTCCCAACTCACTTATCCAGTTCAAGGTTGAAGGGCGACTATCCTGAGACTGTTGAGCGTAAGGCGGGAACCTACCTGGCTGATGCTTCAGTCCAGTCTACTGATTCTCACTCATACTGGGCCACATTAGAGATGCCAGTCAGCCTAATCTGTGTGCCCTTTGGTTTGTAATGAAAACTCATGTGCTGTAAAAAAAATACATATACAGATACAAGGAGAACATGCACTGGACAGGTTGGAAACTCAAGACTGTGCAGACGTGAGGCAGCAGCTCTAACACGACTGCACCACTGGAGTTATCTGACTGTGTTGCTTCATATTCTCCCTGTGTCTATGAGGGTTCTCAGTTTCTCCTCATGGTACTTTTATATCCCTAAAGATATGCATTTTAGGCCGACTAACATTTTCAAACTGGCCCTGTGATGGACTGGCACCACATCAAGGGCTGCTTCCTGTACATTGTCACGCATGGGTGTCGGAGGAGTCCTCTAAGTGCCAGGAAAAGGTATGTTATGACCCACCGAGACAAGAGGAGGAGCTACCTCTGATTTTGTCCTGTTTTTCATCTTCCCTTACAGCTCAGAGAAGCCGCCCAGTAAGGGTACTTAGCCCCACCCCTTCTGTAAGTTTTGCTATAAAAGACGCACCAATTAAGAAAGAGGCATCTTTTGCAGGAAGATCTGTACGAGCACGAGAGTTTCATAAACCTCAAAGAGGGAGGAATCTCTGATCAGGAACAGTGCATTGGTGCGTATTTTTGTTACTTTTTATTTTTTGTTTATTTTGTCTCTCGGCGATTAAAAGGGACAACCCAGTTGGTGTCCCAAACTTTTGACTGATTCCAGTCTGTCCTTCCACCACCCAACCACAACATACACTGTATATGTTAGCAGCAATGTGTGAAAAGCAGGTATTGCAAAGAATGCCTAGGAAATCTATAGAATGTTTAACATTTTTCAGCAAAGCATGAGATGTCTGTGTTACTTTAATATGCTATATACTTTCCCTATGCATTGTATATAATACTTAGGCAGTATACATACAGAATGACTTGCCAGTTTACCTTTTGGCATTGCATAGAATGCCTAGGAAATGTTTGAAATTTTAATTGTTTCATACATTGACATCCCATTGTCAGCATTCTATAGATTTTCTAGGCATTGTGTAAAATTTCACACATTGGCGGTAACATATATATTAAATGAAACAACACCCAATGCCTGAGAATAACAAAACAAAAAAATGGAATTTTCAGAATTTTTCCACATTTATTAAAAATTAAAAACAGAAATATCACATTGACACAGCCATTCAGACCCTTTACTATGACACTTGAAATATGGTTCAGGCTCTCATTCTACTGATCATTATTGAGACATTTCTACACCTTGTTTGTTGTCCAACTGTATTCAATGCATCCATCTATGTGAAGCTCCCTCAGTTGGCAATATATTATACTGTACTGTATATCAGAGTAAAAGCCAAGCCATGACATTGAAGGAATTGTCTGCAGAGCTTAGAAACAGGATTGCATTGAGGCACAGATCTGGGGAAGGAGACAAAAAAATTCTATTGCATTGAAGGTTCACAAGAGCACACCTGCCTTCGTAATTTTTAAAGGAAAGAAGTTTGGAACAACCGCAACTTTTCCTTGAGCTGGCTACCCAGCCAAACTGAGCAATATGGGAAAAACAGCCTTGATAAGATAGGTAACCAAGAACCTACTGGTCACTCTGGTGGAGCTCCAGAGAAACTGTGTCGTGACAGGACAAACCTTCAGAAAGACAACCACCATTGCAACACTCCTCTAATCTGGGCTTTAGGGCAGAGTGGTCAGACAACACATGAATGTCCACTAGTTGCTCGCAAAAAGGCACCTAAAAGACATTCAGACGATGAGAAACAAGATCCGTTGGCTCTAAGAATTAAACCTGGATAGGACCAGCCACCACTTATTATCTACATGATATATTCCCAACAGTGAATCATGGTGATAGTAGCATTATGCTGTGGGGTTGTTTTTCAGCAGCTGGGGCTGGGAGACTAGACAAGGTTGAAGGAAAGATGAAGAGAGCAAAGTACAGAGATATCTTTCATGAAACCCTTGTAGCAACCCGACTTCTGGAAGGTGACGCGATTTGTGTAGTGATGAAGCCACTATGCTTGTAAAATGAGGGACGGATGGAATCAGGCCAACACCCAAGCCGTATGGTATTTTCTACCAAATATTTACAGTCCCAAAAAAATGTTTACTGTAAGTAATGAGTTAACAGAAGGAAAGATGTGGCAAAATAATCCCTTTTGTAAACTGCTTCCGAAAAAAATGGATAATGAACACAGACCTTTCACCAGAGTCCAGAAGGTGAATGATCTTCTGAAGAGTACTTCTTCACAAAGGGCAACTGTAGACAGGATTGGGAAAAATGGTACCCACCGCCTTCCCTATAGCTAATGGCTGTGCTGAATCCTCCCCCACTGCAAATGTCCAGTTCATAAAGGGTTTTTGATTGCTGCCGATGATGATGTTGGTGGAAAAGGAAAAATTCAAAAATTCCTGCCACATCCTTCTCTTTCAACTTTATATGTACAGTTCCTACAACTACAAACTACAAATCCCACAATTTGCATCTGTGCAAACCTTTTTAAAGGCATAGACCTTATATTACATAACTAGGTATCTGAGCTACCAGTGATGTTACTAACTTTGAACGATCACCAAACTAGATATACTACACAAAAATGAAAAACCCCTATGTAAGGGGAAGGTTCACATTCCTACAGGCTATGACCCAAAGTACAAGGCAAAGACAACACAGGTGAGGCTTAAAATAAATTCTGAAAATGTCCTTGGGTTGCCAAGCAAGAGCTCAGACCTGAACACAATCAAACACCTCCAAAGAGACCCGAAAATAGCTAGCCACTGACGATCTCCATTCAGCCTGACACAGCACGAGAGAATATGCAGATAAGGATGGTAGAATGTCCCCAAATTCAGGTTTGTGAGGCTTGGCACATCAAATTCAAGACAACTCCTGACTGTAATCACTGCCAAAAGTGTTTGAGGTAAATACTCAGGAAAGGGTCTGAATACATGAGCCAATGGGATATTTCTGCTTTTTTATTTGTAATAAACTAACCGTCCCCCGTGGCTCCGCCCAAGTAGTAGTGAAACACGACAGTGAGGAGTGCCCAGCTCCCCACTCCTGACGTTGTGCTTCCCCCACCCCTCACCCCATAGCCTATGTCTCAGATTAGCGTGAATATATTGCTCCTGAACTATGATTCTTTGTGTGATGACAGAAATTGAAAAATCAACTGTAATGATCAAGCAAATAATAGAAAAAACCCGATCTAAATATGTTAAGTAGTTCTCTTGTTCGCTTGCTAAGTGGAGGTAAGGTACACGCCCCAAGGCTGCTGCGTGAGTGAGGATCTGTAGTTTAAGTAAATAGATAGATAGATAGATAGATAGATAGATAGATAGATAGATAGATA
>JANRMT010062837.1:72162033-72229381 GCA_026402145.1 Polypterus bichir lapradei | reverse complement strand
TGTATATTTTTGTTATTTGATAATTAAACTTTTTTTAAATCCATTACATCACACATTATTTTCACAACTCAACAATATATAATTTAAATGCCAGTTTTTTTACTTTAAAACAGAGATTATTTTAGAGTGAAGAATCTAGAAATGCAGTCAACAACTCATGCAGATTTTACCAGACTTTCAGCAGCAGCAGGACTGCTGTTAATATTAGTAGTAGCAGTATTTTGTAGTGGAGAATATAATAAGTAATACATTGTGAATTGTGTTGAGTGTGTAGCCATATGAATGCATTTCTTTCAGATTTTGCATTACAGTATTGCAATTGCACTTTGCAATGTCCAGAAATTTTTTCAATAACATTTCTAATGACAACTACTTATAATAGAATTGTTTAAAAATATTAATAGAAGAGCTATATATGCATATAACTTACATTGCAATACACTGTAATGTTGCAACAGCAGAACAGAACACTGAGGGTTCCAAGATGGCACCTGTGTGTAGGTCAGCTTGCCGTCTGCTGTTATTACCTTTCGTCATGCTCACTCTATCTGCACTGAGCTCTACTTGTTTTTCTATGTCTGTAATATGTTATGATCACTAAACCCTTATGAATATACATTCCATTGTTGTTGGACTGTATGGTGGATTTCTGAAGAGTTATTATTCTCATGCTCCTCCTCATCCTTGAGGCTGCACTTTACTCATGATTCTGCTCGTCAACTGTATAAACGTAGTGGTGTTTAAGTGAGGATTAAGCTGAAACTGGCTTTGCTTCATTGATCATTTGACTCACGGATCTGGGAAGATTGTGGCTATAGGAATTTCTTTCTGATTTGCCGGTCCCTAGAACTTCTCGTGATTTGGACTTCGTATTTCTGACAGAGACTTGGCTTAGCAAGAGTGACTTAAGCACTTTCACTGAACTTTTTGCTCAAGATTGTAGTTTTTTTTAGCACTGACAGGTCTATAGGCTGTGGTGGAGGACTGGCTGTAGTTTTCATGAATCATTTTAAACATCAGCTATTACCTACTGAGACATTTTCTAGCATTGAAGTTCAGGTTTGCTTCATCCAGCTCTCTGTATCTTGGTGTATAGACCCCCACATTCATGTAAGAATTTCATCCAAGAATTCTTTGATTTTTTGTCATAGATCATGACACTATATGATTGTGTTTTAGAGAATATAATATTCATTTTTTTGTCCTTCTAAACCTTTGGCCAGGGATTTTTTATATCTTACGGAGTCTTTTGATTCTCTTCAGTTTGTTACAGGTCTCGCTCATACACATGGTCATACCTTGGACTTTGTATTTTCATCAAAATTGAAATGGATGATGGGTATCTTTCGGATCACCACGTTATCACATTTGAATCCAGTTTACAGTATCTGCTTTTAGTGATTGTTCTTCCAAGTTATTGGTTGCACAGCTTCAATTTTGTGTCTGATAGCCTTTTTTGTAATTCTTATGGCACAATTCCTTTATTGTTTAGGGACAAAGCATCCTCTCTGGACCTCAGTATTGAGGAGCATGTGAAACAATTTACAACTACTTGTGTGGATATTTTCAATGTTGTAGCTTCACTTAAAGAGAGGAAATGTAAGCCAGAAAGGCAGTTGTGGTTTAATGAAGCTATGCATTCTCTCAGAGAGACATGTAGGAAGGCTGAGAGAAAGTGGAAGAAGGATCGCCTATAGGTCTCCTATGAGATCTTCAGTGATTCCTTGTCAATTATCAGGAGGCTGTGAAGGCTGGAAGAACAATGTTTTTTTTTTTCAAATGTTATTGCGAGCAACTCTAATGGTCCTTTAATATTATTTAGTGTTGTTGATGCTGTGTTTAACCCATCTGGGAGGTTCTACAAATGTTGGGACATCACACTCTTGTGATGATTTTTTGCAGTATTTTACCAGTAAGATTGCTGATATTAGAGCTAATATTGTGCCTGTTCCTCACCACCCATCCATGGGCATCATTCACTCTCCTGTCCTTCATCAGTTTCAGTCAGTTTCTCTTTCAGACCTGATGAAAACTGTGAGTTGTATGAAGTTGTCTTTTAGTCCTCTTGACTTTATGTCTGCCCGATTCTTTAAAGGGGTGCTTGATGTAATTGGTCCTAATGTTCTATCACTTATTAACAGCTCCTTGCAAAAGGGTACTGTTCCTATGTGCTTTAAGAATGTAGTGATTCAGCCCCTGTTAAAAAAGACAAACCTCAATCCTTTGTCTTCCAGCAGCTTTCATCCCCTCTTCCAAATTGCCATTTCACTGAAAAGTTTTGGACAAAGTTGTGGGTACCCAGCTATAGGCCTTTTTAGAGAACAATAATATACTTGATAAGTTTCAGTCAGGATTTAGAAGATTTCACTGCACAGAATTGGCGCTGTTGAGAGTGACAAATGATCTGTTGTTGGCAGCTGATTCTGAGAAGGTTCACAGTGGTAATTTTATCGCACTTGAGCACTATGTTTGATTCTCACAAGCCTTGAAGGTCCTGCTGCAGAGGAGCATCTTCACAGAATGATACTGCCACCACCATACTTCATGGAGAGAATGGTGTGCTTTTGATAATGTGTTGTGTTTGGCATTTTCCTAATATGGTGCTTAGTCTGCTGGCTAAAAAGTGTGGTTTTAGTTTCATCAGTCAACAAAACCATCTTCCAGCTGACTTCAGAGTCTCCCATGTGCCTTCTGGAAAACTAGTCGAGATGTCATGTGCGGTTTCTCTTTTAACATTGGCATTCTCTTTGCCACTATTGCAAAAAGCTGTGACTGGTAAAGCACCATTTCTCTACACTGTCTGTCTAATTGTAACCATTGTAGCTTATAACTGCTTCTGAGTTCTCATAGGTCTTTTGGTGGCCTCCTTCACTGATCATCTTAATGCACAATCACTCAGATTTTGTGGAAGGCCTGCTTTAGGCAGATGGAAAGCTGTTCCATACTCTTTCCATTTCCTAATGCCTTGTTGCTTGAAGTGTTCTTTTGTCTTTATTGTGTAAGTTAGGCCATGATAATGACTCACCACAAGCTAAACCTTCTAGATAAGATGCATCTATATTATTGGGTGGCCCACAAAAAAGTGTCCCGCCTCCACCAAGACGACTCCTGTCTCATTCGCTGCCAGATAGGTGGCTGCGGTCGTGTCACCTGCCTTGTTTCCTTGCTGTCTGACCCCTGGAAACCACTTTTTTCTATGTATTGTGCCTATGTGACCACACGGTAATAACCAAACTATTCCGTTTGCACTGTTTTGTGTTTTTTGTATCTCATACCCTCATACATCTTTATCATAAGAGAATCCCTTATCTACGATGAAGCATTCGATCAGAAGAAAATATGAAGCTGATTTTAAGTTAAACGTCATTGATGTGGCAAAAGAAATTGATAACTGCACTGCTGCAACAAAATTCGATGTGTATGAGAAACTGCTGCAAAATTGGAGGAAGCAAGAAGATGTGAAAAAAAAATTTAAGTGATGTATTTTTGAACGGGTGTATAAGTTGGGGTCTGAGTTTATGATCAATTTTTCGGGTTTCAAGAGTATATACGATATATCCATATATTATAAACATATTTGAAATGTATATCACACGTGTGTGTCTAGAGCACAACTTCAGGGCTTGTTGGCTTGTAATTCCATCCTGAGTCAAAGGTTGGTGTTGCTTCATAACGCCTCTCTTCTCTTCCCTCAGCAGATCTGGAAACCTACTTACAGTATTAAGGGCATGTGACATCACGTTGAGTCCTGGGGCTCCTGAGCCTACTCCTTCTGCCTCAAAACCTTCATAACCAACACCACTGCCATCTTCCTTCTGTCTAATCATAGACTTGCGTCTGCAAAGATGTTACTCAAACTACACATTAAATTGTGTTTGCAACTTTGTTCAGTAATAAACAAGGTTTGCCTGAGGGTGCCCCGAAAACTTTATCTTTGTTGGGCGTTTGTGTTTTGTGTGTTGCAAAGATTTTTGTTGCAATTATTGTAATAACACAATGCATAGTGAATGAAATGAGTTCAGCTGTGGCTATATAGTAAACACAAGTAACAATTTATTACCTGTCATTTTGTCCAATGCCAAATACCGTTACTACTAATACTCACAGAAGTCTGGCTGTATTTGCTATGCATTAGATTTTTCTATATATTATAATAATAACCTTCAATAGTCTGCACCAATGTGAAACAAGAGTATGCTCTCACTGTACCAGTCTGTATCCTTCACTTGCAACCAGTTCTTCACTTCTTCAGTAACCACATCATCACTCTCAAATGTTTTTCTGCAGATGGCATGTGTGAGGAAGTCAAACAAGCAGATATCTCTGAAAAAAAAGCAAATCTGGACTGTAGGATGGATGGTGAACAACAGTCCACCCACATTTTTCATTGTTCCCTTTGTTTAAAAGGCACCTACAATGCAATTTCGAAGCCTTACTGCACATAGATTGTTTAAAGGCAATGCACACATTTCCTTCCATTTTTAAATATAGTTTTGCAATATATTTGGTCATAGTATTCACAAATGGTATGGTAAATCTAGTAAAATGAGTGAAACCTATTAACACAAACACGTTTTATTTTTCAACATTATGAACACAAATATGATTTTTATTATGAACCTTTTGTAATCCACTCAGATAAAATATTTTACATTGCTTGTGCCAGTGTTACCTGGAAATTTATTCATTGGCATAGTGCATCCCATGGAAGGAAGCCCTTTACATTGGAAGACAGTTGTGGAGAATGTGGTGGGTATGATGTTTCTTAAAATCCACAGTTTTGACAACCGGTCTTTTCAAGCTGTGATATCTGACTAGGGACAAAAAGTCCATCTGGTGTCTGTTCAATGCTGTCCAGCGTCCAGAAGAAAGCAGGAATTACCAATGAACGATGTTAAGTGGCTGGTGTGAGACAGTACACCATGCTCCATGCATCCTGGCATCACATTGTTTGAAGAAGAAAGGGAACAAGAAGCACAAAGGAGGATGTAAGGCATCTCTGATGAACAGAAGTTCATAAATGTGTGACTTGATCGAAACAGTCACTCTTACCATTATACCATTGTACCATGAATCCTGTTTTATTAAACTTTGCTATGCTAGTATTGTTATAAGTTACATGGAATTTTTGAGACATGTAATCGTTATGGACTAATTGTGCACATGATTCTGCTGGCTCTGGCTTAGACCTTGAATTTCTCTGATGTCAGCATACTTGAATTATTCCCTTTTCTGACCATATGTATTCAAGTTTCATCATTAGTTATACAGTTAAATACTAATTAGCTGAATAATGTTCTTGTAATATTTGATGCAATGGTGCTTCATTTCAGGAGTCAGCATTCTGGGCACCCAAAGTGCACAAACCTTGCTTATGTATAATTGTTGATATAGAGCTGACCCCTAACTCCTTCCTAGCTCAGGAACTGTTACTTTTTGATTCTCCATTATGATACACCCCACAGTTGCAGTCTCTTGATACTGAGAGCTGACCAGACCTTGGAAGAACTTGTCTGTGACATATGAAGAGTCCTGGTATGCATTGTTTAGGTTAGACTTAATCTCTGAATGTTCTCAAGCCTTAGAAATTCAATGATAACATGAAAATCAATATTTCAATATCAGTGTTATATCTGCAGGGCAGACAAGATTTGGAGTGACCTGGAGAAGGAAGGAAAGATAAACAGGTCAGAACCGGGAGGTCAAATAAAACTCTTTTTCAAGGCCAAATCTAAGACCAAGAAAAAAGTCAAGGATGTAAGCAAAGGTCGATACACAAAGAAACAAAACAGAAAGATTTTCAACAAGGAATATTTTTTTTTTTTTTATAAAAGTAAAAGGTTACACCAGAAGACCTTTTATATCTGTTGTGTTGCAGTAATCAGGTTTGACCTCTGAGAACACACCAATAACAACCACTGCGTATCCTAAGAATGGGTGTCCAACAGTTTGGCGAAATGCAGAATTGCCTGTAACAGAATGATTCCTATCAATTAGGCATTCAAGTTGACTTGGTACTGAAACAAGAAATATACACTACAAACAAGGGTGTTAGCCATTATGGCTGTAGTCAGAAGTCAAGCAAAATAACACATTTTATTGGAGAGTTCTATTCAATTTTTATATCTAAGATGTCCAACTTAAGGTTTTCCAATGCTGTATCTGTCCTGGTGTCTATATAAACACCGGGAATTCCAGTTTCTGTATTACATCTTGCCTGAAGAAGGGGCCTGAGTTGTCTCGAAAGCTTGCATATTGTAATCTTTTTAGTTAGCCAATAAAAGGTGTCATTTTGCTTAACTTCTCACTACACTATAAACAAGAAATGCTAAAAACCTTATATTTCATATATTTTAATTCACAGGATTTAATCTTTAGCCAGTAAAAAATGTATCACCACAGAATAGTCTTTTCACATCCTACCTCAAAACTTGTATTTTGCTAACACAGGCTGTGAGTGCCATTTTTACATACATATCTTCCTGTAAGCCTAGAAATGAATTCACCATTCTAGTAGTTTGTACACAGCCTTACTTAGTCATTTACAAAAATATTATAGTGCATATGTTTTATTTGAATTAAGTACCTAAAAGCATTTTGCTAAAAATGTTACAACAAGCTTGTTTTGCTTTCCCCTAGTGGTGGCTCCACCAAATATTTCACATTGACAATAGACGTAACACAACATTAACGGTGATGAATTGTGAATAGCTACTGTATTGACCGTATAGAATGGACTGATTATCAAACATATGTTAAAGATGTCCTGTTACAAAGTGTTTATTTGTGAAAACAAAAATAAATCTTATTAAAAATGATATAAAAATCTTTTTAAGTTATACGCTACCATGGCTGTTCATTTGCCTGTCCAGGATTTAAATCACCTGTAGCTCGCAAACCGTTTGACCTACTGACCTGAAATTTGGTGCACATATACTACGTGATGTCTACTATCCACTTTCCGGGGGAGGATTGACCTCCAAGGTTATTCCTCTTTTTATTTTTATTTTATTTTATTGTAAAATCAGCTCTTGGCAGCGGCCAGCAGGGCGGCCATGTGGCGCATGTGTACAGGTGCTGCTCTCATCTCTACCACCTTCAGTGTCTCTTCCTCTACCTCTTCATATCTTAAATCATTCTTGAGGCAGATTGAAGACTTAAGTGCCAGGTTAAGTGAAAAATTAAAGAAAACGTACTAAGTAATTGCAACACAAACACTGACTTAATCAGTTTTAACTTGAAAAGATGCAGAAGAAAGAAGAAAAAAAGTGGGCCAGTAGGGTGAAGAAAAGAAAGCAGCAAGCACATCAACCTCTGAGCAAATGAATGCTAAATGTACAGAGAAAGAGTGTGAAAACAATGAATGCTCAAGTCAAGAGTATTCTGCGCCGTTACTGGTATACTGTATAATAAAACTTAGTACACAGCACAGAATATAGGTAATGATGACTTTAATTAAGTGCTTAAATAGCACCACAAGAGACTCCTTGCATTACATGATCCAAATTGAATTGAAATGTAAATGACGAGTAAACACTGTTCTTATTCATTTCCTGTATGATCTAAGTTGTGTTACAATTCATATGTTAATCCAATCATCTTTAAGCCATATGTCTTTATCATATCGTTTAATTTTATATTAGGCTATATGTTTGGTAGTTTATGCCTTATCTGTTCACACATGCTCATTCAGTATGTCTGAAATCATATTTTTAAAGGGATATAAATTACAAGCATATGAAGTAAACTTTTAATTTTTATTTTTTCCATTCATGTAACTGTTCTTTTTGTTTTCATTTCTTGGTCTAAAGCACCCTGCAGTACAATTGCCATTGAGAAAGCCAATGCCATTAAGATTAATACTTGCCACCTTAAGTAACTGTCCTTGAGATTTATTGATGGACATCACAAAATAAGCACACTGGAAATTGCAGACATTTGAGTCAAAAGGACGCGATAGGTACCATCTGTAGCAGGACTATATCATCACCCTATGTGAAACTTCGGGGAATTGTTCCTTCAGTTGTACTGTGAGCTCCCAGAACTCAGCACATATTTTTTGCTACTCTAAAGTATATTTGTGACACATCCAAATTCTCCAGGAGCAAAACAGGATAACAGATTTTTAGAATAAACTTATAAATTAGTGTTTAACAAGCCTTGATAAACCTAAGAAATTCAGTGTTAACCTGAACCACTTGATCAACATCTATGACTAGCCTATATTATGTTTCTCCTTGCAGCTAGTATTTAATGGAATTTATGTGACTACTTTCAAGTGCAATAGTAGCACACTCACAAAGTATTTTAGGTGACTACACAAAATGGCAGTTGTTTAAAAGGTCACTGATTGAACAGTTTGACTTAATTGGTACTTTTCAATCACCTATATTTAGCAAAAGGTCAGCAAAACTAACAGCAGGCCCATCATCTTCTAAGTGAATTCACATGCTAGTTTTGAGTTGAAGTGTGCTTTCATTTTCTTTCCTTCAAAGATAAGAAGCTTCCATGTGTATTTTTTCCTCTTATGTTCCAGTGACAGTCAACTAATCTAAAAAACTACTGCACGAGCATCATAAATAGTTGCAGCCTTTCATCCAGTCAATTATCTCCTATATTTATTAGCTTTAGTAGCACTTTAGATCAAATTTGAGAAACATATAAGGAAGAAAGAATATACTGTAAGTTTTTCCTTAAAGAAAGAAAAATAAGGAAAGAAGACACTCAGAAATATATTTTTTTATTAAACAAATAGATTATGGACTCAGTAAGCATGGAAAGAAGTGAGAATGCCATGGAAAACACAGTTGCATTTCAAAGATTAGGTCAAAGCATTTCACTCTTCTCATTCACTTTATTTTAGACAAGTGATTCTTAACACTTTGATGGTTAAAACATTATTAACAGAACATAGCAGTATAGGTCTTAGCATATATGATAGTGAACTCTATGAAAACTTGTAAAAAATTTAAAGAAATGTATTGGAAAGCAACAGTTTCATTATCAACAGTAACTGTCAAAAATTTTAAGAAATTGGTAATTACTATATTTTGACCAGCAACACAACTACAAGTCTGGATTTGAATGAGACAATTTGAAGGATGGCACCACGCAGGGTGCAGGCTTAGAAGCACATGTGCTGTAAATATAAGAGAGTTCTGTGTGTTGCCCACACTTTTTGCAAACAACATATGTCCATGCAGTGCTGACCTGACATTCAGGACAAGTTGGATACTTTACAATGAAGAAATTCTTTTGTGGGAGTTATCCACATCAGTGCTAGATCCTACAGGCTCCACTTCATCCAATTGACTGTCACTGTCATTATCATCAAAATATTCACCTTAAATCAGATCTAGTTGTTTCAAAACTTTAGCAACTTTATATCTTTTTCACATTGACATAACGATGGACTATCTATTTATAGCACTATTTACTGCATTTGCATTAAAAAAAAAATCTACAGCTATCCACTAGATGGCAGCACTCTGGAATATAACTGAGGTGCAGCAACAATGCTCACCAGCAGTCTAACTGCCTCAATACTGGCTGTATACTGAAATCCCAGTTATAGTGTACAGTATGTCACACCTTGACAGGCTCAATGAGATACGACTTAACTTGTACCGCACATTCAAAGTTTTAAACTATGGGTTGGGTGATGTCTGAACTTGGGTCATTTTGAGTCATGAATCACAATAGTAATGAATGAGTAAGGGTCGCAATTGGTTTGCCTGACTGCTTTACGATGGGTTGTCAAAGGCAAGCAGAGACCACCACCCTTTCCCCCATAATGCCCATCAGTGGTGATTCTCCAAGGTAGATGGAGACAACAATCGGAAGAAATTCTCCAAAGGGGATGGATCACCTGGATGACACTCCATGGAAACTGGGGGTTGGGAAAACACAAAAATGAAAAAATTGGGTTGTTAACAAAGGCATGAATGTGGACACATAAAATGCAAACAATAATGCAAAACATAAGCAAAAGCAATATTAACATAAACAAAAGAATCACAATTAAATGAAAAAGACATTGAACCGTGGCTGGGTGGGGGGACCCTGGCTGCAATACAAGTCCAAACACGATCATGTCTCTTTTTTTCTGTCCAAGACACTGCCCCTTCTACAGTCATCAGTCCATCCTATTGGTTAATGGTGCTGTTGAATTGGCCCCTCAATCAATTCTGCTTCATCCTTTGCATAAAGCCCACTGTTAGAGCATCACAGATTATGTATGTTAGCATATTCTTCTACTTCTTTTTCTTCTTTCGGTTTCTCCCGTTAGGGGTTGCCACAGCGCATCATCTTTTTCCATATCTTTCTGTCCTCTGAATCTTGTTCTGTTACACCCATCACCTGCATGTCCTCTCTCACCACATCCATAAACCTTCGCTTAGGCCTTCCTCTTTTCCTCTTCCCTGGCAGCTCTATCCTTAGCATCCTTCTACCAATATACCCAGCATCTCTCCTCTGCACATGTCCAAACCAACGCAATCTCGCCTCTCTGACTTTGTCTCCCAACCGTCCAACTTGAGCTGACCCTCTAATGTACTCATTTCTAATCCTATCCATCCTTGTCAAACCCAGTGCAAATCTTAGCATCCTTAACTCTGCCACCTCCAGCTCTGTCTCCTGCGTTCTGGTCAGTGCCACCGTCTCCAGCCCATATAACATAGCTGGTCTCACTACCGTCCTGTAGACCTTCCCTTTCACTCTTGCTGATACCAGTCTGTCACAAATCACTCCTGACACTCTTCTCTACCCATTCCTCCCTGCCTGCACTCTCTTTTTCACCTCTCTTCCACAATCCCCATTACTCTATACTGTTGATCCCAATTATTTAAACTCATCCACCTTCACCAACTCTACTACCTGCATCCTCATCATTCCACTGACCTCCCCCTCATTTACACACATGTATTCTGTCTTGTTCCTACTGACCTTCATTCCTCTGCTCTCTAGAGCATATCTCCATCTCTCCAGGGTCTCCACAACCTGCTCCCTACTATCGATACAGATCACAATGTCATCAGCAAACATCATAGTCCACGGGGACTCTGGTCTAATCTCGTCTGCCAACCTGTCCATCACCATTGCAAATAAGAAAGGGCTCAGAGCCAATCCCTGATGTAATCCCACCTCCAACTTGAATGCATCCATCACTCCTACCGCAGACCTCACCACTGTCAAACTTCCCTCATACATATCCTGTACAACTCTTACGTCCTTCTGTGCCACTCCCGACATCTTCATACAATACCACAGCTCCTCTCGAGGCACCCTGTCATATGCTTTCTCCAGGTCCACAAAGACACAATGCATAAAATTACTAAATATTGACAAATAAAAAAAATATCAACAACATGTTTCAGCTACACTACAAAGATCTGTTAAAAAGTGGACTTGTGAAGGTGCAATTGCTTGCCATCCGTCTCATGCTTCATTCCAAGCATTTTTGAGATTTTTTGGTATTTAGTTTTTCTATTCGGATGGGTTACCCTAAATACTGATATATCAAAATGTCCCTTCTTAGCGGATGCCTACTGCCCTAGATGTACAATACTGCCATATTCAATTTTTTAGCCAAAATAGAAAAAGTGTTTTTGTTGATGACTGAGTGAGTGAGTCAACTTTGTATTTTTATATATATATATATGAACTGTTTTGGGAGTCACCCCAATGGGAAGATATGCCAATGCCTGATTGCCACGTCTGTGGAAGACTGCTTGTTAATCGCCAAGGCAACTGCAGGTTTGCAGCGCTACAGCATAGCACCACAGAAACAACTGCGAGCTGACTGAGATTGCACTATAAGTGTCTATCGCTGATGGGTGAAGCAAGGAACATTATAAATGCAGGGAACAGTATAACTTGACCACTGACCTGGCTCTGACTATGTCTGTGTGCTGTGTCTACATAAAGGAGAGTGGTAGATCTTGCTACATTAAATAACCCTGCTGGTCCTGTTTCAAGTGGAATAAAGCTGTTTTTGCTAAATACTGATACTCTGCCTCATTTTTGAAGTGCAAGACAGCAACTTATGCGTCACAATATACTGTGTATGTATGTATATATATATATACATACTGTATATATATATATACAGTGGTGTGAAAAACTATTTGCCCCCTTCCTGATTTCTTATTCTTTTGCATGTTTGTCACACAAAATGTTTCTGATCATCAAACACATGTAACCATTAGTCAAATATAACACAAGTAAACACAAAATGCAGTTTTTAAATGATGGTTTTTATTATTTAGGGAGAAAAAAAATCCAAACCTACATAGCCCTGTGTGAAAAAGTAAGTGCTGCACAAGGAGAGTTTCTGAACTTTGCTAAACGGGAGGGCTAAATCAAAAAATAATTTTCTTGTGCAGATGTGTAAATTATTAATGTCCCACATGCAGCATTACACTTTTGACCATTCTTTGCTTCTCAATGCCTTACTGGCCACTTATCATTTGGCGCTCTCTCAGGTTAGCATGACTTGTCTTTTTTAATAGTAGTCATGCTCAAAGAATCAATCATCTTCAACAAGATCAAATTGTGAGGCCTCACACTGTAAAAATGCACTGAGCACATGGGGGTCAATGACACAGGTTACAAGATCATTCAGTTTATACACCCATTAATTTCCATGTCCAGGTTATGTTATCCCCAGTGACAGGGAGTTAGAGACCATCCTGGCAACTTCAGATGCAATTCAGGAACTATTCAGGTTGCACTGTAGAGAAATTGCAGATGTTTGTTAAAAATGAACATGAAATCTAATGAAAAAGATAAAGAACAATTGTGTGGGAGAATAAAATGAATGTGAATCTAATGTAGGAAAAGTAAAAAAAAAAAAAAACTTTCTGATTTGCATATTTTAGCACTGACCCTTTGATTTTGTGTCTGTTTCTATCTCTGTTTAGCAGTCTTAGTTTTACAAAGGATTACTGTTTAAAAGTAAATTAACATTACATTTGTTTAGTGCTTAAAACACTTAACCTCTGCAATTCAACTAGTACAAATAAGCAATACAGCAACTATGGCAACATTTTTATTTCTATTTTTAAATTTACATCAGAATCATCAATATTTATTTTCACAAAATGGGGGTGAAGAAGGAGCTTGCTAAGGCCAGATGCAATTTATATACAAGAGACTGACATTTTTTTTGTTTCCTGTTTAATGTAGCTAAACACATTTGTATTTTATATCTTACTATCTAAACCAGTGGTTTCCATACCAAGTCCCAAGGAGCTCCTGTGGCTGCAGAGTTTTGTTTCAAGCAGTTTCTCAGTTTCTCAGTCAGTGAATCATTTTATTTTATTTTTAGTTTCATTAGCTGTCATTTTTTTATTCACTTATTCTACATTTAGAAAAGAGTAGTAGTTTTACATTTACCTTCATGGGAAATTGCTATTTTTGCCATGCTTTTGTCATTTGCCTATTCACCTTTTTCCATAACAATTAATGACAAGCAGAGCAGACACTAAGGACTCCATCTGCAATGCCCTCAACAACAGAACCTTGAATAGTTAACTTATATGATCATTTGGGGGTCTCACCAATAGGAATAGTCCTACCTTCAAGATGAGTTTTCAGTGTGTCTTAGCCTCTGGAATGGAACATTGGACTTACCAGCTCTGTGAGACATTAAGACCCGAGGAAAGAAATGACTTAAAATAAGATTAGTGAATATCCAGTTAAGAAAACAACAAACATAACTGTAAAAAAAGAGAAAAGGCTCCAATACAAAATACAGTGAAAGGCTTAAACAGGATGAATGAGCTACCCGCTGCAGTAGTCCTACCTTTCATTTTATCAAGGACCAACATGTAACAATAGGAGATGACACAACTGCTTTAGGTTCATCAGACATTGTATCTATTAGAAATGTCAAAAAGAATTTCAAGTAGTGATATAATATGTTAAATACTAAATTAGCTTTTGGTTGTTTGTATAATTTTATTTCCAGCATTCAATGCAAATTTAGGAGACATTATGGATACATTCCATATATTAACTACATGCTTTTTCAGATATTTGTCTTTTCCTGGCCGAATATTACAAAGAGTACTTTCATAATGAGAACATTAAAATCTTTCTCTTAAGTAATATGGGGCCAGTTACAGAAAAATCAATGAAAATGGAAATGTTTACTTGCCAACTTGAAGACAAATGCCGTTCCTTCACCAGGTGCTCCAATTACACTAAATCTATTCCTTATTTTTTTCTTTCCTGCCCAGTGCATATTTTCTAATTGAGTTATTTTGTGATTTGGGGCCAGTTGTGGTTCATTTTATGACACAAATTTGTAGTGCTGCCACATATGCCCTGTTTGATGATTGTTATATGTTAGTGACAATACTGGCACATAGATACCTGGTTTGTAAATATTGGGTCAGAGTCTTTAAACAGGTTTGCGTGGATGCAGGGGGGCTTGTGGGAATTGTAGTGTGTAGTTGTAGGTAGTTGTAGGCACAGTATGTATAAAACTGGTAGAAAAAGATGTGGCGGGACTTTTTGACTTTTCTATTTTTCCATCAACTTCAGCATGCAAAAATCCTTTGTGAACTGGATATTCATGCAAGAATGTTTACTTACTGTCTTTTTTGCTTGTTTTTAGGAGCCATGTGGTCCTTCATAGAAAATAGCTACTTAAACCTTGGCTTTTTTACCCTGCTTCTAATAGACCCTTTCTTTCAATATTAATACCCACCTACTGTATATCACCAGCAATTCTTGCCATAACTTTCTCACACACTAAGGCAATGTCACCTTCCGGACTCAGAATGGATTTGGCTGCTTTCAATTCTCCAATGACTGCTCAACGCTCTACAATGGATGTCACTGTATAGTGGTGATTTCCACTGGGAAGGCATGAAAAACCTTTTGATGTAGCACACAAACCACTCTGAATGCAACGATACAAAATAACTTCACCGAACTTAGAACTGAAAAAGTTGGCATTAAGGAAGTACAGGCAAAAAAAAAATGACAGAGAAGTCAATTGTCTACATTCTCATGACTCTCGCTATAACTCAGGTCGAACTCAGCGGCCTTAAAATGAAAATCACTGATGAGCAAGACCAGGCACACTGAGATAACATTCAGATTGTAGGCTTTACAGAGGCCACAAAGGGTGAAAATGTCAACTCATTCCTGTGTGGGATGTGGCCAAAATGCCCCTGAAGTAATGAGAGTACACAGGATATTCTCTAGACATACCAACTCATTGGAGCATTGCTGCATTTTGATGGTTCATGGATCAGCATCCTGCTTGAGACATCTAATATGACGGTTCATATCTTAATTGTTTCGAAAACATTTTCCCTGCTACAACACAACACAGACATTTGTTGGGTCCTGCAGTTAGGAAGGCAAAAGACGTTGGTCTTCAGTTGTTTCTTCTGTTATCAGCAAAGCTGAAATTAAGTCATGGTTCAGTATGCTCCACATATGACTCACCAGAGGAACTTTCATAGCGACAGGCACATTTTTCACAATGACACCTTCCCACCCTGGTGCTTTACTCTCTTGTTTTTGCCTTAATGTGTTAATTTGTTCCTGATTGCAGATGAGTACCTATTTTGTTTAAAGCTATTTGGAGTTTATGTGCTGTTTACCATGCATTGGAACATTATTACTCGTGCTGTTGTGTAGTTCAATTTGTTAAATTCTTCTGCATTGACTATATCTGTTTAGTTCTGGCAATTACTTTGCATGCCATTGCTGATAGTGAGGTATTATGTTGTCCTTGTTTCAAACTAGGGAATGGGCTCCAGGGTTCGGTTAGGGACTAGAACTCCTGGATTGCTACAATATCACCTTGAATCACTGAGTGCAGATTCAAATTTGTCTCCTTTGTGCTGTGTTTGTTTATGCTTATTACCAAATGACTCAATTTCCAAAAATTCTTGACTCTTTGTCAGTGTTATGCTTAGAGGAGGCAGATTGGGTGCAGTGGGGTTACCAGTTTTTTTCCCATTCTAGTGCTGTTTCAATTTGTAAGCAGTTTAGATGGTTGGAAGGAATCCACAGTGGTTGAATGGGGTGTTTGTTGCTTAGGAAGGAAGAAGGAGTTTGAACAGAAGTATTATGGGTTTTGGAAGATCAGAGGGTGGGATTCTGAGTTTAAAAAACTTACAGTAAAAGATATTCTTTGTGACCAGTTGGGGCTTATTTTTTCTGTCTCTCTTTCTGCTTGCATTTCTTCTGTTCTTATTTGCTTATCTCGATCATGATCAACCTTAGAATGATTAAAAGCCAAATACCTCCCTGGAGACAAATCAATCAATCAATCTATCTACATATTATTTCTTGTAAATTCAGGGCCTTGAACTCTGGCCCTAAGGTGCTAGACCTTCTTCACTAATATAGTATTGGTAAAGCCCTAATTCAAGAATTGTATTCAATGACAGCTGATCCTCAACATTGTTAAAATAAATACCATCATATTGCAGCACCTTCATCAGTTTCTCCAACAAATGCGGTGTGCTAATTTTTTTCAGGAGGAGGTTACAAATCAACATAATTGCAGTGGGTAATGATAATATTGGCTATTATTATGTTATGTCTTAGCTGAGATGGGGAGCTGTAAACTGGTGTTCCTATCTGCATATGATTATACACTTTACTGTTCTTCATATTCTCCAAATAGCCAATTGTCTTGTTAGATTTCATGGCTATGAGTGCTTAGTTGAAATTTACACTAATGCAGTAATTGATCCACTTTTAGACTAAGCCCCTCACCACCCCATGATTTCTTTATGTAAACTCTGTGCCAATCTTAACTTAGCCAGTAGCTTTCTTCTACTAAATCACCCAGTAGAAGAGCTCTCTTTCCCTCACCATAAAACATAATCTTGTATTGGTTATATAGTAGTCTCCCATGCCCTTCCCCTGTTGTTTTTAAATGGATCTTTTATTTTAATGTGTGTTTCAGATCATCAGGTGCATTTAATGCAGCTGCATCAACTTTATTCCCCTTTACATGTTCCTTGCTGAGAACTCAAAATTATTTAAATGACAAGGTTTTTCGTCAGCAGATTTAGAAACAAACTAAATGAATTTCAGAGTATTACTGAGGGTCACTAGATGATCCTAGTGCAATTTGGCATGCAGTTAAAGGATTTATCTCCTTTCTAATTCTCATCTCACCAATCTTGTATTAAATAAGAGGCAATCTCTGATATAGAATCCAAACTTTCGGTATTGGAAGGAATGCCCTTTTGTTGATCGATATGTATCACCAACAACAGATTGTTAAGGCTTGTTAATTCATGTACTAGGACCGGTTATTACATATCAAACTACGCAAAACTCACAAGAAGCACAATAACAAAAGATTTCTTTTAAGTATTTTTTTTTAATTTATTTAGGAGGTTTATATCCACAGACCGAATAACGAAAGGATCCCCCAGACAAACTTTTATCCCATCACCAAATTACCCTCAGGTCACAACAATAGAAGCCAAACCCCTTGCAATGCAGGAAACGGTGCCAGCTCTCAAAATGGCTCAGATAGAAGGACTTAAACAATAGTGTTTAAGACTTAGAAAATACCAAATGAATTCACCTAATCATAACACCCAGCAAATTACTTGCAGTAAGGCAAAGAAAGTGTGACACGATTCTTTCTATTAAGACTTGATCGGTGGCAACATCTACCAATAAGTAAATGTAAATGTCAATGTACTCTACTAATATTCAAATTATCAACAAATAATTCCATTATTGTTTTAACAATTTGTTTCATGAGGTCCCTAACAAACTGTTGTCCTGACTTGAGAGTGTTTCTTGACAATCTACTTCTTCCACTCCTCACGGATGAAGAATTACCTGGAAGTGGCGCTAGTCTATTGCAAGACAACAGACACATGCACACCCAATTTAACGTTACCATCTAACATGTTACCTAACATGTATGTGGTGTACAAAGAAACCAAATTAACCACAGAAAATGCTTATGAAAATGGGGAGAAAGTGAAATCACCAGCCAGAGCACCATTGGGCCCAGGCGCTAGCAAGGCAGCACAGTCCCATTTCCTAGTCTGGTCACTGATTCTTTGACACATAGGGATATTCCTTGTGTCTCTGTGGATTTTTTCTCGAGTGCTGCCTCTTTCCAAGTAATTCTAAATGTGTATGTGTTGATATGACTGTTGGAATGGAAGACTATTCAAGGTGTTTTCTTGCCATGCACCTAATAGTGTTGTGAGGGTACACTAATAAAAAGGCAGGCTCACAAAATAAATTTACAAACCAAAAAAAAAAATCAATTTTTAAATTGAGTGGGAATAGACCTTGTCAGTGGAAATGACTGCAGGAACCTATGAGGAATGAAGCCTTAGCGCTTGTTGGCAGACACACATAGCAAAAAAAGTCATCATTTCTTTTGGTCTTAAAATCACTTGCAAAGAATCAGTAAAGTGATTATTCATCTCTTTAATGTGGCCTACAAAAATAATTTCACTTTGGAAAGGGTAGACATTTTTAAGTGAGGCACATTTATCTTGATTTTGCATATTTTGGTATAAGATCTCTGAATCTTTTATATTGACAAGAAATATTATCTGGCATATACAACTCTCTTACTATGCAACACTGTACAGAGATGAATTGCCACTTTACTGATGTTTTGCATGTGTTACTAAGATCAAAAGAAGTCTTTGCTAAAGTCTTATTACATAACAGTACATGCAATACCTATAATAATAAGTATGTTATGAATATATATTCTTATATCTATAAACCATTTTTTATGAAAAAATAATCTTTTTACTGTATGCTTTATATGTACAGTGTAAGTTGGACAAAGCAGAGATATTGAAGTTGTTTATAGAGTTAGTAAGTTTCAAAACACATATATTGGTCTTAGAAATGCAGTACAATATGGAAATTTGGAATTAAGGAACAAGACGCAAAGATATGAGACTCTTAGAAATTATATATAATTTAATCTCATCAGCTGTGCATCCATATGTTTGCTGGTTCATGTAAGAAGAACTTGGAAAACATTTCTACAAAAGGATCATTTGCCTGCTTTAATTAAAATACAAATTGGGATAATATAAAGTTGTATTCTGCTTTTCATCATTCACATTGATATATGGCATAAAAATGTTCCACTCTCACTTGTGTTTATCTTGATGACTGCTTAATGTAATCAGTCCATCATTTTATATTGTTTACTGCAGGTTCTACTTTATGAAAGTACAATACAATTAGAACACTTAAATAATCTAGATGAGAACAGGCCATTTAGCTCTACAAAGCCCACCAGTCCTCTCCATTTAATTCTTCTAAAATAACATCAAGTCGAGTTTTGAAAGTCTGTGAAGTTCTTCTGTCTATCTCACTACTTGGTAGCCTGTTCCATGCCTCTATGATCCTCTCTGTAAAGAAAAACTTTCTAATGTTTGTGCTAAAATTAACTCGAAGAAGTTTCCAACGGTGTCTTTGTGTACTTGATGAACTTATTTTAAAATAAATGTCTTAATCCACTGTACTAATCCACAATTTTAAACATTTTAATCACGTCTCCTCTTAATCTTCTTTTGCTTACATTGACTTGGCTCAGCTCTTTTAATCTTTCCTCATAACTCAACCCCTGTAGTCATGGAATCAGCCTAGTCGCTCCTCTCGGGACTTTCTCCTGTGCTGCTGTTTCCTTTTTGTAGCCAGGAGACCAAAACTGCACACAGAACTCCAGATGAGGCCTCACCAGAGCACTATAAAGCTTGAGCATCACCTCCTTGGATTTGTTCTCTACACATCAGGGCGCTATATAACCTCACATTCTGTTCACCTTCTTAATGGCTTCTGAACACTGTCTGGTAGTTGATAGTGTGGAATCCATTACAACTCCTAACTCATTCTCATTAGGTGTATTTTCAATTTTCAGAAATCCAATTGTGAATTCAAACCTAACATTTTTATTTCCTACATGTAATACGTTTAATTTACTTGTGTGAAATGTACAAATGTTAAAGAGTGCAATTATACTTTAAAAAATATTTTATTGTTATCTATACTAAACCTTTCTTGATTTTAAAATTCTCCTCATTCACCTTGTATATTGATTTATTAAATATTTTTTCCGTAATATCTACTGTACTCTTGTGACCTAAGGCTAGAATGAGGTTATTTTTCCTGTTCCACTTTCAAAAAGACAATTAAAGGAGACTGGTTTCAGGAATGGCATCCTGCCTTAAAGATTTCTGCCCACCTTGATGATGAGATACAAATATGAGAACTGCTTAAATGGGCAGGGTACATCCCATAGTACCCCATACTCCAAATGCCATTGAGAAACAGAAAATTGGGTAACTCAGCTGAATCACGGGAGGGGAATCCCAATTTATGAAGGTCCTAGGTCTGATGCACTGTGGATTTGGTGACAAAGGAGATGAAGGAGTTACAGTGAGTAAAACATTTCAAAAAGAACATATAAAGTTCTTGCAACTTGAAATATTGGTAGTATGATGGGAAAATAAGTAAAAGGTGTTGGACGTGCTTAAAAGAAGCAGAGCAGATATGCAGAGTGTATAGGAGTCAAGGTGGAAATGTAAGGCTATGAGAATAGTGGGAACAGTGGAAGATTTGATTTTTTTCTGGCAAGGGAACAGTGATGGTAATGATGGAGTTGGTGCACTTGTGCCAGAAACATCTGCTCTGTAAGTTGGCAGAAGTGAAGAGATTTGGGACAATTTGGTATTGGTAACAATTGGGGTGCCTAAGGATGAAATGATCGTAATGCGTGGTGACTAGAATGGGCATGTTGGTTCCAGCGTTGATGGCTATGAGGGGGATCTCCTACCTTTAGCTTGAGTAACAGTAACATTGAGGGTAACAGGTTTCTTAAACTTGCTGATGTGTTAGAGATGGTTGTGTGAAACACCAGGTGTAAGAAGGGCATCACCCCATCTGATGAGCCCCAGTATGGACACCCTCAGAGCAGCACAGGAGTTGTGGTCCCATGGAACTTCCCTGTTGGGTTCTTTGAGGGCTGCCGGAGAAGCCGTCGGATATTGTTGGCAAAAGGACCACTGTGGTCCTGCCTGACCAAAAAGTGATTCCTGGGGGCAACAGGTTATGCACTGGAAGCACTCTCAGTTCAAAGAGCCCACCTACTTGACCTGGGAGAGGAACTGGACAACACTAACCTGGGAAGATTGGCAGACAAAAGAAAAGAATAAGAATCAGTTTGGAAAGGATGAAATTGTGTACTACAGATGTACTGTCTATCAATAAAAATAACCTCTGGTTGAACCTGGGAGTGTCCTTGTGTAGTTGTGGCTGGGGTTTGGGGTGTTGGTACGCCTCCTAGTGGCCACAGTATGTTTATTGTATAAATTGAATAATTATTTATGGAAGTATAAAGGATACCACACCAACATTGATCATTGCTCATTGAATGATTTCTAGAAAATTTAGAAAAGATCTGAATACTATGCTCACTGGAATAGGCTCCAGCAGACCCCCGTGACCATGTTCAGGACTACGCAGGTTAGAAAATGACTGACTGACTGAATAAAAGCACAGCAGCACTTTTTTCAGCCCTTTGTCCCACGTAAGTAAGGATCATTCCTGACTCCCATCTGTTGATGCAGGGAGAGGTTCTGCTCTTATTGACCCTGTACTGGAACAATAGGATTCGGAAAATTAACGGATTTAACGGATTAAACACAGAATACATGTTCAAGTGAATGCATGGCACTAAATAAGCTTTCTTTTAATTTATCTTACATTATCATCAGTTTTAAAATTAGTGGTGCATGTATAATTGAACATTAAATATTAATTATTGTAAGTTATTAAAGAGCATTCACTATGTACTGAATACCAATTGTGCGCATCACAACAAACAAAAACTGAATTTATATCTCTCAATAAACCTACAAATCCTGATGGCAGGTTTAGAAAGAATGACTCATTGTAATATGACAGAGTGGCATGCTGGCGCAGTGATGGAGCTTCTGCCTCACATTAAGGAGACCAGGGGTCCCTGTGTCTATGTGAGTTTCTGCTGGGTGCTCCGGTTTCTTCCCACAGTTGGGCCTAGTGTGTGGTTGGGGTTTGTATGTGTATTTGTGCATTTGTCCTGCGATGGACTAGTGTCCTGTCTAGGGTTTGTTCCTGTATGGCACCCTATGCTGGCTGGGATAGGCTTCAGTGTCCCCCACGTCTCTGTTCAGGGCAAAGTATGTTAGAAAATGACTGACTGACTGACTGACTGACTGAAAATAGCACAAGAGATTTGTGTGCAAACATAGAAGTGCATTTATAAGACAGACAGGAGACAATAGAGACACTATGATGACGCTCATCAATTTCGACATTTTGAATTTATGAACATGCATAACATGCATCTTTTTCTAAGGCCACTTTACCTTTAAGTACTGGAACTGTAAATAATGAACCATTAATAAAATAGTTAATCACATTAAAACAATCAGGAAGTGACCTAAGAAAAACATTAGGAGATTTTTTTTTAATTGTCAGATTCATGTTTTATCCACAAAATACCTCTTTCAAAAATATGGAGACATAGAGAGGATAATCAAGACAAAAATATTTATCATCCATCCATCCATTATCCAACCCGCTATATCCTAACTACAGGGTCACGGGGGTCTGCTGGAGCCAATCCCAGCCAACACAGGGCGCAAGGCAGGAAACAAACCCCGGGCATGTTAGAATGAAATATTTCAGTGTTATCTGATCATTTTGATTTGCTTAAAACTTCAATCTTCTGAATTTGATCAATTTAAAAGAGATTATTTTTAAATACAAGTAAACATACTGATTAAAAGGTGTTCAGTTTCTGCCAAAATTTAAGCTCACGGTAATCGATCCAGAGTATAGTATGCAAGGATGTGTTTGCTATCAGAATGACTTGAAAGAACATATCTGTTAATGTATGAAATACTGTATGGAAAATGATGTGTATATTTCATAGCAGCTGTTGAATGATACCAAAGTCAAACACACCCTTACAGAGAATTTTAAAGTACATAAATTGGAGATTATCAACACTGAAGAAAAATACATTCAAATGTGATAGAAATCATGAATCATACTTTTTGAATTATATATGACATGTCTATATTGCACATAAATAATACATATGAAAAAGTGGGCAGATGAATTCCTGGATATTTGAGTCTCCGTCTTGTTCTCTGCTGAAGCATTGTATATTCTGCACAAGTCCATTACACATCACAGCACAACTGACAGGCCGTGCTTATAAGAACCACTGGACTATGTAATATGAGGATCAAATGTCGATCCAGGTAAGGGCTGTGAAACAGTAGCAGAGTTTAAGTGAACAAGACAAAAGACAGCTGGTTCATACATTTGTAAAAGTTCAAGGCATATATTGTAAGGAAGGCAAATGATCTCACTTTTTCTCTGAAAGAGTTCTCTGCCTGCATTGTACAATTAATTACAGAATGAGATGCAGGCTTTATTCAGTTACCTCTGCTGAGAATTAATGTGCACAGAATCAATAAAACCAGATGAAACCTTAGTACATTTCATGATTAATGTCTGATTAGATAAACACATTTTATATAAAATGACATAATAGAGACTTCTGCACATGGCTGAAGTTTAATTTACATTTACATTTACTGTTTATTAGTTTGTAGCCAAAAACATTAGGGACCCAAGACCGTCAGTAAGTCAGACATGGTCTGCTACAGTACTGACATTGAAGCAATTTGTTTTAAACAATAGTAAATAATAGTAATAAAAAGAAATATATTACTGTATTGGCTTATATTTTAAGTCAGATAGCTACAGTACAAGCACAAATGTATTCCCAATAACTGAAAAGAAAATGTTTGTCCAGTTTCTCATTAAATCTTAAATTTCATTAGCATAAATGCAGACTGAAATTTGCTGTCCTGCTTTGTTGCCGGTAATTAGATAATAAGTCAAAATCAGAAACTTTAACAAAGGTAGCTGAAAAATATGAAGACAGAGGCAGTTCTTTCTTCAGAGGAAATGTAAACTAATAAATAACAAATGTGTGAGAGAATATGCTTATGGAAAAAGATGATCCGCTTGTGATATCCCGTGTAGTGGGAAAGTGGCTGCAGCCTAAACTCTGGACATCTGATACTTCATGAACCAAACAGGATCAGTGGAGAGAAGAGACACAGACAAATATTGAAGGGTGAAGGGTGGAAATTTATTTAAAAATTTATTAAAAAATAATGCACAAACAAATCAAGTGTGTTTAAATAAAAAAAAGAAAAAAACAATTGCACCAATCCCAAAATCAAAATTATCCCAACACCAAATAAGTATATATACCATCACCAAAATTATCACTCGAAGATAAATATATATACATAAAGTATATATACAAAGCCGTCACAATCACAACTGTTCCTTCAATTACTGAGCAATGCTTAATCCTACCTCGCCTTTAGGTCCACTGACGACACCTGTTGGCTGGCAACTACTTAAATATAACTGACAATTTTATCCAGCCAATCTGCCACTCCGTCTACCCTACGCACCTATCCAGGTAGACGCTAGCATGTTCACGCCACGTGCCATGACACGCCCCGAGCAACTTTGTATTTAAAATCAAGCCCCCTTGGATGGACAACAGCTATGCTGACCTCAAGCACACCAGTTGGTAGTGATGGGAAAATGAAGCCTCTTGAAGCTTTGGGGCTTTCTTTCTATTTGTGCTGAAAAAGATTCGAAGCTTTGAAGCCTCAGCCCCAGTATGAACAGCAACATCTGGTGGTTAACTGAGGTCAAGGCAAGCTTTCAAGAGCGCAAGTGAAGCAGCACTCACTGTTTCAGTCTCATGTCACGAGTAAAAAGGTCGGAAAAGTAGGTGTTTATTTTATTCTGCTATGGTCCTTGTCCATTAATACTATTTAACTTTTGAACGTCGTTTTCCGCTGTTAGTGGCCATCTGTCACCAAAGCTCTCCAAATCTCTCTCTCCTCACAACCCAACATTGGTGAATGAGAATGATGGATTTTATATAGGCTACCTGTTAATTTAGCGCCAAAGCTGTCAAACCAATGAAACGCTGTAAAACCAATAAAGTTTACTGTGAAGCACTGATGACTTTCGAAGCTTCAAACGTCACGGGTCACATGACAGCGGTGTTTTTACACAAGCTCCAACACAGTGATTCGACTCACAACGCTTCAGATTGACTGGCACAAACTTCAACGCTTCTGTATCATTTTCCCTTCTCTACCAGTTGGTAAATCTCATTTATTTACAAGAGATATATTGGAGAATATGCTAGGGTCTAGAGCAGAATACCACAACAGCATTACAAGACAACCCAAAGAGTTATCCTTACAAGCAAGAAAAATGTCACTTATGAATAGCTTTGGTCTTGTCAACCAACTTGCTTTGTGTATTTGCATAGACTCAGAAAAACAGATCTCTGATGTATCCAGATATTCTATACCTCTTAATGCTAAACACAGTCCTGCAAACTGTTTTACATTACTTGCTTAAGATCTTACATTTTAGTTGTATTTCTAAAAGACTATATGGGCAAAGAAAGATCAGATTTTTCAGCACTCTAATCTCATCTCTACTTTTCTCTGCTGTCTTTTCCAGTCCTTCTGTGCTGATGATCTATGCCACCACCACCTGATGAAGGAACTGTGCAGCCCCCTGTGATGATGGAATGAAGGTGGATGTCTCAGCTGTCCATGAGACCATCTTCATGAAATCCTCTCATATAAAAACAAAGAGGAATGACTTTAAAACATGTATGTTAAGTAGAATGCCTGGAGTGGGCTGGGTGGTCTTTTTGGCCTTGGAACCCCTGCAGATTTTGGGGTTTTTTTTTCTTCTCTTTTTCTTCTTCTTTTTTTTTGTTTTTCCTGTCTTCGATCCATCTGACCTTATCATTGGACTAATCCTTAGAGACTTACATCATGACACTGTATATAAGGACGCTACTCTTCTACTTGATATTTATCTGTTTTTAAGATTGTTTAGATCCACGTTTTTTTTTTTTTTCTTTCTTTGTTACTTATTCATTATTATTATTATTGCTAAATCTTAATTGTTTTTTCTTTTCTTGGAACTTTTTTCAGATATCTTCTAAATAACTTTGAGCTACATTGTTTATATGTAAATGTGCTATATAAAAAAATGTTGTTGCTGTTATCTGTCACATTTTAATATGTGAGAACATATTTGGAATTTAACAAACAGCACCACTGCTAAACTTCTAGCTCAACTGTGCTCTCTTTTTAAGGTGCAGTTTGTTAGTAAGAGTGGTGATAGTAAGCAACTGGCAGACTGGTGGTCCTTCATTTTTTTAAGAATTTTAAGGTTTTCAATTTGGATTGGCTTTGTTTTATTTGCAGGTGATTTTTCTTTTGAAAAAGACTTAAGTTACACCAAGACCAGATAATATTTATCTTCGTGCCTTTAATTAGATTAGAAAGTACATATATAAACCTTTGATGCATATTTTTAGGAAGTCACTGCACACTGGGGAAATTCTGAAGGATTGGAAAATGTCAAATATTATAGTTATATTAAAAGTGTGATCGGGGAGATCCAAGCAATGACAGGCCAGTAAGCTTAGCATGCATCAAAGGTAAATTAATGGAAAGAATTATTAAGGGAAAGACTGAGCAACACATGGCAACAACAGGAGTTTTGCTGAACAGTCAGCACGGGTTCACAAGAGAGATTTCAATTACTCTTGGACTGTCTAGTCACACTTCTGCAGCACTGTGACTGTCCATCTCAACACTTGAAATGTGCCTTTGCCGAGTCAGTTCTATGCTGGGAATGCATGCTAAGACCTATAAAAGCATATCTGCCTACAAGGCAGCAATTTTTGTAGGACAGGATTAAATGATCTGGGTAGCAGTAAAAATCTTGGAATACAAATAAGGAATTATACCGAGGTCTACAAGACAAAAGGTCAAAAATAATTTAATTATTGCTGGAAATCAATGAGGAAGCAAAGAAAAGGTATAGTCAAAGTGGAGCTTATGATATTATTTATCTGGACTTTCAGAAAGCCTTTGATAAGGTGCTACATGAGAGGTTGGGCATGAAACTAAAAGAAATGGGAGTTCAGGATGATGTTTGTTGATGGGTGCAAGACTAGCTCAGACACAGTAAGTAATAGGGTTAAGGTGTGAAGAATCTCACCTGAAATTAGTAAGACTAGTGTATCACAAGGGTTAGTGCTAGGGCCACTGCTATTTTAAATATAAAGTTTATTAATGATTTGAAAAGGAATATAAATAGGAATATCAATAACAAACTGGTTAGTTTGCAGATAATACCAAGCTAGGTGGATTCACAGATAAACTAGAATCCGTGGAAGTGGACTTAGACAGCATACAGGCTTGGGCAGCTTTGTGGCAGATGAGATTTAATGTAAGTAAATGTAAAGTGTTACATTTAGGAAGTAGAAATGTTACATTTGAATACACAATGGGAGGTCTGAAAATTGAAAGTACATCCATAAGTGCCATTGCAATAAGGTTTGCTGTGTCTCCCAGCACAGTCCCAAGAGCATGGAGGAGATACCTGGAGATGGGCAGTTACATGAGAAGAGCTGGACAGGGCCATAGAAGGGCATCAACCCTTTGTGTGCCTTTGTGCAAGGAAGAACAGTAGGAGCACTGTCAGAGCCCTAAAAGATGACCTCCAGCTGGTTACTGTTGTGCATGCTCCAGACCAAACTGTCAGAAACAGACTCCATGATGGTGGCATGAGGGCCCGAAGTCTTCTAGTGGGACCTGTGCTCACAGCCCATCACTGTGCAGGTCAATTGGCACTCAACTGAGAATACTGCAATTGGCAGTTTCGACATTGGTGACCCGTTCTCTTCGCAGATGAGAGTAAGATAACACTGAGACGTAAAAAAGTAAAAGAGTCTGGAGACGCCGTGGTGAATGTTATGCAGCTTGCAACATCATCCAGCATGATCAGTTTGGAGGTGTGTCAGTGATGGTCTGACATTTTTGTAGGGTAGCATAGACCTCCATGTGCTATGCAATGGTAACCTGATTGCTTTTAGGTACCACTGCTTTTGTCAGACGTTACGCTGGTGTAGTAGGGTCCTGGTTCCTGCTGGTGCAGGACAATATCCGGCCTCATGTGGCCAGAGTCGTCTGTAGGCAGTTCCTGGATGACGAAGGTATTAACTGGCCCATACATTCTCCATACTTGAGAACCTTTGGAACATTATATATTGGTGTATCCGATGCCACCAAGTAGTGCCACAGGCTGTCCAGGAGCTCACCAATGCTATGACCTAGGTCTAGAACGAGATCCCCCAGAAAACCATCCATGGTCTATTGAGTCACGTTATGAGTTGAAAATTCATGGTTATAAGATGAAATTGACACAAGTTGGGTCAGACTTTGATTTCAATTTTTGAGTTTGATTTTTGGTGTGATGTTTATAGTAGCCCTCAATGGTTTGGTGATTTGGTTTCCATTGACCGTTGTCACATCATTTGGTTCTCAACAAATTGCACAGTATTACTCAGTAAAGATTTTCCACTTGAATATTTTGTTCAACAAGATCTGATTTGTGTGATAAAAGTGTTCTCTTAATTTTTTTAGCAGTGTATATAGGGATTTACTTTGCTGAAACTTGCACATCATTTAGAGGCATCTGGAAAAATGACATGACATTATAATAGTTCTAGCAGTGTAACCAAGCATTGCCCAGGTATTTCTTAAAACTGTCCTAATATTTATTTTGCACTCATCTCATTAGCTACAAAAAACTCTGGAGTGTCCTCCACTCAAATTTTTTGTGTATTATGCTCAGAGATGTCAAAGTGATGCCTGATTTTTCAAAAAGTAACAGGCTGAAGTTGACAGGTCAATTGATTTAGCAGATGTCTTTCATCAATCATGTGTTCAAGTTAGAATCAAAAAAATTGAAGTCCAGATATCACATTTTTTAACGTAACACTTCACTTTTAAATAGAATATTTCATATTTTGTCCAAGCTCCACATGCTACAGTATCTCATATCCTTTCAATTAAACTTCCTGTTCATTTTAAGATATTTTGAAATGCACATGAAATATCTTTAATTCAGTTTCAGATACAAAAGAATAATCCAGTATCCAGTATCTTGAAATACTGTACCTTCCTACCTTTTTAAAGGTATTTGAATATGTTTTTTAGGTATTTTAAAATAAAATTGAAAACACATTTTAATAGAGCTCAATTGGAAATCAATTTTAAGATATCAGGAAAGCGGAACTTCATGACAAGATATCGGAAATGCCTTTTAAAATGTCCTGGTTGCATTTTGAGATAAATTAAAATAACTCTGCACATATTATATTCAATTCAAGATATCTCAAAATGTTTACATTGAGACTTCCTGTTATTCTAAGATATCTAAAAATTACTTTCAGATATCTTGCAATGTGTAAGAAGATATTTTAACCTATCAAAAAAAGATTTACCTATTTTTACTAGTTTAAAGTTTTATTCTGTTGGCTTAGCTCTCTTTCTCAGGGGTGGGGAGTTTTGAACCTAGTTTTGTAAAACTTGACTTGCTTGTATGGAATGTTATTTGATGTTAATAATATCAATAAAATGTTAAAATAAAAATAAAAAAGATTTCCAAGTATCTGGTAATTAATTTCTCAAACTTGTGTGTAGATGTGATTTTAAGAAACGGATGTAATCAACATACCTTTAAAATTAATTTAATTATTTTTACATGGTCTCACACTTAAGATATCTGTTCTAAAATACATTTTCGTATATTTCAAATAAATAGTATGATGTCCTAAAATTGGCTTTTGATCCACCTGAAGTTTCTTAAAATATATTTTAAGATATCAAGAATTTCTGGATAAAGATATCTGAAAAATATTTTAAGATACCTGAAAACATATAAAACAATTGGAGTTTTTTTCAAGAATATTTGAAATACAAATAAAATATTTCAAAGTATTTTAAAAATCCTTAAATGAGCAGGAAAAGCCACTGAAAGAATAGAGTGCAGTGAAAATGAATTTGAGATCTCTTAAACAGAATACAAGATATCAGAGATCAATTTATTTTACATATATTTTCAGATATTTTTAAATGAGTTTCAGACATCTGGCTGTTCAACTGTATTTTAAAATATCTGAAATCTGTTTGAGGTATCTCTAAGTGTTCATTTGATTTGCAGTATGAAAAAGATGTATTTTCAGAAATCTCTAATTCATTTTAACATATTCATCCATCCAGCCATTATCCAATTGCTATATCCTAACACAGAGTCACGGGGGTCTGCTGGAGCCAATCCCAGCCAACACAGGGCGCAAGGCAGGAAAAAAACCCCGGGCAGGGCGCCAGCCCACCGCAGGGCCATTTTGACATATCTTAAGATGAATTTTGAAAGATTTCCAAATTTGAATTTAGCTTGCTATGCAAAAGGAAAAAGTAAAATGAAGACAAAATAAAGAATTACAGGTGTAATGTGTCAGGTTTGGATCCCAATTCTACTGTTCTTCGTCCACATCTCCTGTGGCCCTTTTATATCAGCTCTCTTAATGGCAGTCCTTTTGACATAGTGTAACACACTGTTTACTTCAAATGCATATTTTGCAAGTCATATATTAATTTATACTGCTTCCAGTTCTTTCAAGCATACATCTTCTCCTACACTGTCATCATATTGCTTGAATAGAGAGCACGCACTGCACCTGTGACACTATATCTTTCACATTTTCCATTTGTCCATTGATTCCGTCGAATGCCAATGTATAATCTGATGCTACAGAAAAAGGTTTTCTTGCATCAGGTTATTTTTATTTTTAAAACATGTAATGTGCTCCTGCACACGACACACATTTAAATGTCTAATAGGGTTTTTGTATGAGACTTTTCAATTGTAGATGTTTCATTGCAATCAGAAGCTTGCTGTCTGTCAGACCAGGTTAAGGAGAGCACCTTTGATCTTTGCGGTTCTGAATATTTTGGGTGCCACTTTCATGAGGCGTTGTATTGGTTTAGAAATGTGACACTCAGTGAACCATCTTGTTGTTCCCACCCAGTTTTAAGCATATTGCACTCATGGCTGTCTCCAAATGTACATTTTATACATCTGGCTTCAGTGAGACTACTAATTAAGAACTTGGTTGGAGTGAAATTGGTTGGAGTTGGAGGCCCCAGCTTAGCTGATCATCTGTTAGCTCACTTCACATCTCATTTCTGCTTGGAGGTCGCTTAAGGAAAAAATGAAGCAATTCTTAAAAAAATCTTAAAAAACAAGTTAATTAAAATTAAGGGAAAAGGAGTTAATTAGTAAAAAAACTGACCTCTAGTTAAGAAAAGGGTTAGAATGAAAACTTATAGTCACAGTAGCACTCCAGGACCAAAGCTGGAGAATGCTGGTCTAGCCCAAATACCAGCAATGATAAATGAGAACAAGAATGGGCAGATATACTTGGCATATCCAGATGTTGAAATCAGACTCCAAGATGACAGCAAAAGGGGTCCATCAGCTTAATTCAGATGGTGAACTATATGATTTTGTGAAATAGTCATAGCAAGTCAGTGATTCATGTTTATGCGTCTTTCAGCAGAAAATCAACAGGCAATTGCTGTATCATGAACATACAATGTAGGCCGAAAGGCCTGGACCGATAAATATAGTCAGGTGTGGTTGTGTGAGGTACGACAACTGGACATGAGAAATGTTGGTGCACCCACCTGGTCACCCTATTTAATAATCATTAAAGGGCTTAAACAAAAATTCCTCACAGTGGTGCTATAAAAACATAAACTGCCCACTGCTGGGAATCAATGGCATTTGGGTCTGGTTTGGAGCTCCGTCACTCTTGGGCATTAACACTAGAATTAGCAAAGCCTACGAAAAAACTTGTAATCCCAGCCCACCTTAAATCCCTTTGCACCTCTCTGTCAGCGTCTTTTGTGTTGTAAATGTGTCGATCAGCAAAAGCAACAAGCAGCCTGCTATCCCATCCCCCCACCAACACAGAAAGGGCAGTTCTCTCAGCTCAAGTCTGTTTATCTGCATGTGAGTTGCCTGGAGTTGTAGAGGGTAGATAATATATCATTATTTTGAATACATGGATTTCATGTGTGTTCCATGTCTACAACAATCTATATAAACGCATCGTTAAAACAGAAACGTTTTTCATGTTTTAGTAATAATTGACAAAATGTAGACATGACATGTATTATGTGTGAAGCCTGAAGTCCAAATATCAAATCAACACTTTCACAAAAGGTACAAGTATAACAAAACAAAAATGAGACACTATCTTCTGTGAGCACCTCGCCTTTATACTCCTCTGAGCAGAAGGGGAAGAGTCAATTGCCCTCAATGGACATCTTCTCCTGGCTGCAGGAACAGAAAGAGATAATACAGTTAGTGACAGCACCCCCAGTCGTCCAGGGGTGGAACTGCTTACCCAAAATAAGCCAGGAGGGTGATCTACAGGCACACCTTGATGACACAGTACATAAATAATAATAATAATAATAAATTATTATTATTATTATTTACATTTATATAGCATTTTCCTCACTACTCAAAGCACTTTGGTGACTGGGGAGACACTTAAACCACCACCAATGTGTAGCATTCACTTGGATCATGCAGCGGTGGCTATTTTTACGCCATTACCCTCAACACACACATTATTAAGTAATGAAAAAGTTGTGAGAAAGTAGCCCGTTAGAGACAGGGGATGATTAGGGAGGGGGCCAGAATGACTAGGCTGTGGTGGGCAATATACCCTAGACATCAGGATACACATTGCTCTTTACAAAGGATGCTCAGGGATCTTTTTTATTCCTAGAGAGTCAGGATGCCATTTGTATAGGGTGGATGACCTGTTCTGAGGTGAATGTGGTATGGCTGCTAGTTATCTATACTAATAAAAGGCAAAACCCTCACTGACTGACTGACTGACTGACTCACTCACTCACTCACTCACTCACTCACTCACTCATCACTAATTCTCCAACTTCCCGTGTAGGTAGAAGGCTATTTGGCAGGCTCATTCCTTACAGCTTACTTACAAAAGTTAAGCAGGTTTCATTTAGAAATTTTACGCGTAACAGTCATAACTGGAACCTACTTACGTACATATATACGCCCATAGCCCGCAGCTCGGTCGCCATGTGAGGCGGAGTTGCGTCCCCCATCATCACACCTTCCACGTAATTGAGTGCCTGCCCATATAAGGCCGTCCGTCAGCAGCAATCCAATAGACACGCTGCCGCTAAATATTCGCGGGTGAAGGACTGTGCTTATGCAAACGAAGATGAGATGGTCAGGGATAGACTACTGTTTGGCACAAACTCAGCAAAAGTGCAAGAGAAACTTTTAAGTGCCAGGTCTTAGCTAACATTAAATAAAGCCATGGACATCGCAAGATCACACGAGATAGCACAAGCACAGCTGAGAACCTTCGATGTACACCGAGTGGCTCATGTGAACTGACTGTGAACGCAGTGCACAGAGAACAAGCAAGAGCTCCAAAGAGCGCTGAAAAAAAAACGCATTACACAATTGAGAAGGCAGCAAAAGAATATGAAGCGAGTGACGCATACAAGCATATTCATAAGTGCAGCTACTGCGGAAACAAAGCACAGTTTAAACCTTAAGTTTAAATTAAGTTCATAGACATGCTGCCGCTGGCGTTTGTCATGCCTATTACGAATACGATATTCGCGAGATACAAGTTTAATGAGAAGACGCAGGGTATAAACGAGACTTTTGATCACTTTGTAACGGAGTTAAAATTGCTGTAACGGAGTTAAAATTGCTGGTGAAGGACAGTGCTTATGCAAACGAATAGGAAAGCAAGGTGTAAAGCTTAACTTTAAATTAAGTTCATAGATATGCTGCCGCTGGCGTTTGTCATGCCTAAGACGAATACGATATTCGTGAGATACAAGTTTACTGAGAGGACGCAGGGTATAAACAAGACTTTTGATCACTTTGTAACTGAGTTAAAATTGCTGGTGAAGGACTGTGCTTATACAAACGAAGATGAGATGGTCAGGGATAGAATAGTGTTTGGCACAAACTCAGCAAAAGTGCAAGAGAAACTTTTTTACGTTCATAGACATGCTGCTGCTAAATATTCGCAGGGAAATCCACAACTTAATACCGGGAATGCCTGTTGAACAACTTAGATTCACGAGTATCGATTTGGATAGTGATCACTTTGATGAATGAAACCTGTTATCTTTACAACGGTTGACAACGAAGATGAGATGGTCAGGGATAGACTAGACAAACACGGAATGTAACTTGAACACAGCACATCCTCCAAATACGAACCTGATTGAAACAATAATGATAATCAAATCCTTGATGACAGCAACACTCATAACAGTCACAAAACAATTAAATTGACAATCATGTTAACGTTATTTTTAAAATGTTTCCTTTTCTTTTTCATAACTTCTTTAACACACTACTTCTCCACTGCGAAGCACGGGTATTTTGCTAGTTTTTATAATAATTCTAAAATGTGGTCTCCTCTTGTATCCCCAGTTTGTCACCTTTGTGGAAAATGTGTTTAAGCAAATTATATATATCAAGTGGCTCTGTATTCTGTATATTGCCATTTTTCTATCTACCACATAATCAGACAACACTGACATTAATATAAATTTATATTCGTTTTTCCTGCAATTTATGTTTATAAAACTTATGGATGCTTTGAGAATTAAATACATAGGGCTTGAATATTTTGTGAATTCTAATTTGTGAAAGCATTTCATTTTTTACAATAGGGGTTAGGTATATGATTTTTATTCTGATTTGCTAAGTTAGATTTTTCCATTGCTTTTTTGAATCTGCAAGCAATAATTAAATTATCTTTTACCTTTTGTCTTGTAGACCTTAGTATAATTCCTTATTTGTATTCCAGGGTTTTTGCTGCTACCCAGATCACTTAATCCTGTCCTACAAAAATTGCTGCCTTGTAGGCAAATCCACTTTTATAGGTCTTAGCATGCATTCCTGGCATAGAACTGACTCTGCAAAGGCACATTTCAAGTGTTGAGATGGACAGTCACAATGCCACAGAAGTGTGACTAGACAGTCTAAGAGTAATGGTAATGTAATGGAATGATAAGAGAATTCAATCTGGATAGCTGTAATGTCCTGTAAATACATATTAAAAAATAAGTCATTAGCCAATTTGTCAGATGGCCAACAGGAAACTACATACAAGTGGGCAAGGGTGAATGGGCAATTATTTAATGCCACATGTTAATTGCATAACTGATTTTTAATCTCTTTTATACGTACATTCCTGAGGACTGCTATGTGGGGAATTGTGCTGCATTAATGTTACAATTTTTAACCCTGATCTAAAAAATTCAGCTTTGAGATCTGCTACTTTTTTTCTTGTTTTCTCTACGTCTTATAATTTGTACTTTGATTCCAGAGAGGTCAGGCTGATGCACTTTTGGTTAGCCTTATTAAAAGAAAATGCCCTGAGGCCAGAAAATAACTCAGGGCAGCAAGAAGCCTATTCCTTTCTCCCTGACTTGGGGTTTGGTCTGTTGATGTCTGTGACAAATCTCTATTATTAGTCTTATTGTTTATTTCTCTTATAGCCTGCAGAAGCATCAATGGTCTTATTGGGCCTTTCCTGAGAGACTGAAGAGCAAGGTATAAGCCATGGGCGCAAACTTCACTAATGCAGAAGGATTAGAACAACTCTGCTCAGTGTAGAGGCAAAGTGCTACAAGTGTTCAAGAAAATGGACACTGTCACAGTGACTAAGTAGGCTTCAGAATATTCCCATCTATGTGTGGTTAAATGTAATTTATATTTAATTTGACTTCTTTCTTGTAGGTTTTCTGGTAGTAAAACCTCTACCTCCCTGACACCAAAAGGTATAAAGCAAATGTAAAATGTTGACAAGTGAAAAACGTACCTTTTGTAGGAGTTCAGCAATGTGTCTTCCCAAATGGATAGCCAATTCAATAAGGCAGGTCACAGCATACCAAAACAGAACATAAGAACAGTCTTTTTAGTATGGTGGTGGTGAAGTCATTGAAAAACGCTGCCACCTCCAACTCTGGAAATCTAAAAAAGCATAACTCTGACTACAGCTTTAGCATATGCCAAGTTTCTAACTGTAGCTTGTAGCTTAATTATCTAATGGTAATTATCTAAATAAAATCATAACCTGCCTGTTTATCTATTTGTTAACCAATCACGCAAAAAAAAGCTGAAACAATTTTCACATAATTTTGCATGTGCACTGTTGTTGATACAACTTACCAACTTGTGGAGTTTTGGGAAGAGGGGTTGCAATGAAGATGTTATATATTTTGGATTTTGTTTCACTTCGGGCTGTCTCTTTCTATTCAATGGTGTACGTAGTGTTCCCATCGCTAGAGGTTGTGTCCCCTGGGGTCTTGATCCACAGCTAGTTGCAGCAATGGGGTTAAAATGTTTCTGAAGTCTCCATGTTCTCATCTAAGCTGCAGATAACTAACCTTGTGTCATGCCTTTTTAAAGAATATTGATATTTTGATTTCTGATTTTCCGTCTTTAGCTGTGTGCATAGACTCTGATTTTTCACTTCTCATTTTTTAATTTTCTTAATCTCCTGGTTCTGACCCTTTTCTGTCTTTCATCTATTCTCAAGATTAACCTTGTAAAACAAGCCAACTTGCTGACATAACAGGAGGGGGACAATTCCAAAACCAGTACTGACGCGGGGGCTACAGGCAACAGAAGAACACTTGGGTTTATGGGAGTTCATCATTATTGGCAAACACAAAGCGGTGTACCAGCCAAAGTGGAATCTCACGTAAGATCACTGACACAGAGTTTTCTTTTAAAACTTATTTGGATAACAATTTTATCATCTTGCTGGATTACAGAATTTATAAAAACTTGTAACACAAAGCATACAATTATTTAAATCAAAATTATATAACGAGTGCATCTCTCTCGCTTAAAATTGTCCAAATTGTCACCAGGGCAAGATCTAACCTGCGAACGATGCAATCAAGTTCCAGCCTCACTGGGCCACATGTTCTGGGAATTCACCAAATTAACATCATTCTGGGCCAAAATCTTTAAATCCCTTTCAGACAACCTTGGTGTCACAATCGCTCCTAACCCATTAACAGCTATGTTTGGGGTACTTCCAGATGGGCTTAAAGTAGAGAAGGACAAACAAACTGTGATCACCTTTACTACACTATTGGCATGTAGACTTGTCTTGCTCAACTGGGAGAATCCTAACTATATACTATTTGAAACTGGAACAAATCAAATTTTCACTTAGAGGATCTGTACAAAACTTTTTCAAAACCTGGCAGGATCTAATCAATAACATTTCAGAATAAGCATTTAAATTGAGGAAGCAGAATCTCACCCTCTTTTTTTACTCCATTTATCTTTATTAATTTATTAATTTATCTATTTACTTATTTCTACTAGCTTAAAGTTTTACTCTGCTGGCCTAGCTGTCTTCCTCAGTGGTGGGGGTTGATTTGTTTCAAACCTATTATTGTAAAACTTGATTTATATATAAGGAATGTTATTTGATTTTAATAAAGTCAATAAAATCTTTTGTCTCATTGGGGATTGTGTTTAGCTACAGTGAGTTTGCAAACGGCCGTTTTCCATGTTTATTTTCATCTAAACCCATTTCTGAGAAGTATATGGATCCAGAGGGGTGTGCAGTATTGCCAAACCCTTAAGTAGCAATGTTGCCTTCTTTCAACCCCCTCAAAAACTTTTAAAACTTAAAAACTTCCGTTTCACCAAGTTGTGAGTTTGCAAAATCACATATGGAACAAAATTTACCATCAATTTTGCAAAACATTTTGCAAAAGGAAACCCAGCTGTTTCACTCATCAATACCTACAATTCTGCAATGTTAGATCATAAACAGATTTAGGAAATGGATGAATGGACAAGGAGTGAAATTCACATCACTGGATAAGAACAATGAAGATCTGGTCCGTGTTTGTCAAACATGCAGAAAGAAATTTCATTGCACTGTGTACTGTGAAAATAACTCTTAAATTAACTGATGACAATACATTTTTGAAAAAAAAAAAACACAATCATACTCCTGCATACCTTTAGTAAGTGTGAGATTAGCCACAATGACACAAAATAGAATGTAATTTTTTAGCAAATGCCAAGTTAATGTTCAGAATATAATAGAAAGAAAACAACAAAGGATGGTGTTAGTAACTTTTACTGATTCTTGATGGTAAACAATTAATGAAGCCCAGTTTTTGATGGGGTAGTTATAATTTTAGGCTTTGATGCCAATACAGAGTCATGGATTTGTAATCAATGTTGAATGAATCAATATTGAATCATCTTTATATCACTAAAGCCAGTGCTTCAATCACAGTCAGGCTGGGGATGCCATTACACTGCTGCATGTTCATTTAGTCAGTCTGCCATAGAAGTAAGACAGCCAGCACGAATACTATTCTGTACATTAATTCTGGCACATCTAATTGAGGAATAAATAAAAGTGGCATTTGGCAGACATGCGAATCAATAAAATGTGAAAATGAAAAAAGAGTTAAGCAAAAAAACATGAATGGAAAGGAAACACCAGAAGAAGTTACCCTTATGGTGCTCGGATGTCTGTGTAATCTGAAATAATGCAACACGGTATTAGTAAACCCAGGTCTCCTGTTAGGATTGACGCCACATGGGATGGCCAAAACCACAAGCCCCTGTCAAAATAAAGAACCACCAATAATATTGAATTTAACACATTTATTTGCAAAATCAGTAACACAACTAATGAGGAATCAAAGAAATACATAAAGAAAACTACAAAAAAGTCTTTGCAAAACAAATTTTAATATCAAGAAACTGTTAATAACTTTTTAAAAGTGCGAGGAAGGCACAATAAAGTCACATTAAACTATTTTTACAAAAATGGTAATAAGAATGAACAGAACAAGGTAAACTATAACTGAATGAAAGCCATCATTGAGTAAAATTTTAAAAATCCAAAATATAGAGCAGTGGCTATAAATATCTGATAAAAAAGCAATGGTCAAACTAGAAATTCAAACTAAACGAATGAATAAACTTGGACCACCTGAAGAGCAGGAGGTCAAAGCAAATCCTTTATTATTCTCTCCGATGATTGTAGCTGTAAGAGTTACGGTATCTGAGAGTGTCGATTCGATACAAGGCCCTGTCCCATTTGGCTTCACATTGAAATAATGTTCATTAACAACAACAAGAGGAAAGGACAGATGGAAAACAGGGAAGAGGCATGCCAGATGAATTTGGAAAATTCTGAAGCAAAAAGAAGAGGCATAGCTAAAATATATTCAATTTAACTACATATATGGATAGTGAGGACTAATAATTACATGCAAATATATTGTGTTAGCTTCATTTCTCGTAGGTTTTATAAATATATATATATATATATATATATAGTGGTATATGGCCCGCCATTCATCCCGGCCAATACACCCAGGCCGCCAGATGTAGCCCTCCCTGACAATGGAGTGTTTATTCACAGCCCTGCTGGATACCATTGGGGCCGCTAGAGGATGCTGCAGGGAGGATCAAGGACTATTTTCCCTGCAGCCCGGAAGTACATCCCAGTCACACGGACAGAAGAAATGATGTACTTCCGGGTTGAAGAAAAAAAGGAGTTTTCATCCGACCTGGAAGTGCTGCCAGTCACATGGACAGTGAGAAGAGAAACACTTCCGGGTCAAGGACTAAAAAAGACTGTGAGAAACACCAGAGTGTTGAGCTGAGTCGGGAGGCAGGTTGACAATGTGTCTGGGAGTGGAGGATTATTGTATTGTGATTGTGATTATTATTATTGTTTATGAGTGTAGTGGAGTGAAGGGTGCTTTGTGCACATTATTATTATAATAAAGTCAATTTTTGGACTTTTATCTGGTGTCTGGTCTAAGGGTTCAAGGGGAGAATAGCGCCCTCTATCTGTCACTATATATATATATATATATATTAGCTGTATAAGCCTGTGCTGTAAAAAGCCCGGGCTCCTAGAAACCATGAATTTTGGCACTTCAATCAATCAGTCGCATCGGTTGTGTATTAACGGCTCCTTGTCAGTTTCATTTTGCCGACATGCTTGCCTCTGTTGTCCATGAGCAGCTAAACTAGTTTTTCTCTCCTCTGAGGTTTTGTTTTGCCGATGTGCTCGCCTCACTTGTGTATCAGTGGTGGCAGCTTCACTTTGGCAACAGAGTCTCTTTCATTGCGCTTCACGCTATAGCCCCGCACTTCCAGGCAGGACAAACAGACACACACACTTCCATGCGTAGACATTTATATATAAGATATATATGTATTTTTTAATATAGACTTTATATAGATTTATACAGACATAGTATTTATGCAAATTATCAAAGTGGATTTTCTGATGCTTGGGCAATGGTAAAGGCCCTTAATTATAAATTCATAGTAAATGAATAGGGTCTGTTTGCTGATGTTATACTGAGTTCACAGATTAGTTGGTAGAAAATTCAAATTAGCAGAGCAAACGCTAGAATTACTAGACCCCCAGCACTCTGATTAATTTCTATATCAGATGAATGTGCAAGTTCAGACTTCCAGGCACATCCCAAAAAAAGGACATCTAGAGATGTTATTGTAATATTTGAACTAACATGAAGTAAGATATTAAATCTATTAAAATGTCTATATCTATATTAAAGTTTAAAAATATAACATTTAAGATTCTTCACTAAATTTGATGCAAAACAAATTTTAATGAATGTAACTATAAATCCTTACGATCTTAAAAATATATTTTATTTAATAAATGAGTGATCCTGTATAATCAGAAAATAGTTGCATGCAGTAGCAGAATATTAAATTTTACCAATTTCTAACATGCCTTTCTTAAGTAAAATTCTAGAAAAGGCAGTTTTTAAGCAGCTAAATGATTACTTAAATATTCATTCTGTTGTTGACAAGTTTCAGTCAGGATTTAGAACAAATCATAGTACCGAAACTGCACTGGTTAAAGTTGTAAATGAACTGTGGTTTAATGCGAACAGAGGCCATATATCTGTTCTTGTTCTCTTAGACTCGAGTGTATCATTTGACACCATAGACCACAGTATGCTTATAAATCACCTTAGACAATGGGTGCGTTCTTTGGCAGCATCTTAAATTGGTTTGAGTCCTATTTAACAGGTAGAAAATTCTTTGTTAATTGTGATGGTACTTCGGAGACCCATGATTTTTTATACGGTGTACCTATGGTGATCTATCCTTGGTCTGCTGCTTTTTTCAATCTACATGTTTCCAAAAGGTCAGATAATCTCAAAGCACAAGGTGAGCTACCACAGCTGTGCAGATGACACACAGCTTTATTAATCTATAGCACCTGATGACCCTGATGCTGTTAACTCACTGATTTCAATGTCTTAGCAGTATTTCCGATTAGATGAGTCGAAACTTTCTCAAACTAAAAAAGGAAAGAACAGAAATCTTAGAGATAGGTAAACATGGGAATAGCAAGGGTATTAGAAATAAACTTGATCCCTTAGGCTTAAAAATCAAAGCAGAGGTGAAGAATTTGGAGTAATCATTGACCTAAACTTTAAATCACATATTAACTGGATTACCAGGACTGCATTTTTTCAGTTAAGGAATATAACAAAAGTTAGACCTCTTATAACTTTACAAGATGCTGAAACATTAATCCACACTTTTGCTTTTAATCGACTAGATTACTGTAATGTACCCTTAACAGAACTACTTAAGAAAGACATCAAACGGTTACAATCAGTACAAAATGCAATAGTCAGAATCTTAACTAGAAAAAGAACATTTGAGCACATCTACCAATTTTAGCGTTGCTACATTGGTTACCCGTGTCACTTTAAAATACTAGTTGTGGATTACAAAGCCTTAAATAATCTCACTCCATCCTATATTTTGGAATGCCTGTCCTGCTCTAAAAGTCGTAACCTTAGATCTTCTAATGAAGCACTTTTTAGAATTCCAAGATCCAAGCTTAAAAGAAGTGCTGAGGTAGCCTTTTGCTGTTATTCACCTAAAATCTGGAGTACTTTACCAATAGAAATTCTCCAGGCTTATGCTGTAGAATATTTTAAAAAACTGCTAATTTGGGTCTTTTCATAGCTACATTTTAGTTGTATTCCTAGTAGACTATATAGGCAAAAAATATCACATTCTTCAGGGATCTGCAATCTTTACTAATCTCTACTTTTCTCTAATGTCCTTTCCCGTTCTTCTGTGGTAGCAATCTGTGTGTCCTGTTCAAGGCTCCATGCAGCCACCAGTGATGCTGGAATAAAGGCAGGTGCCCCAGCTGTCCATGAGACCAACTTCATCAAGTCCTCTTACATGAATTCTTGAAGCAAAGAGGAATTAATTAAGACCATGTATATTAAGTAGAATGCACATTCGGGGCTGGGCAGTCTTTTGGCCTTGGAACCCCTGCAGATTTTGTTTGTTTTTTTCTCCAGCTTAACTGGTGTTTTTTTTTTTTATTGTAATTTTTCTGTCCTCCAGGCCATCTGACCTTATCACCAGACTCATCCTTAGAGGCTTACAACATGACCCTGCATATAAGGGCACTACTCTTCTGCTTGCTATTTACCTGTTTTTTAAAATTGTATAGATGAATTTGGGTTTTTTTTTCCTTTTCATTCTTTAATATTATTGCCTAATTTTACTTGTGTTTCTTTTCTTGTAACTTTCTTTTTGTCATTTTGTGAAGCTCATTGTTTGAAATGTGCTATATAAATAAATGTTTCAATAATATGCCAGTATTATTAAATATTACATTGGGAACCCCTTGTATTGTTTTGCTTTCCTACTCGTTATTTAAGTCATTTTCTGTGATTATTCTACTCTTATGTTACTCTCTGCCTATATCAATGGTTTTCAACTCCAGCCCTCATGGCTATGACTGAAGGATTTTTATTACAGGTCCAACCAAGTTCAGTGCATCACTCTTACTTTTAATTAACCTTAGTGCTTAGTTATCTGGCCTACAAATTTCTCCAAGACATTCATGAATATTTGTATGCTTTGTCACAACTTTAAATAGTTATGTCTCTTTTCCCATTTTTTTGAATTGAGCCTTTTTGTAAGGTTTGCTCCCTTAATTGTATCTAAATTCTATTGATTAGCTATGAGCAGTGTCGATACAGGTACAAACATGCTGAATGCTAAGAGGGAACAGCTGCTTTACTGCTATCCTCACCTGTCTGCTCATTAAAAAGCATTCCCTACCAATGAGCAGACATGTGAATGTGGCACTGAAATAATTGCTCCCCATTTAGTGTTGTCAGTAATTGGATACAATTAGGGGAGTAAACTGTAAAAAAGGCTGGATTAAAAGGAAATTAAAGAGAAATTTAAGCATTTTTTTTTTGCAAAATTCAAATATTTTAGAATTTCTTAAAATATGAGAAACAAAAATCACAGTTCACTAAACAATGAGAGATCACGGAGGTCTCTGAGAGACTAAATATGAAAACTACTGCTATATACTGTCATTCTCAATGAATACTACAGAAACACGTTTTTATACATTCTGACAAGAATTAGACTCAAAAGTCAAAAAAATGTTTGGGGTAGCCACCCGTGTATTATCCCTGGCTGCAATTGGGTTTTTAGGAAAATAGATCACACAGATGTGCACAGGTCAGAGTCCAATACAGAACTGTTCAACTGGTGGTAAGATGGTGGTTTTAAAGGCCCATACAGGATATGATGTCAAAGGGACCGGAACTGGAAGGATTTCCTCCATAGGCTTGGACCCGGACATGACGTCATCAAAAGGAGCGGAATTGGGATGGTCCTCCTCCATAGGTTTGGTACTGGAAGTGACTTCATACATCAGAGTCGCCGGAATTAGATGTGACGTCAGAGGGGCCGGAACCGGAAGGGACGTCATCAAGGCCAGGCAGAATTTCTCATGAACAGTCTGCAAGACAGCGAGAAAATGAGTCAGCGCACTCCACCACCCCCTGGTCTAGCATGGGACTACTCTCATCCAGACCCTTTTGCTGCCTCCCATGTGCACGTGTGTGACAACATCAAAGGCGCCTTTCATTAAAATTTTTAAGCTGCAATTGCTATGTTAAACATAAGATAAGAGAGAAAACAGCATCAGACCCTACTTTAAGTTACAAATATTGTGAGGTGAATAAGGACTCTCAACAAAATCCATCTTGTCTGAATTGTTTTTCATAAAGAAATTTCTAACTATTTAACCAGTGGTGGAGTCAGCATGGAATATATTTGCCTTGGGGCACACCCTAATGGAAGTTCACAAACATGACCAATATAAAGAGACAAATAATACAATCTATTCAACAACATTTTGGTACATCCCATATAAATTATATGCTGTATTTTACAGAACACAGTTCTGAGATTAAAAAGAACACATGTTCATACCACATCGCCACAAGACAATTCCTCCACATGCTATCCTGATAGATAATGAGGAAGTGCAAGAAACAGCGAGAAAGAGCTCTCTTTACCGAACTTTGATTCTACTCACACACTTTTGTTGCTTCAAGTGTACCAGCAACTACACCTGGTCAAAGATCCAATGACAAAGTGTAAAAAGTAAACCAAAGTGATGAAGGGGAGAGAAAATGATCACCTGATGAAGAATGTGACCATGAAAATGAAACAGAACATAGTGCGATAAATGCAGTAGAAAACTCATAACAAAGAGATGCAAAAGACAAAGGAACCAGTTCTGTTGGGTGGATAAAGCCTCCTTTAATCTTACCAATTTATTGGAACCCTTTATAAATATACGATAATTGTGGATGGATTTTAACTATTACATGTTTCTAATTGTAATTCTGATAATCCAGTTTTGTTTTTTGTATGTGTTTTTTTTCTTATGTAAGTTTGCTTTTTCTTATGTCAAATTGGTTTCTCTTTACAATACTTCCATTTCCATATGCCCCATACAACATGTGGCAGTGGTCCTCCTGAGGTATCCACAGGGGTACATGGCAGTTGGATTCCGGAAGTACAGCCCTGTTGGGATCCCTGGGTGCCACCAGAGGATGCTTTGAGGGGAACCTCTCTAGTTTCCACATGACCTGGAAGCACATCCAAGAGGGCACTCTATGGCACCTGAAGTAATGCTTCTAGGTATATTAACTGCATGACTAGTGGAATTATATATTTTTCTGCTTACAGAGGTTCTTCTGTGCTCAATGATTGATTGATGCTCTACGATTTTTATTTTTTAAGTATACTTACCATATATACTTGTGTTTAAGTTCTTCCGCGGATAAGTCAGGGCTTGATTTTACCATATAATTTCTGGTATTTTATAATGACAGTTGTATAAGTCGAATGCGAAAAACTCACGCTATTAGTCCAAGGGATTATGTTATGCTAACACCCACCTGAGAGAGTAACCACGGAGCACACTGCCTTTTTTTTTTCTATGTATTGTACCAATGTGACCACACAATAATACCCAAACTATTCCGAAGCGACGTTTGCACAGTTTTGTGTTTTTTGTATCTCACACCCTCATACACCTTTATCGTAAGAGTATCTCTTATCTATGATGGAGCGTTCGATCAGAAGACAATATGAAACTGGTTTTAAATTAAAACTTGTTTAAGTGGTGAAACTGAGCTGCTGAAAAAAAATTCGAAGTAACTGAGAAACTGGTCCGAGATTGGAGGAAGTAAGAAGATGTAAAAAAACAATGTAAGTGTCGTATTTTTAAAAGGGGCGTATAAGTCGGGGTCTGATTTTATGATTGATTTTTCGGGTTTCAAGACCCAACTTATACACGAGTATATACAGTAATTGTGGTAACTTTCCTGCTTATTTGTGGATTGATTATCAGTAAGAAGGTTAATTTGTATTCTTTGTAAGGCTCACAGTGGTTTGGTTCCAAAAAGATTAAACTTCAATTATTCACATACATTTTTAAAATTCAAGGACAGGTGAGTCTTTGCTAAATGTCACACTGTAAGTCAGGGAAGGAGATTGATTCTTGTGATTTAAAGTCCCACACCATATCTGCTTTGCAGTGTTCTAAAGCCAGACACCACCTTTTTCATTTGTCATTGTCTACTTCTGAACATGAACTGATCCAGCTTCATAACTTACTGTCACATATTTTAACTTTGACCTACTAATAATACCACAGTCATTAAGACCAGGCCAATCCACAACTGTTGTCTGCATTTGTGAATTTTACAAGCCTCACAGCTTCTTGTATTAGGCTCTTTTAAAAATCTGAGTATATAATATTGAATGGACGATTTCCTTTCATTTACAGTATTTTTTTTTTCATTGAGAGATTGGTCCAGTTATCCTACATTTTCTTGAATGCTTCTACTGCAATAGCTTAGAAATTTTGAAATGTGTTTTCTCACTATACAAATCTCAAAACTGTCAGCTTTGTAGTACCCTCAATCTGGAACAACATGTTGACACTGTGTCCATTAACTGGAAGAGCCACTGCTTCTCAATCACATGTCAAGCCTGAAATGCTATTTAACATATTGTAACATAAATTCTCAAACCTACTTAACCTGATTCAGGGTCACAAAGGCCAGAGCCTATCTTTGTGTCCTGGGTGTGGCACCAGTCCATTTTAATGCTCACTCATACATACCCATATTGGGCCAATGTAGAATATATAACTAATCTGATTTTGATCGTCATTTCCGGTTAAGAATACACTGCGCACGTTTGGCGTAACGGTGTTGTTGTTTTTGTTTTGTTTTATTTTGTCCCGTACCTTCTGATTAGGCTGCTCTTTTCGAATTTTACTTACTATACGAGTGCCATTGGCGATTGCCTAGACCTTCCTTCTCTCCTGTTATTGCCTTTGCAGTGAGTATGAATCTACTCTTGCTTTGTTTGCAGTCACCTGTCTGAACTGCGAATGTGCAGCCTGCCTGCTGTGCTTTTCCTTTTCTAGCTGTTTATGCAGTGAGATTTGGGTTGGCTAACGTGTGTAGCTAGAGTTAGTATGGTGTTGTGTGGTATTCAGTTCACTCTTGCTGGTGTCCACCGGTGTCTGGATAATCTTAGTCCGTTCTGTCTCTGGTTTGAAGTTGTGTTGTGTGTTGTCATTTCTACTTTTTTGGCAATGCAGCTCATATATTCTCCATATGAACTTAAACATCTTAACTGTCATCCACGATTAGTCTCCCTGACTTATAGTTTTTGCCAGTCGCTTGGAATTACTCAACATCATTGCTATATTTACCGGTCCGAAAGAGGCCCCTCACGGATCTGTGGCTTGGACACGTCGATTCCAACTATATGGACATCTCACCATGTTCACTGGCGTAATGCTTGGGCTGACCAAGGAATAAACATGGGCCATCTTCGTCCTCTTCAGGAAGTGTCTGCGCCCTACTCTCCTAGCTGTTCCACCTTTAAGCTTGCCCTATTGAAAGCTCGCTCCATCACTAACAAGACCTCGCTGATTAACGCCCTCATCTCCCAGAAGCAAGTGGAAATGTTTCTTCTTTCAGAAACTTGGCAACAACCTGGTGACTATTTACATTTAAACTTGCTGTCTCCCCCTGACTATAGCCACATATCTAAACCTAGGTTAACAGGAAAATAGGTTGGCCTGGCTGTGCTTTATAAATCTACCTTAACAATGAAGGAACTCTCCTTTTTTGAAGTCACATCTTTTGAATATATTGCTTTTAAACTGTTTTCCTCCTCTCCTGTGCTGCTGTTGTTAGTTTATCGCCCTCCCAAATCTGTGGTAAACTTTCTGTCTGAATTTAATGAACTTCTTACTGTAATCTCATCTCTTTGGCCTGCTGTAATTGTACTTGGTGACTTTAATATTCATGTTGATATCAACTGCTCTCTTACAGATGAATTCATCTCAACTTTGGAATGTTTTGACTTGACACAGCATGTTGATTTTCTCACTCATACTCAGGGTCATATTCTTGATTTGCTTTGTTCAAATGGCTTGAATAATGTATCTGTCTCAGGTTCACTCTGGTATTTCTGATCATAAGCTTATTGAATGTAAAATTTACATTATTACCACTACATCTGTCAAGAAAAAGCCTGTCTCTTATTGCAACATTAGATCTGTTAATTATGATTTGTTTGCTGCTTCCTTTCTGTCTTCATCTCTTTTTGAACTGCATAGTCTTCTCTCTCCTGAAAACATGGTTTCCCTTTATAACAACTCTATTTCCCAACTGCTAGATAACTTTGTTCCCTTAAGAACTAGGCAGGTTCCAACCACAGGTACACCCATGAGCTCAGAGCTATGAAAGCCACTAGCCGCCATCTTTAGCGGCTTTATAAGAAAACAGGCCTCATAGTTCACTCACAGCTTTATACTGAGCACATACTTAAATATAAGGATGCTATTAACAAACACTGCTCACTCCAACTATTATTCCTCTCTCATAAATGGCGCTAAGACTAGGCCTAGAACTCTTTTAAGACTGTTAATAAACTCTTCCAACCCCCTCCTCTAGCATGCCCTAATACAGTTGAACAATGTCAGGCTTTCTTACATTTCTTTAATACCAAAATTGATCAGATCTATCACAGTTCCCCCCCCCACACACACACACCTCAATTACTCACTCATTCCGATCTGCCATCTCCATCATCAAGACTCACTTGTTTCTCGCCCGTTGATTCTCTTGCCATCTCTGAACTTATTAATAAGTCTAATTGCTCCTCCTGTCTGCTGATCCTGCCCCCACTTCTCTGCTTAAGACTTGCTCATCCATAATTAGTATTCCTGTTGACTCATTGATAAATGCATGTTTCATTTCAGGTTCTGTCCCTACTGCCGTCAAAACTGCTTCAGTTACCCTAAACCTTAAAAAACCTGACCTGGATCCTTCTACTCTCTCCAGTTACAGGCCTATCTCTAATCTCCCATTTTTGGCTAAGTTTATAGAACGTGTGGTTGCTATACAGCTTCATGCTTTTCTTCTAGACAATACAGTAGACCCCCCACGTAGTCGCGGTTCAGAGTTCGCTGCCTCAGTCATTTGCGGATTTTTCCTTAGAACCTAACTAATAATTGTTAGCAGAAACTGCAAATATCCTCCACAATTTTTATGGATTTTTTCTTGGCAATACTGTACTGTAGAGAGAACAGGAAGCAGCTGTAGATTAAATGGACTTGGGATGGTGAAAGTAGCCAATAGAATTTGAAACTGCAACTCCCAGCAGTCGCTGCAGTGGCTCTGATTGGTCTTCTGCTGAGGGTGCTGGTCAAAGGATGTCAGGATGACTTTTAAAAAGGGGGCTGGTGACCAAAAGCAAAAAAAAAAAAAAAGTTTTTGTAATTTGTGTTTCAAGTTCCTGTCTGTCCGCCTTCTTTAGGGTTACCTGTACTTATTCATATGTCCTGGATTGTTTCGTGCGTCTGGATTGTCTGCTGTCTGCCTCAGTACATGAGGACACATGTGGATTCATGGCCATCCTGCAAAGAAATTAGCGCTCCTGAACCCGTCTTCACCATTTCAGGAACTACCGGTAGGACTATCTGTACATTCCCATTTAACGCGCGGATCTCTGACCTATCCATTTTCATCATTACATTTCATCCGTTACTGGTTTTCATGATTTACCATGTGTGTTTTGTTTGTGCTTTGTTGTATTTAATGTGTAATCGTCATAAGGGGAACAGGGGTGGTATTGTTGTTTTCTTATTTCATTTGTTTTCATTACATTCGTTATTTGCTGTTTGATTACCGGTTTGCTTTGTTTTTGTCTCTCAAGGCTGGGTGTGTCTTTGGAATCACCGTTTTCTCGATTGCGGCTTCTCGCGCAACACTACTCTTACTTAAAAGCCTAAGCAGCACGTGTCATTTTTGGCTAATTGCTTTGTTCCTTTCTATTCCCCCAAGCATTGGGGGGTGTTGGTTGTTCGCTCCCCTATGATGTTTGTCTATTGTTTAATCGATAACTAACTGCATGAGACATGTTTGTTTGAAGTGTTTGAATGAAGTTCAAACTGCACTAAAACTAGCCTGCAAGCATCTGCGCTTATCTCTGTCTGATTGCATGCAGCCAGTTTAAGCGCAGTTGGCTCAGTGATTTACATCCATGGCGTCAGTTGCACTTTGTACATATTGTTCCAGTAGTTTTTAAAATAGTTTTTATAATCAATTAGCAGTGTGTAAAGTGATCTGTGTTGCAGTAATTGTGATGCTCTTTGCATGGAAAAAAAATGTGTTCTGTTAAAATTTCACTTTTTCTTTGTGAATTGTGAAACGAGCTGCGGCGTCTAAGGCTTCTGGTAATGAAAACGCGCTTGAATGAATTACAGTACATATAGCGGTAACATCTGTATTTTACATTCTAGCAATACGGGAGACACAGCAGTACAGTATACAGGTATACCTTGTGAATAAGGCGCTATACTGCGCCCAACCCGGCACAGACTGACGCAGAGGCACGTTTCAAATCAACAAACTTTTTTATTTTTCTTCAGCTGGAGGGCACTTCTTCCCCGTAATCCCTCCAGCCACAACACAGTCCGAAAGCACTTTACCACAAAACCAATCCTTCCTCTTACACCACCGCTCCGCCCAGGCAAGCTCGTCCTCTTCCTCCCGATTCTGGCTCCCTTTGAAGGGAGGCAGGTCCTTTTATAGTCCTCCCGGAAGTGCTCTAGGTGCTGAATCAGCTGGCGCTAATTGCACCTTCGGGCAGGGCTGTAGAGGTGTCCAAGTTGGCTCCGGGATCTCTGCAGCCCCCCCCCCCCCGGTGGCCACCCCAGATCCCCACAGGGTTGGGGAGCACTCCAAGTGTTTTGGGGGCATATTTAGGGTTTAAACTATGAAAACAGGCATTTTTTTAACCACATCCAAAATGTGCAGTTTTTCACAATTCTCGGGTGCTCTAGGAGCGTAACCCCCATGAATTTTTGGGGTGTACTGTACACTCTATGAGCCTTTTCAGTCTGGCTTTCGTACACAGCACAGCACTGAGACAGCTCTTCTCAATGTAGTTAATGATCTTTTCCGGTCTGCGGACTGTTTCACTTAATATTCTCCTCCTTCTTGACTTAAGTGCAGAATTTGACACTGTTAATCATGAAATCCTCCTGTCACGTTTCTCTGCTGTAGGCATCTCTGGCTTAGCCCTTCAATGGCTCACATTATATCTCTCTAATAGGTAACAGTTTGTTACACTCGGCCGATATAAATCCTCCACCTCACCTGTGTCGCGTGGTGTCCCTCAGGGTTCAGTCCTTGGGCCATTACTTTTTCGACTTTATATCCTTCTTTTGGGTCAGATTATTCGCAGGCATGACCTTAACTTCCACTGTTATGCAGATGATGTACAGTTATATCTTAGTACAGACTCCCTTACAGATTTACCTCCCAGCACAATCACTTACTGCATCACTGATCTTAAGCTATGGATGGAAAATCCATCCAACCATCCATTCATTACCCAGCCCGCTATATCCTAACTACAGGGTCACGGGGGTCTGCTGGAGCCAATCCCAGCCAACACAGGACACAAGGCAGGAAACAAACCCCAGGCAGAGGGCGCCAGCCCACCGCAGTGGATGGAAAATAACTTTCTCAAAAGTAATGCCAAAATAAAATGACTAGCAGACCCAAACTCCCAACTTTCTAAGGTATCCAATTTCTCTGTTTCTGTTGATGGTACGCTTGTCAAACCTGCTCCTGTTGTCAGAAATCTTGGTGTTTTGTTTGATTCATCACTTAACTCTGAGTTACACATTACGTCACTTTCCAAAATATCATTCTAGCATCTCCGTAACATTGCCCGCTTCCGTCGATTTCTGTCCTTTAATGATGCTCAAACTCTGGTTCATTGTTTCATAATGTCTCGTATTACTGTAATTCCCTCTTCATTGGCCTCCCAGCAAAATGTATACAGAAGCTATAGTATATTCAGAACTCCGCAGCCAGAGTCCTCACCCACACAAAGATGTTTTGCTCACATCTCCCCAGTTCTTTAACAACTTCACTGGTTAGCGATTCCATCAAGTATTAAATTCAAGATTCTGCTTCTCACCTTCAAAGTCCTACATAACCTTGCCCCCCTCTGCCTCACTCAGCTACTAGCTCCTTACACTCCTTGTCGCTCTCACAGATCCTCGAGCAGTAATTTTCTTGCTGTCCCATGCACCAGACTCAGGGAGGCAGGTCCTTCAGTGCTACAGCCTCTCAACTCTGGAACTCTCTTCCTCAGTCTCTCTGAGATTGCTCCTGTTTCTGCACCTTTAAATCTCAACTGAAAACTTTCCTTGTCTACAAACTTGTGTCTTCTGTGTAATTTTTGTTTTACTCTGTATGCAAAGCAACCTTGGGTTTGTGAAAGGCGCTCTATTAATGCAACTTTTCATTATTATTATAATCCACCCTGCTCATCTTGTGGGATGTGTGACTATAGCAAGGGATCTTGAGAGCTAGGAGATTTCTTTTATAGGCCAACTGGGCAAAAGAATGCGGTCTGGCACAAAGACTAAGTCTGTGGCCACTCTCTCTGTGTGAGTATGTGAAAAGAGATTGGCAGGACCCTGAGAATGATCTCACTAGTGACAGAGAGAAATCCGGGAGTACCGGGAGCAAAATCCAGTCAGAAATGGGAAGAATATGCAAACTGCATATAGTAAACAACCCGGTGTTACATTTGATCACAGGATGCTGGATTCACCCTGGTTAAATAATTTATGATTATTATTTTCTGTTACAATTCTGTGGTATCTTCCTGAATCTTTCCATGACAATTTAATGTTTTGGAGGAAGTCTTTAAGTGAATGAGTGAGTGAGTGAGTAATTGAAAGCATGCATATTTTACCATTGTATCTTTCATGGTGATTATAAAAAAAACAGCTGACAATTTAAATAATTTAGTTTTAGTATTCATTTAATAAGCTTGGTCTTATAAACACATCCCCTCTGAGCCTGTGAGCTGAAGTGTTACATGAGAGCAGCTACTCATAAACCAGATGAAAGTATCACAGTAACAAATGAGTTTTCAACAAAAGGTAATAAGAGCAACAATGAAGGCTTTGCAGCTGATGCCAAATCTAATGGAAATTATATCTGGTATGTAAACCAGCATGGATCCCAACTCAGGACTTTCTGGAAAAAGTTATCAAGAAAAACATAAACTTTATTGTTGTCATCCTCAGGTTAAAATTCATAAAAATATTTTTCTGTGTTCTTGCATTGATTAAACAAAAAAGAACTGCCAGATAATTTATATAAGAACTGGCTGTGCCACACATTTAAGACAGGTTGAAATCTAAGTAATCAATGTAGACCTCATGATTTTTATTTGATACTTTTGGTCTGGTATCATAATACGCACCAATCCCTTTCCATTGTGGTTGCCGTTTCCTCTTTGTATAGAGCCACACATTTTTTTACCAGTTCCTCTCAGCATCAGTTGTCATAATGATCACTCTTATAATTGAAGTGTTTTGATGGGAACATGTGGTGGCGGTCATAATGACATTGGCCTGGTTTAGTGACTTAAGGGTAGTCATGTTGTGGCTTTGGCTTCCCAATGTGCTTGTTGATTTATTGTTATTTTAACTCATGTATTGCTGAATATGCAAATTTTTCAGTCACTAGCATTACAGCTATAAACCTCATTCTCATGGCCCGAACAAGTGCATGATGGTCAATACCACTAGTGCTGTTGCCAGTGTATAATGCTGGACAACAGAATATGCCAATTAGACCAGTTTTCCTTTTATGGACCCTTACATACTTTTATTATTATTTTCCATTGTTTTGAAGCTACTTCTACATATTTTGACTATATTTAAAGTTTTCTTTTTTACTCTAGTAACAAGAGGGGCAGACAGACACTTGTCCTTTTATTAAGGTAGATACTATACATCCTGCAAAGGTGGATGCCATGTTACCATATTGCTGCCTCGCAGCTCAAAAATGACAACATTCAAATCCTGCTCTGCTGACTGTCCCTGAGGAATTTGCACATTTTACCCTTGCCTTTGATAGATAGATAGATAGATAGATAGATAGATAGATAGATAGATAGATAGATAGATAGATACTTTATTAATCCCAAGGGGAAATTCACATAATCCAGCAGCAGTATACTGATACAAAAAAAAAAATATATTAAATTAAAGAGTAATAAAAATGCATGTAAAAACAGACAATAACTTTGAATAATGTTAGCGTTTACCCCCCATAGGGGTGGAATTGAAGAGTCGCATAATGTGGGCGAGGAACGATCTCCTCAGTCTGTCAGTGGAGCAGGACAGTGACAGCAGTCTGTCACTGAAGCTGCTTCTCTGCCTGGAGATGACACTGTTCACTGGACGCAGTGGACTCTCCATGATTGACAGGAGCTTACTTAGCGCCCGTCACTCTGCCACAGATGTTAAACTGTCCAGCTTCATTCCTACAACAGAGCCTGCCTTCCTAACAAGTTTGTCCAGGTGTCATCTTTATGCTGCCTTCCCAGCACACCACCGCATAGAAGAGGGCACTCGCCACAACCGTCTGGTAGAACATCTGCAGCATCTTATTGCAGATATTGAAGGGCGCCAACCTTCTAAGGAAGTATAGTCGGCTCTGACCTTTCTTACACAGTGCATCAGTATTGGCAGTCCAGTCCAATTTATCATCCAGCTGCACTCCCAGGTATTTATAGGTCTGTACCCTCTGCACACAGTCTCCTCTGAGGATCCCGGGGTCCATGAGGAGCCTGGGCCTCCTAAAATCCACCACCAGTTCCTTGGTCTTGCTGGTGTTCAGGTGTAAGTGGTTTGAGTCACACCATTTAACAAAGTCTTTGATTAGCTTCCTATACTCCTCCTCCTGCCCACTCCTAATGCAGCCCACAATAGCGACCTTTTGCACGTGGCAGGACTCCGAGTCATATTGGAAGTCTGATGTACTGTATATAGGCTGAACAGGACCGGAGAAAGTACAGTCCCTTGCGGTGCTCCTGTGTTGCTGACCACAATGTCAGACCTGCAGTTTCCGAGACGCACATACTGAGGTCTGCCTGTAAGATAGTCCACGATCCATGCCACCAGGTGTGAATCTACTCCCATCTCTGTCAGCTTGTCCATAAGGAGCAGAGGCTGGATGGTGTTGAATGCGCTAGAGAAGTCCAAAAACATAATTCTAACAGCACCAATGCCTCTGTCCAAGTGGGAGAGGGATCGGTGTAGCATATAGATGATGGCATCCTCCGCTCCCACCTTATTTTGGTATGCGAACTGCAGAGGATCAAGTGTGTGGCGGACCTGTGGCCTCAGGTGGTGAAGCAGCAACCGCTCCATGGTCTTCATCAGATGTGACGTCAGAGCAACAGGCCGGAAGTCATTCAGCTCACTAGGACGTGATACCTTTGGGACTGGGGTGATACAAGATGTTTTCCAAAGCCTCGGGACTCTCCCCTGTTCCAGGCTCAGGTTGAAGATGCGCTGTAGAGGACTCCCCAGTTCCAGCGCACAGGCCTTCAGCAGTCGTGGCGATACTCCATCTGGACCTGCTGCTTTGCTGGCACGAAGACTCCTCAGCTCTCTGCTCACCTGCGCTGCTGTAAATGTGGGTGGGGATGTCTCTCCTATGCTAGTATCAGCAGAAGGATGGTTGGAGGATGCAGTACTCCAAGGTGAGAGTGGGTTAGGGTGGTCAAACCTGTTAAAGAAGTTGTTCATTTGGTTTGCTCTCTCCACATTGCTGCTTCAAGCTGCAGCCAGTGATGATCTTCATCCTATCCCACACTTCCTTTATGCTGTTATTCTGCAACTTTTGCTCCAGCTTTCTCCTGTACTGCTTCTTCGCCGCCCTGAGCTGGACTCGGAGTTCCTTCTGCACACGCTTGAGCTCATGCTGATCACCACCTTTAAAAGCCCTTTTCTTCTGGTTCAAAAGGCCTTTGATGCCACTTGTAATCCATGGCTTGTTGTTAGCATAGCAGCGTACTGTTCTTACTGGAACTACAATGTCCATACAGAAGTTGATGTAATCAGTTGTGCAGTCAACAGCCTCTTCAATATTCTCACTATGTGACCCTGCAGGATATCCCAGTCAGTGGTTCCAAAGCAGTCTCTCAGAGCCTGCTCTGCCTCAGGGGAGCACTTCCTGAATGAGCGTGTGGTTGTAGGTAGCACCTTCACTCTTGGTTTGTAGTGAGGCTGAAGCAGAACCAGGTTATGATCTGCTTTCCCAAGCGCATGCTGCGGGGTGGCGCTGTATGCATCTTTAACGTTTGCATACAGTAGGTCGATAGTCCAATTTCCCCGGGTGTTACAATCCACATACTGGGAGAAGGCAGGAAAGGTTTTGTTGAGCGTCACTTGGTTAAAGTCTCCAGGGATTAGCACAAGCGCCTCGCGGTGCTGCGTTTGTAACTTAGCAACTGTGGAATGGATGACGTCACTCACTATCTCCGCATTCACTCGAGGGGGGATGTAAACAATGACAACAATGATGTGTCCAAACTCTCTGGGCAAGTAATAGGGATGAAAACTTACGGCCAACAGTTCGATGTCCCTGCAGCAAGTGGAGATTTTAACGTTTACATGTCCTGAGTTGAACCACCTTGTATTTACATAGAGAGCGAGTCCTCCTCCTTTCTTCTTCCCACTGGTATTTGCGTCTCTGTCCGCTCTAACTGTGCTAAACCCGGGTAGCTCCACGTTAGCATCTGGGATGGTAGTTGTTAGCCAAGTTTCACTAAAACACAGCAAGCTGCATTCTCTGTAGGTTCTGACATTTTTCACCAGCGCGGCTAGTTCATCAATCTTATTTGGTAGTGAGTTCACATTTCCCAGGATCACAGAAGGCACCGAAGGTTTATATTGCCACTTTCTTGCAAGCCGCTTGGCTTTTATCTTAGTGCCGGCTCGGCTGCCCCGATACTGTCTTCTTACCTCGTCAGGTAAATAGGGAACCACACCGGCGCGGGCATTTCTTCTCTTGAAGTTGACAACTTGAATAGGCGAGTCTCGGTGTGTAAAAATCCATGTCAAGTAATAAAAGTAGTAAAAAGTCTCCAGGGAGCGATTCCACATAAAAGAAAGTGGTAGAAGTGATCAGTGAAATAGAGAATAATAGAGAAAAAAGGTAAAAAGATAAAGTCATACACAGAGCTGCTGGAATGGCTGCCACTCTCGGCGGCGCCAGATGTATATGTTATTTGTGTGTGTTTTCCAAGTGCCTGGGATAGGTCCCTGCTTTGCTTAGTTGTCTTTATTTTTCACTTGAATTATCTCATAATATGTTCTTGCCCTACCTATTCACTTTTTAATTTTCCTTCATTATCATTTCACCCATTAGAATTTCCTTTATCTCACTCTCACTTTTAAACTAGAGCTTCCAGATTCGGATGTCACCTCAGCTCACTGTGTAATGCTCCACAAGTCACATGCAGCAGTTTGAATTCATGTGATGTATTCAGTGGATGAACTACATGTCTGTAGTTTGATTCCCAGATGATGAAACTTTTGTGTGTATGTTATTTTTATGTTTTTTTTTTTTGTTTTCTTTGGGTTAACATAATGTTTTTTTTTGATTGAGTGATTTCAGTGATTGTAAGACACAAATAGCACCTGGACAAGATGAATAATTTGATACAAACAGTGTTGTATGTTATACAAGAGCGGCGATAGGAGGTGGCAAGTGGAGTGACCGCCCCAGGCCCAGTGCCTAAGGGGCCCCTGCTTTTAAGGTCTGCATGTCCCGTACAAGCGTATTTGTGAAGTTATATTCTCCAGTATAGATCGACCATGTCTCAAGACAGGCTTTGCAGTCTGGCGATCCTATCTATAGAAAAAGACATTGCATCCAGATTAGACTACGAAGATGTCATCAACCACTTTTTCCATCGGAATGCAAGAAAGTGGATTTTCGTCTCTGAACCTGGAGACCGGTAAGAGATTTCATGATGATACCTCTACGTTAATTTCACACTTCCTGTCGAAACACTGAAACTCACATTTTATTTGTAGGCCATATTAATGTCCAAATATTAATTAATATTAATTAATATTAATGTCCGAATATTAATGCACAAAAACATGTATCGATGACATCAACATGAGTTATGACTATGACATCCTGCATATCGAGACTCAGAGCATACTGGCAGTTTGGGTACTTTTCTAGAAGAGGCCTTGCTAATTTCTGCATGACACCACATCTCATTTCGCACTTTCGTGGTATTATCATGAATTATGAATTGCAATTTTTTAATAGATTATATCGTTATATTTTGATAAAGTCCGCATGTTATCTTGTAAAAATGTAGATGATTACAGTAATGAGAAAATCCGGTGTATGTTAACCATTATTTTTATTAAATTCGCATGCAAGCTTATACAGTCCACACAAACCAGTAACAGCGTTTGATGTAACCTGCCCCACGTGGGGTTAGTCAGCCCTATAGGCCCTGCACACCCCTAAGGCCACCTCTGATGTTATATAAGATACTCATTATAAAACATAATATGTTACAAAAAGTGCACTACTTTTATATTATATTTATATTACTCATTACTTACAAAAACAGCTAAATATGTCACATAGTTACTTATTAGAAAATGTGATGCATTACAAACAGTGCATTACTTTTGCATTATATTTTCTTTTTTTTGTATGAAAAACTGCACACTTCACTAGCTAACCCCCAAGAATTAGACTTATGAACACTGATCACACTGTTTTAACACATCTATATCTAATAGCTGGATTAAAAGTAAACTGATACTTTTTTAATCATGATCTGTTACTGGATTACATGCTGCTCACTCTTTTTTGCTTTTCTGCTTTGCCGTGCAAATGTGCCCTGCAAAGGATGGGGTGTACCATCCGCCACGTCTGTTTTCTTGTCTTACGCCCAGTGCTGCAGTGATAATCACAGGCTCTCTGAGACACAAAACTGGGAAGCACAACCAGGATTAAATGTATATCTGTTACTTTTGTTCAGTTCTTTTCACTTGATTGCACACTACACACGTGCTTAACCTTTACCTCACAAGCAGTCACCAGATGGCCAGAATGCACATGTACATGATGTTACAGTAATTTTTCATTTTTGGAGAGGCAGGAATCATTTTTATAGTAACATTGCAATGCATATTTATTTTTTGTAAGTAATGAAGCTCTTTTTACTTTAATAAAATAATTAATATGTATTTTACTTTAAAGATTTATCTGACTACATAATGCATACGTTTAACTTTTTACCCCCAGCATTGGATAAAAATAACCCTAATTTGCAAAGAATTAATAAAATATATTTTATTGTTATGCAAAGGTGGTCAAGTTGGGTCCTGGTGGGCTCAGTGGCTGCAGTTTCTTGTTCCAATACAACTATTTAATTAGAAGCCCGTTGTTGCTGATTACATAAATTAACTTAATTTTATGGCTTGTTAATATTTTTTTTCTGTTACACAAGGTCACTCTTATATTTGATTTTGCCTTTCTTAGGGTACAATCCAAGGTATGTGTGGCCTGGAGCAGGTGGTAATTCTTAGTCTTTCAGTTTTTTCTCTTCCATTTCTTTTTCAATATTTTGTAAAAACATACAGGTCTAAATGAGTCCCAGTTAAATGCTGAGCTGCAGGTTATTCAAATCGTAGGACATTAGAAATTGAAGCACTAAAGCTCATATTACTTTTTTAAAAGATGAACAATATTCGAAAGCTTGTATCCAAGTTTCAATACCATGTCCTGATGACATCCAAAGCTTCCCAAACACTGGGAATGGTCTGACTGCTTCAAAGTTGTATATAATGTGCTATTAAAGGGGATGTGAAGCTACACATCATACTTTATACAGAGATGATATTGAATTAAAAATGGAGTTCGGAATTTGAGCAAAGCAATCAAGACTGTGGAAGAATTTGAACCCATTACGTTGCCCAACATTCAGGTGAATACTATACTCTACTATACTATACAATTCTTCTGTGGTAGACTCTACTATACTATACAATTCTTCTGCGGTAGAACTTAAAATGTGGCTTTCATACTGTGTACTTCTGTGGGCACCTCCTCTAAAGTCCCTTCTATGCTGTCCCTTTTACTTTTCCCTGTTCCACAAGCTCATTCTCTAATCCCTGTTGCACTTCTCTTTTCCTCTTAGTGTAATAATTCCCCAAAGACTAATAAAAAAAGTGTTAATCTTTCACTTTGCCTCACAGCAAAAATCCCCTCACATGAAAAAGCTGTCACATAATTATGAATCAACGGTGGCTTATACTATAATGTATTCATAATGTTTGCTATTATGGCAACAAATTATATCTTTAGGACAACACACTTAAATATTATTTTATTACAGAAAATTGTTGCACATATTTATCCATTATCCAACCCGCTATACTGTATCCTAACTACAGGGTCACGGGGGTCTGCTGGAGCCAATCTCAGCCAACACAGGGTGCAAGGCAGGAAACAAACCCTGGGCAGGGCACCAGCCCACTGCAGCTACCTAATATAAATGTTCTTAATTAATTCCTCTTTGCTTCCAGGATTCATATAAGAGGACTTGATGAAGTTGGTCTCATGGACAGCTGGGGCACCTGCCTTCATTCCAGCATCACTGGTGGCTGCATGGAGCCTTGAACAGGACACACAGATTGCCACCACAGAAGAACGGGAAAGGACATTAGAGAAAAGTAGAGATTAGTAATGATTGCAGATCCCCTATTTTTTGCCTATATAGTCTACTAGGAATACTGTACAACTAAAATGTAGCTATGAAAAGACCAAATTAGTTTTTAAAAATATTCTACAGCATAAGCCTGAAGAATTTCTATTGGTAAAGTATTCCATATTTTAGATGAATAACAGCAAAAGGCTACCTCACCACTTCTTTTAAGCTTGGATCTTGGAATTCTAAAAAGACCTTCATTAGAAGATCTAAGGTTATGACTTTTAAAGCAGGACAGGCATTCCAAAATATAGGATGGAGCGAGATTATTTAAGGCTTTGTAATCCACAACTAGTATTTTAAAGTGACACGGGTAACTATTGTAGCAAATCATTTACAGCTTTAACCAAAGCAGTTTCAGTACTATGATTTGTTCTAAATCCTGACAGAAACTTGTCAACAACAGGGCACACACACACCAGGGACAATTTAGGATTGCCAATGCACCTAAACCTGCATGTCTTTGGACTGTGGGAGGAAACCCACGCAGACATGGGGAGAACATGCAAACTCCACGCAGGGAGGACCTGGGAAGCGAACCCGGGTCTCCTAACTGCGAGGCAGCAACGCTACCCACTGCGCCACTGTGCCGCCATTGTTGCACATATTAACATGTACATTTATTACAGCATTTTAATAAAAATATGATTATCGTAAGAACACAATGAGCATGAGGGGCATTCAATAAGTGACCTGTTATGCATTAATGTGTATTAAAGTATTTCATTATTTTTTAATAGTTACACACTTTACTTTCATGTATTTTCTGTTTGTGCTATAATTATTTACTGTCTTGTTAAAAATGCCTCTGGTCATTGTGGGTGGAGCCCCAAGAGGCGGTCCGCCTCCTCGCTTTATCTTTGGAACCAGAGGCAGGCAGGATCCAGCAGTCAAGCATTAGTTTCTGTAGGAGTTTGTGAATATTGCATTGGATTTCTGGTTATTTTTTGATCTCTTGCTTTTGTCTTAACAATTTCAATTCAGGACTGTGTATTGTGATTGGTGTTCTTTATTAATGTTATTACACTTTCCTGTGAAGTTTTTGGCTCTTCTTTGTGGCTATTATGGCATTTCACAGATTGAGGAATTTGATTAAGGCATTTATTTTGTTCTATCTTGGTTCCTGACTAAGCTGTAATTTTTTTAGCACCTTATTGCTGTGCCATTTTCAGTAATGATGGATGGTGCTGTTTTTTGCCCTTAATATCAGCTGTTGCTGAGGCAGCTCCCCAGAAGTCCCCAGGAGTGTGCTTGTATGATGTCATTGGCACAATCCTTTGAAAAGATCATTTATGTACCATATGGGTATCTGTATTTTGGATCAAACTAAAAGATCTTAATGTGTTCTTCTCAGTAATTTTGTACTCGGTTTTCTGACTTATTTTCCAGTTTATGATTCTGATTATTGTCTCACATTTCTGGCTTGGCAAAAGATTGGTTTGTCTCTTTGGTTTTGATCAGGGTGCATATCCTTTTTGTTCTTGTGTCATCCTCTGGTCCCGATTTAAAAAACATTCTGCTTTGGACTAACAGATTGTGGAATCTCTTTTTAGGCATATCCTTTTGCCAAGTTTCACTCTTTTGTTTGTATTATTTTTTTTTATTTTACTAATAAATCCTTGATTTATAAAGACTCTTCTTTGCCCTTCTGTGCCTAAGCCAAGGTTTATAGTCACCCTCCTACTTGTAGGGCTTTTTGATATATTTTTGGCACGTTTATGTTTGTTTTTTTACGCTTAAATTCATTTTGGGCCTACAAAGCCTGAGGGAAGCCACTGTAGCTGGGATTAAGCCCCACTTGGGTGAGACCATTTCAGGCAGGTAAAGGAGGCCAGACCTAGTTGGAGAAGCCTATTGTGGGTCATTTTAGGAGGCCTCACTCCCTTTTTGTGATGTTTAGGGTCCCAAATCACAGCAAGACCATTAAAAACAGCAAATAAAGCTGTTTAAGAGTAAAGAAGCATTTATGTATTAGGAATTTCAATAAGTGAGTTAACTAAAAAGGGTTAACTGCAAACATTTCCTTTTAATTTACAAATTCCAGTGGAATAAAAACCAGCAGCCAATACTGTGCAACTGGAGCAAACTGGAGCAGTTTTGTTGGAAAACACAAGTAAAGGAGTCTTTTTCTTTATTATCGTCAACTTAAAGTTCATCTATGTACTGCCTTTATGCCTGGTCAACAATAAAAATGGAAAAGAAATTAGAATTTGGCAATAAAAAGACCAAGAATTATTAATGAACTCTGCATCCAAGTCAAATCACAAATACTAATAAATTAAACACTTTTAAAAATTGTGGGACTTTTATTAATGGGAAGAAGAGAAAAGCCAAGCAAAATGACACCTTTTATTGGCTAACTAAAAAGATTACAATATGCAAGCTTTCGAGGCAACTTAGACCCCTTCTTCAGGCAAGATGTGAAGGGGCCTGAGTTGCCTTGAAAGCTTGCATATTGTAATCTTTTTAGTTAGCCAATAAAAGGTGTCATTTTGCTTGGCTTTTCTCTACATTCATAATGGCTAACACGGTATAACACCCTAGTACTACTTAATGGGAAGAAGAAATCATTTCTTTCATCTCAGCAAGTGAGATTAGTTTGATGTAAAAATATGACAATATTAATTCTAACATTATTTTGTTGCAACATAATAAATTAGGTTTTAAGAAAGGGCATTGACACCTTTAGTGCTTAATATATGTGAAAAATACATAATTGTACTTTTTGCTCTTGTGAACGCTAAAATATTTTACATAAACATATTTTACTGTGACATGTTTGTTATCACCTTGCCATAGATGAAATAATGGCAAGTACAAGTCACAGGAAGATGACTTGTGTGATTCAGAGAAAAATGAACCACAATTCCGCCTTGAGTAGCATGCTTAACTAATTAGTATTCATTCTTACATCTGAGGGTCTTTGGTTCAATCCTCACTTGTTCACACCAGCCTCTTACTGAAGCTCCATTAATGCATGCTTCATTTAATAATGAATATTTTCATGCCCTGTCTTATAGAAACTTACAAAAAAAGAAACAAACTGCGAAGCAAGGTGAATAATGTTGGCTTATTCTTTTTTTTCTGTGATTGAAACATTTCATTTCTAATTCTTTTAAAGATTAATACAGAAGGGCATTTCAATCATTCCAATGGTGTATTTGTATATTAAACATTTACTAAGAGTTTTACTTAAGGTAAGGATAACAAGGAGACATGACTCAAAACTCTCAGGACGGCCTTTCTTTATAGATAGGAGGCATAAACCAGAATTTGGTGTAGAGCAGGGGTGTCTAGCTCTGCTCCTTTAGGGCCACAGTGGATGCAGTTTTCATTCTAACCATCTTCTTAATTAGTGACCAGTTTTTGCTGCTATTTAACTTGTTTGCCTCATTTTAAATTAACTTGACTCAGACATCTTAGTTGTGCCTTTTTGTCTTAATTAGCAGCCAAACAATAATGAGTCAAAGCGAGTCTACAATATGACTAGCTAACCACTGTATCTGAAAATAAAGTAAAGTGAAGGTCTCAGTAAGGTTAATCTCCTCAGCTCACCAAAACATTTTGACAGTGTTCTTAGAAAAACAGAACATCAACCTTTTACTAAATGTTTGCTGTGTCAGATTGAGAGCAGAAACAAGCCATGGAATTAAATGACAGGTTTAATTAATTAACAGCAAGATTCGGCTTCTGATTAAGAAACTGGTTGGAGTGAAATTGGCTGGAGTTTGAGGTTCCAGTTTAGCTGGTCATTTGTTGGCTCGTTTCATTTAATTTCTGTTTGGCTGCCATTTAAAGAAGAAAAGAATCAATTCAGAGGACTGAATCATTAAAACCTGGGCTATTAAAATGATGGGAAAAGAATTTAATTAGCAGTGAAAACTGGTCACTGATTAGGAAAAGGGTTAGAATGAAAACTTGCAGCCACTGTGGCCCACCGAGACCGGAGTTGGACACCACTGGTTTAGAGAGAGGGTTTTGTTCTTTTCCATCTGAGAACTGAATAAACTGCCTCTGGTGAATCTAAAGCACTTACTGCCATTGTTTGAAACTCCAGTCCGTGTATTTTCGTGTAGTAGGTGACTCTCTTAACTTTGTTTCTATTTCAGAGCAGTGGCTTTTTGGGAGCAATTCTTCACAAAGACCACTTCTGATTAGAGTTTTCCAGGCTGTGTACTTGGGTTCCAGTAGTTTCTATGAGTCCTGGACCATTTACAGTACTAGACCTCTTTGATTTCAAATGTGAGTAAGTCTGAAGTATCTCTTGTGTGCTGCCCTCACTATTAATGGATGACCACTGCATTTCTAGTCCTCAACCTTGCCCATTTCCTTATCCTTCTTAAGAATTCCTTGGACAGCACATCTTAAAACTGACCTGCTTGTGTCTTCCTGCTACGCTCACTCTTGAAATCATGTAAGAATTAACAGTTTGAATGTGAACTTGTCACATGTACTATCCTCTTCTTGTTTATTCTAAACCAGTTTCTGTTTTAGTTCAGTTTGGCGCAATTAACTCATTACATCGTTTTTCATTGCCACCACTTATCCAGTAATCAAGGTCTTATATGAAATGTGGCTAATTACTTAATGTTACTTTCAGTAAAAATATCTTTCATCTCTTGGGAGATTTAAATTTGCTCTTTTCTATTTACACAGTAATGAAGAAGCCAAAAAATAAAATATATGTAAAACATCTAGGATGATTAAGACTTGTTTTAATAAAATGTCTTTAAATGAATCTTTTAGCATATTATCTATGCATGTGTGAATAATAGTGTGAAAGCAGAAAGTTACAGGATGGTTGCTCTTCAGACCTACTTTTCATAGGAGACCATCCACAGTTATTACTGCTCTTTCTCTGTTTTCTTACTGCTGAATCAGTCCTCAACTAATAAAGATGTTAATCATAATTTTTAAAAACGTACAATGTAAAGTTTAATATTCATGCTTATATCATCAAAGACTGACCCACCCTTAGGTAATGACCAAAACTCAAGGGGTACTTAAAGCAGACAGATGCTCTGACCCAGCGAAGCACGCACATTGGAGAGTACCTGCACATTGTGAAATTCCATTATGGTATACTTATGTGTTGGCCATCAGTGGAAGCAAGTCCTTCCAAAAAATATACCATGGAAACAGTTTTCCAAAATTTGCCTAAAGAAGATAAATGCCACAGAATACAAGCAAGAAAGTAGTGATTTTTTCCTCCTGGTTTCATGATGGTAGCAAAATCAGTCTACTTGAGAACATAAGAGCTCCACTGCTCACTACAGCGGACATGGGGCTTAAAATTACTTTAGGGATTTTTGTTTATTTAAATAGAAAATGTTCCTCATGACTACAATGATTTCAAGGGGCACCAAGTAGGCATTGTAGCCTGGCAAACCTACAGCATGTCTGATGTGGTATTAAGGTTGTTCCTTACCAGAACATCATTGAGGTCACTCCTTTGGCACTATTATTTTATTTTTGAAAAATCATGGTTAAGGTCTGCCTTAAATGTGCTTTGAGAAGGCAGATCTCCTCTTGATGCCTAATGCAGGACTCATAGTAACTCAAAAGCAGTGTATCTTTTTTTCCAGCCTGATAAATTTAGAAAGTGTGTGACTGTATACAATGAACAGCACTCATCATGGCATATAATGGTACACATAGTCAAACTATACCAGTGATTTGCAGAATGAATATAATATTCAGGTAAATAAATGGCTAAATAAAAATAAACTGCTGACACTAAACAGGAAATGTAATAAATGGCACCATGACATTTATGCTATCCATAGCACATTATATATTACTGATATTAATATTTTGACATTTTAACTGTTATAATAGACTGATGCAATTCTTAAACCTCACTGCTTCAGTCTTGTAATTTTAACTCTCAGTATAAGAACCTTGTGAAATAATGCTGTCATCTCTTTTTAACGTGGAGTACCTCATAACAAGACCTTGCCATTCATTAGGCCAGTCATGCTCTGCCAGCTTCCTGTCAGTGTTTATCATCAGGCAGTTTTAGGCAATGTTATCAACTGACAGCACTGCTGATTTCTGAGCAATGGTGAGCACTGACAGTTTCTTTTACCGCAAATCTTTTCTTTATCGTTTCTTCTATCTGGGTAAATACCTTTATAAGAATATAAATGCATAATAATGTTTATAAAAACACAACTCATGACGGTCTACTTAGTCTCAATCAAAATTTTTTCTTCCTATGGTAGATTCAAACCCAATTAAAAGAATTTCAAGGATCAAATACCAAATTAAAAGAAAAGGACAATTAAAGTCTTACCCTGGCAGTCCTAGCTAAACCATTTATTCATTACGCTTAAATCAATGTACTCTTTACATGGTATTGTCTCCAAAAGTACTGTTTCAGAGCAATCAACAGACTCCCTTGATAAAAGACCTTTAAAAATTTTTGAACTTCAAGTATGCAATTAAGAAAAAGTAATTCTGGAAAATTGCACACTGACAAATAAAATGCCTTGCCAAGCACAGTACAAAGTGTCTCATGTGCTGTATTTTGAAATAAACCAGATTGTGTGATTCAGGGATAAAATTTGTGACTGAAACTGTGTTCCTAGGGGCTGAGCCAGGCCAAGCTGTTTTACTGTCCTGAGAAAACGCACAGTATGCCAGACCTAATCTGCATTAAAATGAATCTTGAAAGAGC
>JANRMT010062837.1:72134593-72152289 GCA_026402145.1 Polypterus bichir lapradei | reverse complement strand
GGAGGACATATCATCCAGTTCTTTTTCTACTTCAAAGCTCCGCACCTTTCAGGTTGACAGCAAATAAACCAAGAAACCATCAGAAGTTTGGGTTCATTCTGGGACGGGCACACAAAAAGTGCTGAAAATGTCTAACCCATTCATTTTTTTGTTTAGGTCAATGCCAGTTTTGCACCTGGAATATTCATAAGAGTTTTTTCAACGCCAAATTAAACAGGACTGCCAGCAGTGTGCCAACCCTTTATTTACCCAACCTCTCCTTCTTTTGAACATTTACTCTAGTTCATCTATATAAACTCCAAACCTTTAAAAGAAACTGCACAAGCAGAGGCAGACTGTATGTAAAGCCATGCATTCATCTTATTAATGAAAGGGAATTGACAATTTAATATTGATGAGAAAACTGCAGTACTGCCCATAGCCACAGCATACAACCAAGGCAGAAAAGAAGAAGAACTCCCAAACAAAGAAGAAAAGGTTTACATTTCTTTCCTGTGTTACAGAGAAAGTCAACCAGGAAACGAAAAATGCATTGCATACGTCAAACTCAGTAGCTACGACAAAGCCAGCTAATGTATGTACAGGCATCACTGTAGCTGAAGCATAATAACCTCTGTGAAGGATAAGAATTTAGCCGTTATACATTTCTTCCTAAATCCAATAGCAAAGTTCAGAGCAGCATCTCGACATACAGAAGCTCTGTGTGGTTAAACCAGTGTAGACTAGCTGTGAGAAAATCAACACCATGATGCAGGACACAGACATGGGAAAACTAACATAAGATCCATCTTAATCCATCTTAACCATAGGCATTAAAAGAGTGTAATTCACAAGTTGTGTGCCTTTTCTATAAGAGAGAAGCCAAAAGGTAAAATTCATTAGTCATGAGCTTTTTTATATTTTAGAGAAAAAGATCAACTAAGCTATGAAAATGTTATGTTTTGTGTTGTTTATTATCCTTTGCCCATTTATCTATCTATATTGTATCTATATCAATATATGCTGTGTAGAGAGAAATAAAAAGTGAGCTATGCACTGCATAAAGTCTGACTGCCTACACACCAATGGTCCAAAAAAGTTATAATATTGTTTAGAAATTACAATTGGAGAACAGGATGTAGCATACATAACACAATGTAGTGAAAGCAACAACTTCCTGGACACAACTCGTGTATCTCATGTCTCCTGTTTACAAAGAGACTACCCTGGCAGTACTGTAGTGTACTGTACTTTCTATATTTATTTTAATGTGAATTTTCCCTACTTAAAAATGAAAACTTTACTGTAAAACAGTGCATACTTTGACTTTTGGGTAGCGGTACACAATCTTGCGTATTGTGCCAATCTTGAGGATGGTAGCACTATTTCTCTGTACTTAGTCTGTACACTACTGTATTCCATTTAGCTTTGCTAAGTACTGTATATAATATATTGTTCACACAATATCCAAAATGCATAATGGCCTATTTCACAGACCATATCATTGACGTTAAGTGGCACAAACCTATATACATTTGCAAATGTATATATGTGTGTGCGTGTGTGTGTGTGTATGTGTGTGTATATATATATATATATATATATATATATATATATATATATATATAAATACACACACATATATATATATATAAAATTTAAATTTTCATTTACTTTCATATATCAGCCATGTATTATCCTTTTGTTACAAATAAACCGTATTACTTTGCAGCAAGCGTGTCTAGGTTATTTGTGAAAACAGTCTATTGCCACACTCAAGTACAAAAGAGAAAGTGAAAGTGTTGAATGTAGACTTTCATCAATTTAAGACCCTTGTTCATAAGTTGTACAGATCTCATATTTCTGACATCCTGGCTTGAAAGTGAAAAGTGAAACAAAGATACCCCCTCAATGCTGGGAGCACTAAATGCAATGAAAGGTCCACTCTGGATGAAATGCCGCTCCATTAAATGATACACACAGACACTCTCACATTTAGATTCATCAGTCAAATCAAACTGTATGCCTGATAGGAACAAACTGGAGTGCCAGGAGAAAACCGTCATACACATAAATAAAGCAGGGAAACTTCCCAAAATGAAACAGACCAAGAACACGGAATGTGACAAAAGTACCAGTAAAAAAAATGTTCTATCACAAAATACCAGGTAACTGAGAAACATTAAATTGCAAACTGGTCATAATACTTTATTACATATCATGAAATAAACTTTTAATAGATGATGCTAAATGTTTAAATAAATCCTGATTTCATTTGAGGCATAGGTATCTTGGTCATAGAAAGAGAAAAAGGCTATCAGATAATAATTACAAAGATGATCATGGTTGATTAACTTTGGATTATGCTAAATCCTTAGGGATTATTAATACAATTAAAGTTCTGTCCTTGAAACCAAGCTTGTTAATGTCGATACAAGTTAATAACACATTTCACAGAGCAGAATAAGCTCATGAGAAAGTATGTCTTAATTTGACCATTATCTCCAGCTACCTTTTTGTTGGTTCCTTCATTTGTATTTTTTTCTTTAAACTATGTGATTTCTATTTTTCTGCCGCAAGTGCAATTTCAGTGCATGTCCTTATATCTGATTCTTACTGAGTGTGCCTCTGGCTACTCCTTATGGTGGTGATCCTGTCTGTTATTCAACAAAAAATATCAGTTGGGTGATCTGGCTAATGGCAAACATATTACTATTGATCTTCATTCACATAGTGTAATATGAGACCATCCTTTACCTATTGTCTTACTTACTAACCTAAGAAGGGAATATACCAATATTATTTTGAAGCCTTTGTGCTCCCACTGTGTCTTTTAGGCAGAGCAATTCAAAGGAGTTGTTTTAATTCCTTTTTAAAGACTTATTAAATGTAGGGTCTTTTAGGTGAACCAGAGATGCACTAATAATAGCCAGATTATTATACTGCGGTACAGTTCAACAAAGTAAGAGGCACTGTGCCACATTTTATTCCAGTTTATTCCTACAGAGCACACTTGCAACACCCCAATATACTACACAACATTTATATACTTTCATGTGCCAAATTATGGCTGATGGGGTTGTTTAAAATGGTTCACTCTACATAGATCAGTAAGAGAAATGGTGGTGGAGCTGCAGAGGTAGCAGTCTGATTGCCTTCCTGTACTGTTGCTGCAAGCAACAAATGTCCACAAACTAGTAATAAGAATATATATATATTTTTTCTTATTATACATCTTATATATGTAAAACTATTTCAACCATTCTATGATCTGCTTCTCGCAACTGAAAGAGGGCACCGTGGTGGCTGTTAGCTGAATTGCTGACCAACCACAAGTGTTACCTGGTAGGTAACCACCCATACAGTCAGATTGTGATTCAGACTATGAATGCCTTGAATGTAATTACCCCGATCTACATACTGTCAAATAAACAAACCACACGCTGTGGCGCAACGCAAGAGGCTTCGCCTCTAGCGCTGACGTCCGAGGTTCGATTCCCGAGAGGGGGTGCAGTAAGTGTGTACGCCTGATGAGCCCAGAATTAGGGCGAACCATGTGTCGCGTACTCTTTGCATTATTTGACAGTAAAACTATTTCAACCATATATATATATGCATACAGTATATGCTATATAATTTATATAAGTTGTGCTTGACACACCTGGCAAATATTTTTTTGTTTCCAGTCTGATGATTTCAACTTTCTTCTTCAATCAAAAAGATAGAAACGCCTTTTAAATAGCAATAAATCTTTTGTTATTATTATTTCTCAGGGTCTTATATGTTTCCTGACTCTTAGAAAGCCCTTTAGGCTTGTTTGATTGGTGCTGCAACCAAATGGCTATTTTTTAATACATTCGACCTGCACAGTCTTCCTTTACACAGACCTAGAGTGTGGCTACTGAGGCTCAAAGATTGCTTTGAGCCACTGTATACTGGCTGTTAATGTATGAATGCCAGAGACCCAAAGTGTCTCAATTACAATATCTGGACTCAAACTGACCTGTGAGTCAGCATATGACTGTATATTTTATATACATACACAGACATATTCCTTTGGTATTAACTGAACTTCATCTGCATTTGATGTAAAATGTGTTATGTCATTTGCAAATCAGAAGTAATTAAGGTATAACCTGTTAATATTTGTAGAATACTGTTTATACACTGTATTATAAAAAAGAACACAAAGAAAGATAAAGAGTTTGGGCACCACATTGGTGACCCTGCATATTTGGTGACAAATAAACAAAGAAAACAAGCAGTAAATGCAGAGTAGTCTTTTCAGAGTGGAGTTCTCAATGGAACAGAAACAAAATGGCCAATTTCTAGGTTATGAGTTCAAGTGACAGCAAGAGGAGGGCCCATTTTGACAGACACGGAAGTGACATCAGAGATAGAGAGGCTCTCAATTTTCCATACTACAGAGGGAAGAAAAGAGAAGGAATTAGTACACAGTGCCAATCTCTGGACCAGGGGGGTAATTACCATCACTAAAGATCTTAAGCTGTCTCCCATGAGCACATGCATGACAATATATATTTATATATTTTATATTTATATTTATTGCAGGAATTATCATTGGAAAACTTGAAGCTAGGACTAAAAATGAATCTGTGTAAGACTTAAGCATTTTTATAATTAGCATGATGAAAGAAAGGATGTAAGTCCAAATGGGAAAAAAAATCAGAATAGTTGATGAGTATTTCTTTTTGGGTCAGCTTAAATCTACTATTGGAAAAAATAACTAATGATGTAAATAGGAGACGTAAATTGACCTGGAGTTCATTCAGTAAACTAAACTTTGTTTTTTTAAATCAAAGAAAGATTAGTGTTACTCCATAACAAAACTTCCCTATTGGGCTTCAGAGTACCAAGAGATCAACATTACATACTCAGGGAGTTGTGCCCGACTCTACCTTTCCTTTTAATATTTTTTGTCACCTGATATGTGCTACAGAGCAAGGAGCATAAAACAATGTTCAATAAACCTATACAAAATAACAAGGTATTTTCATAATATTATCATTATGGTCAGCTAATATACCTCTGTAAATATTTAAAGATTTTTTTTTTTTTAAATGCATGGTGGGTGCAACTCTGGCTGGAGTAGTGACATCATGCATGTGTGAAGTAAATCAGACATGACTAAAATGTGAGGTGGAGTATGCTTACAGTACTCTTGTGTAAGTTGTTATGCTGCTATTGTGCTACAGCTCTGTGAAATTACACTGTCTTGGCAAAGCATCATTGGGCGTTGGGAAAAAAAAATGTACAAGCCCACCACACAGTAAATTTCCAGGAAAATATTTGCCAAACAAAGTCACTGGAAAAGACAGCATATTTACCACAAAAAATGCTTTAGCACATTTCGCCGATTAACACTAATTATTATTGTTTAAATATATAGTTTAGTATATACAATAATGTATGAGTTATTTGATGATATATTTTGTGATTCAATTTAAAAGACCTTCTCTTTTATATCTGCTACCAGCCCTACATACTATTGATAAATTAAATAAATCAAATAAATCAGTTCACTTAAACAGGTAGCTTGAAAAAATTAAATCAGTAAAGTGAATTGAAATTCCCTTCACTACTGTTTCAGATATAGCTCTAGAATCTCACATGAGTGTTAAAGTGGTCAGAAATGCGGTGACTAGCACAGTTATAGTGTGTACTTTACATCTCTGTCAAACAATACATTAACCACTTGAGCCCAGTTAATTGGGGCAAAGTCATCCTTAAATATTGTTCTACTGATGTGATAGACATGCATAAACACTGGATATGGCAAGCGCTCAGAACTGTTTTGTATCAATTATCAATTCAAATATCAAATATTAACATGCAGTTTCCAAAGACCTTCATTGTGACCTTCATGCATTATGGATTATAGACATGTTTTGGTGTTCAACATCCATGTACTTAACTGCGTGTTGAGTACAAAGCAAAAAATAATTTTATTGACCAGACAAATACTTACCATTCCTTTACGAACAACAATTTATTTTTCTTGCACATTATACACAAATGTGAACAATAAAGTATCATTTAACTTCAGTATTCCTTTATATTTATATATTTGTTATTTACTCAACATACCGTTCATGGTAAAATATCCTGCTTTCATCTCGTGTTGATACTTGCAGTCATATTTTATAGCTGTGAGTACAGGAAGCAGCCCTGTGTGGCTATAGGGAAACCATGCTTAAGTTATTAGACTCTTCTGAGGTCCCTGTCTCCATGAGTTCCTTGTAGAACTGAAAAATTCTAGAGTGCCACCATCAATCACTTTAACACAGTTGAAAACATTGTACTGCCACCTAGATGTCTGTAGTCCTTTTGACTATTCCCCAAGAATTGTATCTTTCTTCGGGACCCCCAGGCTATTTCCTTAGAGATCACATACTACATTTACAATGCTCTGTTTGCTGCCTTTCTTGTTACTCACACAGATGTGAAGATTTTAAATATCATATATACTCGTGGATACGTTCTTCCGCGGATAAGTTGGGAGTTGATTTTAACAGATAATTTCTGGTATTTTATAATGTCAGTCATATAAGTTGAATGTGGAAAACTTGTGCTATTGGTCCAAGAGATTATGATATGTTAACACCCACCTGAGAGAGTAACCATGGAGCACACTGCCTTTTTTTGTATGTGGGTGCTACAATGCACTGTATCAGCGTGTGCTCCTAACCTCTGTCTCTATCTATTGTGCCTGCGTGACCACATGTTAATACCCAAACTGTTCCAAAGCGACATTTGGACTGTTTTGTGTTTTTTGTATCTTACACCCTCATACTCCTTTGCTGCAACAAAATTCAATGCATCTGAGAAACTGATACGAGATTGAAGGAGGGAAGAAGGTGTAAAAAAAAAATTAAGCATTGCATTTTTGAAAGGGCACATAAGTAGGGGGTCTTATTTTATGACTGATTTTTTGGGTTTCAAGACCCGACTTATATGTGAGTATATACAGTATATGTAGTACTTTAAGTTCAAAGTATATATATATATATATATATATATATATATATATATATATATATATATAGTATATATATACTTTATACATATATTTATATTGACTGGTGTCACTTCTGATTTACCATCTCTGATCATTGCGGCAGCTGCGCAAAGAGAGCGCAGTAGCTGCTCTGCTGCGTTTTTCCCCACCTACAGCTGCACAATGACACTCTGTTAAGTTGTACCAATGGCAAAGTAAAACAACTGCCCTTCGAAAAACTCCCTCTTAAACTGTAATTCAATGGGAAACAAGCATGCTATTAACTTGCCTTCAGCGGGATAGGTTGCAGGTTTGCAGGTTTACCATGTAACAAGCTCGTTGCATTTAAAGCCGGGCACTGAACTGTCTCTTTGCTCACTTGTCCTCTTTCCTCCAGATTGCGTCTGCACCTGCTTCCAAGCCACTGAACCTGCTTGATGAAGAATTGTTTGTGTTCTATTAATCTGGATAAGGGAGCTTTAACCAGTGTGCTTACTTGCTGAAGAAAAACTCTATTTTGAATAAAGACTTGAGACTGTACCTGTCTTCTCAGCAATAAAGAAGTTATTCTTTCTTCGGTAACTTGGTCTCATCTTCCTGTCTCTTGTGCAACTCTGCAACCCAAGCTTGACAATATATATATATATACATTCATACAAACATGCGCACACACACACATATCAATGCAAATGTTTGGACTCTCCTGGCACCTGAAGTAAAAACCTCAATAGCAAACAAACTAGAACATTGTAATTTTTATGAAAATGTTAATGTACAGTTAGAATTTATTTGATCGATTTTTGCCCAAATTATAGTTAAAAAATATTTTTGTAGCCAGCTATGAGTTTTTGAATTATAGTTTTGAATATGTTCATCAAATCTTCTATCCTCCTTCCAGCTGTAAGATATTCTTGGGCTGTCTTGAATGTACAGCACATGTAAAGTCTACCCACAAATTTTCAATAATGTTGAATCATTATCACCAGCTGACAATTTCTAATGACACTTTTTCACCAAACCAAAACCTATTGAGCTAGGCCTGTTCATTATTAACAACCTAATGAGTCTTGAGACCTAAGAACTGTATGACCAAACTTTTGAAATTGTCACACACTTTTTTGATGTTTTTCACATTGTTTCATTTCATCATATATTATATAAATATATACTCAAATACATGTGCATAAGGGATATCCTCAGAGCTTCCAGAAAATAAACAATACTACCCGAAACAGTGAGTGGGCACTGTCATGGGTCACTTTTTCACCTGAAATTCTGAGGCTCAGCAGTGGGAGGACCTATGGCCCAGTTCCATTCATCCAGAAGCTCTATCCCTTCCAGGCTATTGGTATGTAAACCATGAAGCCACCAGAAGTCATTGGTTAATCTGGGACCTGCCATAGCAGAGAATAAATTACTTTCTCCAGCAACTTTTCTGTTTTTTGCTTGATGTCATTTTTGGCACCTGGAACAATTAAACTGAGTAATTACAGTGTACCTCAGCTCTGTGCAAGTTTGAGGTCCTCATCCTTTTTCATCTCAGAATATATACAAGACATGTACATAAATATATTTTTTATATACATATATATATATAAATATATATGTATAATGCAACATCTGTCTTTCTGTCTATATGTGTGTCCAGTCTTCACAATAGAATAGTATATATATATATATATATATATATATATATATACTCAGCAAAAAAAGAAACGTCCCTTTTTCAGGACTGTGTATTTCAACAATAATGTTTTAAAAATCGAAATAACTTTATAGATCTTCATTGTAAATTGTTTAAACAATGTTTTCCATGCATGTTCAATTAACCATAATCAATCAATTAACATGCACCTGTGGAATGGTCGTTAAGACCTTAACAGCTTACAGAAAGTAGGCATTTAAGGTCACAGTTCTAAAAACACAGGACACTAAAGAGACTTGTCTACCGACTGTGAAAAACACCCAAAGAAAGATGCCCAGGGTCCCTGCTCATCTGCGTGAACGTGCATTAGGCATGCTGCAGGGAGGCATGAGGACTGCTGATGTGGCTAGGGCAATAAATTGCCATGTCCACACTGTGAGACGCCTAAGACAGCGCTACAGGGAGACAGGAAGGACAGCTGATCATCCTCGCAGTGGAAGACCACGTGTAACAACACCTGCACAGGATCGGTACATCCGAATATCACACCTGCGTGACAGGTACAGGATGGCCACAACAACTGCCCGAGTCACACCAGGAACACACAATCCCTCCATCAGTGCTCAGACTGTCCGCAATAGGCTGAGAGAGGCTGGACTGAGGGCTTGCAGGCCTGTTGTAAGGCAGGTCCTTACCAGACATCACCAGCAACAACGCCGCCTATGGGCACAAACCCACCTTTGCTGGACCAGACAGGAGTGGCAAAAAGTGCGTGAGTTTCTGCATGACAGCAATGTCAGTGTTCTGCCATGGCCAGCGAAGAGCCCAGATCTCAATCCCGTTGAGCACGTCTGGGACCTGTTGGATCGCAGGGTGAGGGCTAGGGCCATTCCCCCCAGAAATGTCCAGGAACTTGCAGGTGCCTTGGTGGAAGAGTGGGGTAACATCTCACAGCAAGAACTGACAAATCTGGTCCAGTCCATGAGGAGGAGATGCACTGCAGTACTTCAAGCAGCTGGTGGCCACACCAGATACTGACTGGTACTTTTGATTTTGAGCCTCCCTTCATTCAGGGACACATTGTGAAACATTTTTAGTTTATGTCTTATGGTGTTGACTCTTTTAGTGTTCATACAAATATTTACACATTAAGTCTACTGAAAGTAAAAACAGTTGAAAGTCAGAGGACGTTTCTTTTTTTGCTGAGTATATAAAAACAACATTAACTGTTGGGACACCTGAAGGCAAATCCCATATAATTGAGGAAGAAAACAAAGAAATGTGTTTTGCAAAGAGTGTTAAGAATATCTTTTCAGGTGAGAGTCTAAATATGGACTGCATAGGATAGCAAATCTTCTTGTTTTAGGCACTTCTGGCAGGAAGTGGTGGGTTCCAGGTGGACAGTGGAAGTGACATCAGTGGTGTTAAACCCATCAACGTTCTGGTCTATATAGGCAGGGGAAAAAATGCCAATAGTACATAGTGACACCCATGGAGCAGTGGGAAATTACCATCACACCCTTGAGCTGTCCACAATGTGCATGCATATGGAATTTGATTATATTTTAACATATAGGTATATTTTTCTGTTGTATTAGTTAATTGTGACACAGCAGGATATCTAATCAAATATCAATTCAAGACTGTAAATTGGAATGTAATCAATCTTTTAAAATTATATTCAGAATTTTTTTTGCTACAATGTGAAAAAGTGCCCCACCAATTACAATATTAAAATTAAGAGTAAACTGAGCCCCCTGCATTACATTTTTTCTTTACATTTTATGTTTTTTTGTATTACAGCTTAGTGTAAACATTTTTTTTTTTAATTTGGAAAAATACATAGTATAAATATTGTCATCTGAAACGACATAGTTTACCAATTTTTATATGTTTATAAAATTTCACCACCTTAAGAAAAAGTCATTAAATACTAGAAAGAATTTATTATATTTTTTGGTTCATATATTCATGGCAATTTTTGATTTGTATTGCGTACAAGAGGTAGGAGAGATAGTCATGGCTACATTTCTTGGCTAAACAAGCTAATCAATTATTTACTTGAAAAGCACAAGTAACATTTGGTGAACCCTTCTATTAATTCTAATTTGCATACTCTTTTTGATGGAACTGTCCAAGAAAGTCACCAGATTAGCAGGCTGAAGAAAACCAAAAACTTTAAATTTCATTCTTAAATAAGCATAAATAGAGGCCTTTTAAGAGATACAATATGCATTTTATTATTAATGAAAGCAAATAGTTTCAGTTTATTAGCCAACCAATACTGAGCTGTGCACTGAGGTGAATGTGCTCTGCTGCTAAAACTTGCATTTTCAATCTGAAAGCAGCATAATTCTTGTTAGGTTTGTGCTATCAAAGCCAAGCATGTGCTTATAAAAGCTCAAAAACCTTTTTCATTGGAAGAGTTTCCTACACAACATACACATTTCTGTATAGCTTTCAAGAATGTGTGATGTATTGAAAAATGGCAGAATACAGTCTACACTCACAAAGGGAAATATTAAATCGGGTATGGTGCAAGGAGAGGTGCCGTCATGGCCCACTGTGAGGTGCAGCTACATCACCTTTCTACCTAAAGTAAAATGTATTTTCCTAATTCACATAATGAATGCACAGAGCATGTGCATTGGTGTTTAATTTTATGGTAGCCATTTTTCTATTTAAAGGAAGTCATGTAAGTAGGAATTACTCTGCACAATGTACAAGAATTCAACTTGAATTTAAAAAACTGTCACCTTTTCTGATTTTCTTTTCATTGTCAACAGAAACTATCAATATGATGTCTCATTCTTTTGCAAACTATTAGAAATTCATGTTTTGTATATTTTGAATACTGTGACATAATGTCTTTAAACATTTATATTTTGGAATCTGATGTTTCTGTTTACAGTGTTGAGATATACAGCCACAGAATACAAAAAGTCTTCAAGTAGGTCTCCAATCTAAGCCCAAACTTGAAGACTACTGTTCTGAAATGGGCTACCACTTACACAGGCACAAAGGATAAAAACTATTTCAGAGAACGTCAACAACCACACAAATCCACAAATTAAAGGAATGACAATGAACCTTCCACTACAAAACTCATTGCAGATCTGGAGGACCTGGCCCTCTGCCTGGACTTATACTGTCAGACGGGTGCTCCATCTTTACATCATGGTGACCCAGGGTCGAAAACTCTATCTTAAGGGAACAGGGCACATAACTAAACACATATGTTACAGAAAACCAAAAAACAAACAACATTCAGCACATAAAGACAAAAATGCATAATTAGTAACATGATATATAACAGTACATAAAAATACCACATAAAATAAAAATTTACAAAAGCAAGGGAAAAAACAATGGCTAAACCATAACAAACAACACTCATTATGTTCTTTCAGACAAGTAATCACCCTGACCGTGTACAGTCAGAAGAGAAAAGTCAGCCCATACAAGCACTAGTATAAAAAGGTGTCTCTTAATAAAGTGGAAGGAATGTGAAGAGGTGTAAATCTTTTAAAGGTATTTAAATGTTCAAGTGATCATTTCAGATGTGATTTAAAAATCTTTATCGGTGGAGAATTCTGAAATATCTTTAAATCATTTGAAAATATTTAAACTGCTTGTGTGATATTATCAGATTCCTTAGAGATATCACAAAAAATTATCAATACATTACAGATAAGTCACCCTACTGAGATCTTTAAATATTCAAACATATTGTTTTAATCCTTTTGAGATATTCTTAAATGATAAACTGGCTCCCCATGCTGTAGTCTATCATGTTGCATTTTCAAATGGTGTCCAAAGATAAATGGATTCAAAATAGTTCTGATGTGTAGACTCATTTTACAGGGACTAAGCAAGAATAGGCCTGTCTGGAGAATGGTGGTCCAAACTTTATGAGGGGTGAAGCAATTAAGACTCTTAATGGAGGAAAATAATATGAGACAGAGACTGTTGTACCTATGATGAAAAAGGTATACTACAAGGGCAGAAAGAAAAGGACTGGGAGAAAGATGGGAGTCTAGAACAAGGAGAGATTGTAACTGGTAAATCAAAAAACGTAGGATCAAAACTGTAAGTGAAATCCCAACTCATAATTAAAAAACAAAAGCAAATCTCCAGGGTAAGATGCATCCAGCAAGCACTGTAATCTAGCTCCAGTCTCACTGGACCACATGTTTTAGGAGTGCACCAAACAAACATTATTTTGGACAAAAATTATTTAATGTTTATGAGACAGCCTAAGTGTCACAATCACTCCAAACCTATTACCAGTGTACTCCCACATGGGCTTAACATAGAGAAGGACAAATTGATTGTAATTGCTAATACCACACTACTAGTGGCAAGATTTATTTTGCTTAACTTGAAGAATCCTAATCTGCCTTTTGCAAGTCAGTGAGTAATTGATAGTCTACTATTTGAAATTAGAAAAAAAATCTAATTCACACCAAGAGGGTCCATTCACAACTTTTTTTTGTTCAACATTTCAATAAAGAACAAATTAAATTTTAGAATACACTTTTATATTGGGGGAAAACTTTTCCCTTGTCATAGATGGCTGGCATCCTTGCCCGGCCAGCACAACCTCTTCGCTGAGAGGACTGGGTGAGCAAGCCTGGGCAAAACATTACCTCCCCTGGGATGCTAGATGGCAGCTCCCATGGGTTGCAGTGGTGCCTCAGACTCCTGCAGGGCTTTATGGGACATGGAGTTGTAAATGGCCCTGTTTGGGATCCGGGGGCACCACCAGGGGGTGCTGCAGCTGCTCCTGAGCCCGTATGGGTAGTTATTTCGCCACACCCAGAAGTGCGGCCATAAGTAGGTCATCAAGCACCTTGAGCACTTCCGGCTAACATAAAAGGAGCCAGTAGACAGTACTTGGTGAGCCAGAGTCGGGAGGAGGCAGACGAAGCTTTCTGAGGAGAAGTTGAGGAGAATAAGAAAGAGAAGAAGAAGAAGAAGAAAAAGAGTATTGTATTTAAGGTGTGCTGTTTGTGCTTGAGACTGTGTTGTACTTGTGGTGCCGTTGATGACGTCATTTCCAGTTCCGGCATGAATGATGTCATTTCCTCTTCTAGCCCTTAAAACCGCCATTTTATCTCCACTTAATCAGTTCTGTTTTGGACTCTGTCTTGTAAAGAACTCACCTTTCAAAATCTTTAGCAGCCAGGATCATATTATACGGGTGGCTGCCCCAAACCTTTGTGACTGTCTGGAGTCAATTTGTTACACAGGATTGAGTTGAAAAAAATTATCTGTCATCCAATGATTGATTTCCCGAATGCATTCAGTCAGTGCAACAGGTTATATATGTTGCAGTTGCATCAAACTTACATAAAGGTGCGTGTCATCGGCATAGCAGTGGAAGCTTAAACCATACTGACGAATAATCTCACCTTATTGAAGTATATAGATGTCAAAGAGGACTTGACCTAGAACTGATCCTTGAGGGATACCTTGTGAGAGTGAAACAGTGGCAGATTTGCATTCCCTAATGACGACATAATACTGGCGATCATTGAGGTATGATGTGAACCAAGAAAGAGCAGCACCAATAGCTGAAAGTCAGGACAGTACAATGTTATAGTTAACTGTATCAAACACTGTGCTTAAGTCAAGGAGATCTACTGTAGAATAGCGGCCATCCCAGAATCTGCGGTTATAAGTAAGTCATTGGCTACCTTAAGTAAAGCAGTTTCAGTGCTATGTAGGGCTCTGAATCCAGACTGTAAAGGCTCAAGGAGGTTCTGCAAGTTTAAATAATCATTGAGTTGAGCAACAACAACCTTTTCTAAGATCTTAGCCATAAATAGAAGATTAGAAATTCGGCGATAAAATTTTAGCTGTAAGGGATCTGAGCCAGGTTTTTTTAAAACAGGAGTTACAGCAGCAGTTTTTAAATCACTTGGAACAACACAGGTGTGGAAACTAACTTAAATAACAAAAGAAAGCATTTGTTCTTTGATCAGTAGAAGGTAATAGATATCCTTAAAGGTACAGAGAAGAGAAAAAAGTCTAAATTACCAAAAGCTTAGTTTATACACAGGCAAAGACAGAGGCTGAAAACGGTTAAAATAAGCAAGCTGAATAATGCAGAAACAAAAAGATAAAAGTAGCACCCAAAGGGCAAGCTAAATGAAAGAAAAATGTCAGAAATGTGTCCTGGAGGTCCAATTTGGTTTAAATCAACACTTTTTTTTCTTTTTGTATATCATGTTTTTGTTTATTTTACAGAAAATTGACTATTTCTTTTTTTTTTCTAAAACAAGAAACAAAGTATATATACTCAGTAATAAAAATGTGCTTTAGTGGTTAATGACCTTGACTGTATCACCTTATACGAGCTATGTTGCATAGGTAGCCCATTTGCTGGTGTTCTTCATGAAAATGAAAGAATCTTATTTTTGATTGGGTTTCTCAGATTATGCAGACATTAGGGTTGCAATAAGCTGACAGGCCTGTAGAAGATGCCTACCTGCCACTAACATCTCTCTGTGGTATTAATGTGCTTTCAGCCCCTTTGCTTCTTGTTTCTCACTCATTTATTCTGCAGCTGTGGAGAAGTACACATCTTTTTGAGAGTTCTAGGTCAAAGCCCAAAGCAATGAGGAACAACTTAAGTACATTATGTTAGGCAGACTATCTAATGGAAACTGGGGGGTCTTTCAGTCTTGGAATCCCTTAGATTTTTTTTTCCTTCAGGATCTTTAGGTTTTGTTTTTCTGTCCTCCCTGGGCCCCAGACCTTAACTCTCAGGGGTCGATCACATTATTGGTACTCCAGCCACAGTAAAAAAATCACACTGTTAGAGATTTAAAAATTATTCTATATGTAAGGATTATACTTTTCTATTAATATGTAATATTTTGTGTACAAGTAAGTGCTTATTTATTTATTTATTTTTAACATAACATTTATTTTTGTATGTTATTTATTCATTATTCTTCTCTAATTGTATTTTTATTTTTCATTTCTTTTATTCATTTCTTTGACATCTTGTAAAATACTTTGAGCTACACCCTCTGTTTGAAAATGTGCTGTAGAAATAAATTTTGTCTCCCTTGGACAAAGGGAAAAGTCTGGGAAGATGGATCCAGGACTTTCAAAGGATGTTCCTAACTCCAGAAGTGAATTTTTGGGTTTATTCCGGAAGTAACCCCTATATGAAATGCCCCTTTATCTACAGATTTAGGGATGAGTTGAAGCAACAAATTATTTTTCAGAAAAGTAATGTGATGCACATAGATGGAAATTCTGAAATTTTGGGAGGTGAATGGTAGAATTTTGGTCCTTGTGGCACTGAATTTTCAAAGTTGGTCAGATTGGCAAGCTGCTCCACAGTTAATAACCAGTTATGCCGAATGTGACGGATAAGGTAATAGATAGATAGATAGATAGATAGATAGATAGATACTTTATTAATCCCAAGGGGAAATTCACATAATCCAGCAGCAGTATACTGATTCAAAGAAACAATATTAAATTAAATAGTAATAAAAATGAAAAAAGTTAGCATTTACTCCCCCGGGTGGAATTGAAGAGTCGCATAGTGTGGGGGAGGAACGATCTCCTCAGTCTGTCAGTGGAGCAGGATAGTGACAAAAGTCTGTCACTGAAGCTACTCCTCTGCCTGGAGATGACACTGTTCAGTGGATGCAGTGGATTATTCATGATTGACAGGAGTTTGCTTAGTGCCCGTTGCTCTGCCACAGATGTTAAACTGTCCAACTTTACTCCTACAATAGAGCCTGCCTTCCTCACCAGTTTGTCCAGGCGTGAGGCGTCTTTCATCTTTATGCTGCCACCCCAGCACACCACCGCGTAGAAGAGGGCACTCGCCACAACCGTCTGGTAGAACATCTGCAGCATCTTACTGCAGATGTTGAACGATGCCAACCTTCTCAGAAAGTATAGTCTGCTCTGACCTTTCTTACATAGAGCATCAGTATTGGCAGTCCAGTCCAATTTGTCATCCAGCTGCACTCCCAGGTATTTATAGGTCTGCACCCTCTGCACACAGTCACCTCTGATGATCACAGGGTCCATGAGGGGCCTGGGCCTCCTAAAATCCACCACCAGTTCCTTGGTTTTGCTGGTGTTAAGATGTAAGTGGTTTGAGTCGCACCATTTAACAAAGTCTTTGATTAGCTTCCTGTACTCCTCCTCCTGCCCACTCCTGATGCAGCCCACAATAGCAGTGTCATCAGCGAACTTTTGCACGTGACAGGACTCTGAGTCGTATTGGAAGTCTGATGTATATAGATTGAACAGGACCGGAGAAAGTACAGTCCCCTGCGGTGCCCCTGTATTGCTGAACACAATGTCAGACCTGCAGTTCCCAAGACGCACATATTGAGGTCTGTCTGTAAGATAGTCCACAATCCATGCCACCAGGTGTGAGTCTACTCCCATCTCTGTCAGCTTGTCTCTAAGGAGCAGAGGTTGGATGGTGTTGAAGGCGCTAGAGAAGTCCAAAAACATAATTCTTACAGCACCACTGCCTCTGTCCAGGTGGGAGAGGGATCGGTGTAGCATATAGATGATGGCATCCTCCGCTCCCACCTTCTCCTGGTATGCGAACTGCAGAGGGTCGAGGGCGTGGCGGACCTGTGGCCTCAGGTGGTGAAGCAGCAGCCGCTCCATGGTCTTCATCAGATGTGACGTCAGAGCAACAGGCCGGAAGTCATTCAGCTCACTAGGTCGTGATACCTTTGGGACAGGGGTGATACAAGATGTTTTCCAAAGCCTTGGGACTCTCCCCTGTTCCAGGCTCAGGTTGAAGATGCGCTGTAGAGGACTCCCCAGTTCCAACGCACAGGCCTTCAGCAGTCGTGGCGATACACCATCTGGACCCGCTGCTTTGCTGGCACGAAGTCTTTTCAACTCTCTGCTCACATGGGCTGCTGTAATTGTGGGTGGGGATGTCTCACCTATGCTGGTACCAGCAGAAGGATGGTTGGAGGATGCAGTACTTCGAGGTGATAGTGGGTTAGGGTGATCAAACCTATTAAAGAAGTTGTTCATTTGGTTTGCTCT
>JANRMT010062837.1:72066719-72114593 GCA_026402145.1 Polypterus bichir lapradei | reverse complement strand
ACCTATTAATTTTTGTGTATTTCTAGTTCTAAACATTGCATAGTGTTTACTATCACAACATGATGACATCACTTGTGTGCTGTGGAGACTCACAGACACACATACACACGCACCGTGTTCATATTGCTAATCTCTTTTTTTGTTATTTTGTTCATTTCTGGTTCCAAAACAGCGCTTAAATAAAGTTTACTTTCAATACGAATCTTTATTTGTCTTAATTTTAAGTGTGCGGCTCAATTTGACCCTGAACAGAAGATGTGTCTCGTGTTAATTTATCAACATCACTCCATAAAAAGAAAAAAACCTAAATGTAAAATAAAATTAAATAAAATCAATGTCATGTAAAACTATTTTATTTTTATTTTATATGTAGGTCTTTCCAATGTACATTAAAAAAAAAAAGCTTTAAAATGCATTTTCTATGAAAAATGAGTGAATTATCCTCCTTGAACCATGATTTGTGAGAGGATAAGAACACCATTGCACTAAATATTGATTGAAATGGTTAGTAATGTAGTTAATAATGAGATAGAAACAATGTTTATTGGGATTTTTTGGTTTCTGACACTTTTGCATAATTAAACATGCCCCGGGTCAAAGTGACCCAGGAACATCATTGCTGTTCCTGAGAAACAAACATAACAGGAGAGTTAAAACCAAGTGCCTAATATTGTTTAGGTCCTACTTGTGCCACCATTTTGGTGGTTCACCAGTTGTCCTTCCTATTAACCATTGCATACTAGGAACACAACCAAGACCTGTCATTTTGGAGGTGTTCTGACCCACTCATCTAGCCATCACAATCTGGTCCTTTTCAAAATCACTCAGATCCTTACACTTGCCCATTTTTCCTGCTTCTAACGCATCACTTCAAGAACTAACTGTTCACTTGCTGCCTAATAAATTAAATCCCTTGACAGGTGCCATTGTAAGGAGTTAATTAATGTTATTCACTTCATCTGTCAGTGGTTATAATGTTGTGGCTGATTTGTGTATATACTGTATATAGATATAGTCACAAATGCCTCCTCCTCCTCATCTGGCACACAAATACAAACAGTACAGGGAGTAATAAACCTGGGACTTTAGAAACCTCAAAGAGTGTGTACTATTCTTCTCACAAATGGTCTGGAAGACAGCACAAGGTGACCACACCTTGAAAGGTCCTGATGATGGCCAGCAAGAGGACAAGCCCTGTGAGGTCTACAGAAAGACCATCAAAGAGCACCTCCTCTAGTCACATGACCTGAGAGGATCCATTAAAATGAACTGCAAGAAGAAGGCTTGGAAATTCTTATCCAGTTGCAGCCAAGGGAAGAACTCCATCTTGTAACAGATGTATAGTTAAAGATTCAAGTCCACAAGGTTCAAGCACAAAGCTTACATTTAAGAAAACATAGATACTGAATTGCTCTTATACAGCCATAAAACTCTCCAAGATAGCCTTGAAAACTGTTAATACTTGTTGATAAATAAAAAAAACACCATTTTCGCCTTTTATTTGTTGTGGTTGTGGCATGTTACCTTATTTCTGTTTGTGGTGGTTATAGCGCCCCCTAGTGTTTAGACAAACTCTATTGCTTCCTCATGGTTCTTTTTGAGTAGTAGCTTGTCCAGGACAAAATTATACAGACCAATATCATGCAGGGCTCTTAGTAAAATTGATGGGTGCAATGTTACTCCAGCCTCAGCTCCTGAATTTGTAGTTTCTTCAAAATGATTATTGGCAAAAATTCAACAAAGCATTTCTGAAAGAGACTACGCTATGTTTGTCGCTTACCTTGTCCACTGAATATTTTCCTGGAAATTTGCCATGCTGCCAGCTTAGACCAGCCCATGATTCTTTGTGAGGCCAGCGTGGCATCATGGAGCTGTAGCAGGCAATGCTGGATGGGACAGTACCTCCCCTTCACTCCTCCTCCCCAAATATATAACACTGATCATAGTAGCTGGGTAAAATTTAGTGGAAAACATCCAAATACATTTAAACACAAAACACTACGCTGGAAAATTGAAATATGTCAGTGTATTCATGTCTTAAATGTAATGTCTTTTTGTGGGCCTACCCTTTAAACAGTATTACCCAAAGTGCTGTGCAGTTGATGCAAACAGAAAGGAGTGAAGAATCCAACTGCATGTTGTGCTTATTCAAAAGTAGTGTGATCCTGCTATCAGTGGGGGGCAAATATTAGTGAATATATGCTTCCTGTCTGCAAGTAGGTTTACTGTCCTGATATTTAATTCTACTAATTTTATTTCAGCAAGGCACAGTGGTGCAGTGATTAGCACTTGCCTTACAATCAGGTCACATTTTTGGCCACAATAATCGGTCCAGCATAGTTGCCCATTGGGATATCCAAACACCTGGATACTGTTTTGCCCCCTTTAGACAAATTCATGCATCTGGATTGGTTTATGTCTTAGCTTCTTTGGAATGCTCTTTAGTCTTCATTTTCAGAGCTGTCATTCAGAGTCAAAACTTAAGTTTATGTGCTATGAAATAAAAACAATAAAACAAAATTTCAGGTTGTATTTACTATTTAGTATTAAATGTACAGAACTGGTGAAGGGAATGAACACATTTGCAGGACTCTGTATTTAAAGCCAAATTTGATACAGTATGTATAAAGTCAAATTTCATATAAAACGAAGGAGTTTTGAATATATTGAGTCAAAATCATACATATATGTAGAAAATTTTAAATTTATAAAATTAAATGATATACATATATTTTGCTTTCCTTTTGGAATTTAGTACACTGGACTAATCCCTGAGGGTAAATTGTGTTTTCACATTACCTTTAGGGGTCAGAGCAATTTTCAGGTTAGGGGCCTTGCTCAGGGGCCCAAGGGAGTAGGATCTCTTCTAGCAGTAATGGGATTTGAACCGGCAACCTTCCAGAAACTAGTGCAGATCTTTATCTTCAGAGCCACCACTCCACGCCCCTTTGACATATGTTCCTGAGGAGCAACCATGGGCTGCTCAATACCTCCCCCGGGACGCTTGGTGGCAGCCTCCCTGGCTGATGGTGGTGCCTCAGCTTCCCGCATGGCTCCATGGGAGATGGAGTTCTCCACAGCCCTGTTGGGATCCAGGATCCGACAGGATGAGTCTTCAGCCCCACCCGGAAGAACAACTGGAAACAGGTGATCAAGCACCTGGAGCACTTCCGAGTGGGCTATAAAAGGTGCCAGCAACCACCACTCAGTGGCCAGAGTTGGGAGAAGGACGACAAAGCTTGACGGGAGGAATGGAGGTGCCAGAAGGGAGTGTTGTGGTTTTGTGCTTGTGCATTTTGGAATGTGTTGTGCCTGTGGGGTTCACAGGGAAGACATGCCCCACAGGTGAAGAGAAATAAAAAGTTTATTGATTTTACACATGCCTCCATATGAGTGTGCTGGGTCGGGTGCAATATAGCGCCTTACTACAATATATATAATATATACATATAAAAGGCAAAGCCCTTACTGACTCATCACTAATTCTCCCACTTTCCATATAGGTGGGAAGCTGAAATTTTGTGTGCTCATTCCTTGTAGTGTTCTTGCAAAATTTAGGTATGTTTCATGTCCTATTGCAACACCCAAGTGGGGGAAATGGGTGTACCCCCTAAACTGTATACAGTTAAAATTCCATTATAACAAACTCTCAGGGACCTAAAAAATATTCCGTTGTAATGAGATACTGTATTTTTTACTATAGTGCTTTCTTTAACTTGTGCCCAGGCATTTGCAATCATTTCAATAGCTTCTTTCACGTTAATTTTAATCTCCTCCTGCTTACAAGTTATGCTGACGAGAATTTTTATCAGCATTTCCTCGTGATAATACACTTTCAGGGTGTGAATGATGCCCAAATCCAATGGCTGAAGCACTGCTGTGCAATTGGGTGGGAGAAATTCAATGCAAACATTATCTAAACGTGGAAGCATGTTGTGGGCAGCACAGTTATCAGTCAGGAGCCAAATCATCCTTTTCTTCTTCATATTGTGAGGTTTCTGAACTCTTTTGAGACCCCCCTCCCCACTCCCCACCCAATGGGAACGACACGCTGAAGTGTGTCCCGAAGTGCGATTGCAGCGTCTGTGGAAGATTGTTTGTCCGTTGCCGGGGCAGGGCAAAAACAGGCTCATAGCACTGCAGTGAAGCGACACAGAAGCAAATCATAAAAGATCAGGGTCATGCTATAAGTTCCTGTCTTGCACCCCAGAACACGAGGCTGAGTGTCAGTACTTTAGCAAAACCAGCTTTATTCAGCTTGAAACAGGAACGGCACACTGACCGAGCAAATGGAAGTAGACCTTACCAGCTCCGGCCCCTCTGACGTCACCTCCGGGCTCAATCCAATGAATGAAGAACACATGCCCGATCCTTATGACCTCACTTCCTGTCTTCCCCTTTAAAAGCCTGCCCCTTTTCCCTTTTCTCTCAGTCTTGTTCTGGACTCAGTTGTATGCACTTCAGTGCTGTTTATCTGATAAAAACGAGTTTTGCAGCCGGGATACCATATTATACGGGTGGCTGCCTCAAACCTTTATCTGTTTATGTCTCGTTTTTGTGACTATATATATATATATATATATATATATATATATAATGTGTCTGTGTGTATGTGTACACATGAAATGAATGCCACAGTCATTTCGATGTAACTGTCTGTCAGGTAGAATTCGTTCCTTGTGGATAAAGATTGGCAAACTGTCATTACCTTCAGCTCACCTCCTTTTATGTCACTTCTTATGGAAGTGACAGCGAGGGCAGGCACTCCATTCACTTTATTGTTAACTTTCTTGGACAGGGTTGACTACCTGAGACATCTGGGTACGCCACTGGTCCCTTCCTAAAAATAGAACTAAACAGACTGTGAGGCACCGAGAGTTCTTTGGTAGTTATCCTCTCTATATTACTATGTGGAGTTTTGGGATTTTACTGCTTGTTCTTTTGTGCATTTGTGAATGTAATTCTGTGTAATTTATTTAATAATATTGTATTTTATGGTGTATAGTGCAAGGGATTTACCAGCTGGGGTGCAATTCATAGGTACAGCAAGAGTAAGTTTAATTTCTTTGAAAGTAATTATCATACATGCACAATATCAAGGCTTAAATATGGAGAATTAATGCCAAATACTCATGGCCTGCTTCCATATGTTAAGTGTTGCATGTCATTAACTGAGCTCAATTTAAAATACAGACATATAAATGAAATAAAGATAAAGTGTGGATGACATTAAAGACTAAAACACATTGAAAGAAGGTCATATAGACTGTAGATTTATATAAGAACATAAACATAAATTTGGCAAATAATTGGAGATTATTCAGTCCATCAAACTAGTTCTTTCACTAATAGCTTAGCTGTCCCAAAGTCTCATCCAGATTCTTTTTATAGGTTGTCAAAGTTTCAACTTCAACTACATGTTTCAATAGCTTCTTCCAGAATACCACAATTCTTTGCATATAAAAGTTGTGGAATTCCAAGGGCACTCCAGCCGCCCCAACCCCAACACAGACAGGCAGAGACATAAGTCAGCACTCCGTACACATTTATTTCAGTGTGGAGACGCTTTTGTGTCGTTCCCCACAGCACAGCACAGTACAAGCACCAAACAGCACAATACTTGTCTCTCTCAGGTGACTTCTTCCTTCACTCCTCCTCGCAAACTTTGTCCACCTCCTCCCAACTCTGGCACCCTGAATAGTGGCGGCTGGCTCCTTTAATAGGACGCCTGGAATGACCTTCTTCCAGTAACATTTCCAGGTGTGGTGAAAGTGCTGCCAAACAGTGCTCAGTAAATGTCCAGGTGGTCACGGGCCCCAGCTTTGTTGAGTTTCCATGCTCCAAACCTGTGGTACCACTGCAAGTCAGGGTGACTGCTCTCTAGCATTCCGGGGGAATATGTCCTGAATAAGCTCTCTCCCCTGGTCTTTCCACTATTGAGGCATCCCGGCTGGGAAAGGTCCGTGGCTGCCCACCACAAGTGCTTCTGGTTTCAGTCATAAATGAACTTCCTGTTTATTTCTACTGGTATTCTTGAGTATGTGAATCACCCCTAAATTGAATTCTTTTAGATCCATTTTATTAATGTCTTTGAGGATTTTGAAGAATTAGATTAGGACCCCATGCACTCTACACAAGTTTAATTCCCTGAGTCAGTCAGAGCAGGACATGTCCTTAAGTCCTGGGATGCACTCGGTTGCCCTCCTCTGCTCAGCTTTAACCCCACTATCCAATTCATGGCTTGGAAGGCAGCAGTTCGTAGGAGCAATGGCTAGGAATTACATGACCAACAAGCCATATGCAATTGGTGGAACAAATACACAGAGAAGTTCTACAAAAATAAACATCAGAATTATCCAGCAGAGGAGAATGAGACACAGGAACTGGAGCCAGCTATTATGGAGAAAGAAGTCGTATGGGCAATTTAGCAATTAGCCAACTAAAAATCCCCATGAATCGACGACGTACCAGCAGAAATGCTCAAGCCCATACTAGCGGCAGCATTAATGGCGTTATATCAATGCATATGGAGCACATGTGAGTGGCCAAAAGAATGAAAAAGATCCGTATCCGTCCCAATTCCAAAGAAGGAAGACACAAAGGATTGATCAAATTACCACACCATAGCACTGATACCAAACACAAGCAAGATCATCCAACAATGCTTGAGTACAATCATCAATAGGAAAATGGGAGATGTACAAGCTGGCTTCAGGAAAGGCAGAGGCAATCATGATTACACTGCTGACCTTTGATGGATTATTGAAAAAATCAGGAGGTATCAGAGAGACATCTACATGTGTTTCATCGATTATTCAAAGAGCATTCAATGCTCTTGAGCACAGCAATCTCTGAACCTGTCTGAAGGAACTGGCCACATCACCACACCTGGCAGAACTTATGAGATGACTCTATCAAGATCAAGAAGCAACAGTACGAATGCCATTTGAAGACATGGATTGGTTCAAGATTTTTAAAGGACACACGCCGAGGATACATCCTGTCACTAGCTGTTTTTAGTATGTACACAGAAGCTGTCATGAGGCAAGCAAACCTGGATGAGTCAATGATTGCTGTGAAAATAAGCAGGATAAACATCAACAACCTCCAATACACTGATGATACTACCCAGGTGGCTGAAAACAAGAAAGATCTTGAACATCTGATCATGAAAATCAAAGAAGAAAGTGAGAAGGTTGTATTGTGTCTGAATATCAAGAAGACAAAGATCATGACAATAGCAAAAATGTGAACGTCAATATCAAGATTAACAATAAAGAAACTGAAGTGGTTGAATGTTTCATCTTTCTTGACTCCAGAATTGATCGCAATAATGTCTGCATCCCAAGATCAAGAGACAGCTGACACTTTTAAGAAATGCGATGGTAACCCAATAGTAGTGCCAATAGTAACATATGGCAACGAAACATGGATGTTGAGAAGGGCAAACAGGTGGAAGGATCGATGCATTTGAGCAGTGTTACTGGAGACGTCTGCTACGCATTCTTTGGACAACCAGACTAACAAATCGAGCAGTTCTGGAACTGATCAAACTGAAATTCTCAGTGGAGATCAAAACAACAAAGCAAAAGCTCTCCTACTTTGGTTACATCATGTGAAACCAAGTTGTTTGTGAGGGGTGTCATGCTTGGAATGGTTAGTAACAAAAGAGGAGGCAGACACCCAAGAACTCACTGGATTGATAGCATCAAGAAAGGTACTGAACTGAATACAGAAGAAATGAAACAAGTTGTGTGAGATCAGAAGACATGGAGAGCATTGATCCATAAAGTGGCTAAGAATTGTACTCAACTGAGAGGATAATCGTGAACATTCAGCTTCCAGTGCTGCTATGTCTTTCTTATGCTGTGGTGGCCAGAACTGTACATAATACTCCAGATGTGGTCTCACTAGCACATTATATAGTCTGAGCAAAATGTCCTTTGATTTAAATTCAACAATTTTTACGATATATCCTAACATTTTACATGCCTTTTTAGTTTCTTCTACACATTGCTTAAACAATGAAAACACTCTGTCAACATAAACCCCTAAATCCTTTTCAGAAGATACTTCATTTAGGACAGTGTCTACTATCTTGTATTTATAATTGACATTCCTTTTACCAACATATAGAAATTTGCACTTTTCTGCTTTAAACTGCATTTTCCAGGTGGTTAATCATTTCTGAAGCTTGTCCAGGTCTTTTTCAATTTTGTTTGCTGCCTCCTCAACATCTGCCATTCCTCCAATTTTATTGTCATCTGCAAATTTCAAACATAGTTAGGAGTCAGCACTGTATCTGTCAGTAAGTCATTTTCAAACCTACTTAGTCCTGAACAGGGTCGTGGGAGTCCACTGGAGCCTATCCTATCTATCATAGTCAGGAATCAAACCCTGGACAGGGCACCAGTACTGTGCAAGGTAAACACACACACACCGACCACAAATTTGGACCAATTTACAATCACAAATTCACCTAACCCACATGTCTTTGGATTGTTGGAGGAAACAGGAGCACCCGGAGGAACTCCCACATAGACATGGGGAGAACATGTACACTCCATGCAAGAAAGACCTGGGACATGAACCCCGGTCTCTTTACTTCAAGGCAGCAGCGCTACCACAGTACTATATCTGAACATATGTAAATCTATTCTTTATTTGACAATTGATAAAAATGATAACAATATACTGTATTTGTAGCTCAGACTTCTGTGTAATTTTTGAAAGTCACATCAAATGTTTGGCAATGGCAATAAAGGATGTGTCAAGTTGCACATTTGTGATTTATTACTATCCTTTAAATAAAATGATACAGTGTTTGCTTCATATACATTATTAATAGGAATAGTAACCTGAAATGTCAAAATCTATACACATTTACCAATTTTTAACATGGGTAGGCCGCAAGGTGCTGCCTGAAATCTCCAGAGTCCTGAAGCTCCAAGTACTCCAGTGTCCTGTTCATTTTTAAGGCATTTGTTTTACCCACCCATTCTAAATTAGTGTTATCTTGGGTTGTTCTGTGGTAATAGGCTATGGCTTCTGAGACCCTGAACTGGATTAAACAGAACCAATAATGGAGAAATAGATCAACAGTTCTTACCTCTGCACATATCAGCTTTCTGTCGACTGACATTTGAGCTTGGGTTTTTAACTCATTGACAGCAACATGTAAATTGAATATTTTTTTTTCTTTGGTTATATTCTTAAATAAAAGCACACATGTTTATTTGATATTTGGACTAAAGTCTTCACACATTATACACTACACGTCATTATTAGTATAACATGGAAAAAGTTTCTGTTTTAGGTATGTGTTCAGCATTTCTTGACTCACATTTCCTGTCATCCTAAACTTACACAGATAATTGTAGACACGGAACACATAAGAAATGTATGTATTCCAAATAACAATATATTATTTACCCTATTCAACTCTTAGCACCTCACACCCAGATAAACACACTTGAGCTCTAAGAATTTTGCGAATGACTTCAGCCCTATCAATGGGGGGATGGGATAGCAGGCTGCTTGTGCTGATCGACACATTTGCAAAACAAAAGACGCTGATAAGGAGAGGTGCAAATGAATTTAAGGTGGCCCGGGATTACGACTTTTTTCATAGGCTTCAGGGATTCTAGTGTTAACACATCTAGATATCAATACCAGGAAATAAAATCTGAAATTCTGAAGTCATTTTTTGATCTCAAACCTGAATATCTTCAGTGTATAGCAAAAACAAACGAATTGGCTTTGCCATTCCAATAGGAGGCTGCAGCTCTGTCTTTGGGAAACACTTTTTCCTAGGTTGGAGGAGCTTACCTGAACGACAGATAAAATCTTCTTTATTTATTTTTCATTTTCATTTTTTTTCCTTTCAACTGGATGTTTGCTTGTTCTCTTTGTATATAGTATAAGTTTTGTACAGGCTCATATGACAGTCCAAAGAAATGTGTTACTTTGATAGCTAATTTAGGAATTCATACCACACATTTATGTCATGTCATCATGCTGCCCTATTTTGGGCTGGTTCCTGCCTTGTGTCCATTTCTTTCTGGAGATGCTGTAACGTCACTAACAGGAAAACACAGGTAAAGAAAGTGGATGGAGTATCCAAAAAGGTTACAACTAACTGCCTTATGGCTAACTGACTAATAAGTAGCAACAGTACAGATCATTCAAAGCCAGATCTGCTGGGATTTTATTTATGCATCAATACACAGCAGTTGTGAGAGAGTTTCTATTTAGAAATTGATCTGAATTACATGTTATGGTGCTTATAATCAGACTTGAGACTGATCAAACTTCTGTAACCTTACAAGATCCATTCTTTTTTTAATTAAAACTTCATTTTTTTCCTGTATTGATTTCCCTTTGTTTTCAGTTTTACATACTTGGGGACCTGTTAAGTAAAGGGCAAGTGTAAGGGAGCGTGAATAAGATCAAATGGCAATAACTGAGGCAGATGCAAAAATGTTCAATAAAAATTTTAAAACAGCTTGAGGCAGAAATTTGAATGTAGCTGTTATTTAAAAACATCTGCATCCTTTTTCTGTTCTCTTTGCACAAGAAGGAAAAGGGAGCAATTAATTTTTTTAGGTTGTTTTCTCACTTGCTCTTCTTCTTAAATGTATTAGTAAGGCCCAGGAATGAAGATGTGAAATTCATTGTAAAACTTACATTTTAAAGGAATTTCTTCATTTTTCTCATCTAAAATCAAAACATTTCTTCAGATGAAGTATAATTGTGATCAATCAATAAACTTTGCAAGATGGAACATTAAAGGTCACAATCATGACCTTAAAAGAAAAAAGTGCTCTCATGTGTTACTTCCTTAAAGACCAAGATAGTATTTCTTTAGGAGACCTGTTTATTAAATAAGCATCTGTTTAGGCCTAAAAGTGACTAGTCTGTTCAACTTTTTTATTTTACCTATGATACAAAAACAGAGGTGTGGAAATTTGTCAATATCTAGTTCCTTAGCTTTTATAATGTTAAGTTGCAGGCAATTGTTTTTATATCAAGACACAAAGTTCTCCACCTGAGTTCTATACTCTGTCTACAGTAAGCCTCCTTGTCAACACACTACATTAGGGCAGAATAATCAGAACATTCTGCGAGTGACATAACCTGGTTTTATTCTTATAGTCTGTGATGTACAGAGTGAAGAAAAAAATTAGACAGGACTGTTCCTTGTGGTACTCCTCCAGTGCTGCTCACATCCATATCAGAAGAACAGTCCTTAACACTAGAATTACCAGAGCCTACGAAAAAACTCGTAAATCCGTCCTACCTTAAATCGCTTCTTAAAATCGTTCACAGCTCTCCACCAGAGTCTCAAGAATTGTGGTCAGCTGGACAGATAGTCCATTATCCAAAACACCATAGACTCATCCATCTGCATATCGCTGAGCTTACCCCTAAACAGTGATTTCTGGATGATACTGAAGGTACTGGAGAAATCAAAAAACTTTTTGTTATGGGAATAAGCTTAATGAAGCAGACATACAGGGGACAAATAAAGTTTGATCAATCTATCTATCTTATGATAGTAGGGAATCTGTATGAATAAAAATAAATTATAGATAATATGTACACACCAAACAGGGATGGAGAAGAATTCATGCTTAACTTATTTGCCTTACTTTCCACTATGAGCATAGCATCTAAAGGTGCAACAGCAATAGCAGAGTTTATTAAAGATCACGGTTGCTCTGATCCATGGGGATTTTGTATCCAAATTCAAGAAAATATTCTTTTTCTCATCAGTACATCATAGTTGTTCTAAAAATTTATTCATTTTTACTGATATAAGTCACTACTCTTTATTAAATGTAGCAAATACTAAGCTATTGTAATCTCTGACCATGCTTCGTTTATTTTGGAGCTCTAATCATTGAACTCGATAAATCCAACTTTCAACTTGGGATTTAAGCTACTAATGCCAGCAGATGATGACTTTATAAAGCTCATATCTGCACAAATTAATATTTTCATATAGATCAATGCTTCAACAGGGACTTCTGCGGGAACACGCTGGGAAACACTGAAGGTAGTTTTAATAGAACAATTCTTTTTGTACTGTGTGTTTCACACAAAAATGCATTTCATACTAGAAAAACTTGATTACTGAGTGGATTAGTGAAATTTCTAGAATTGATCATGAACATGCTAGATTACCAAATGAGGCTCTCTATAGGCAATGGTTACCTCAATAATCAGAATAACATTTTAGAATAATGTATATATAAACGCAATGTTTGGAATACAATAATAGAGATCAACTGTGCAAATTAGGGAGCATAAAAATAACTTAACTCATTAATGGAATACTATAGATCCTTTATATTCCACATAGTATAAAGAAAACAAGTCTTAATCCATGAGTTTTTTTCTTAAAATGCGAGTACCCCCATTCAATTATCTCTTTGCAGAGGATAAACCTACTGAGGCTCGCTGAAATTCAAGATGCCATAAACTGATTGTAGAATGAGAAAGATATTGGCCCAAATAGATATACAGTGACATTTTATTAAAAAACACAGTTAACCTATCACTAGTAGCAATTTTTTTATTAAAGCTAGAGAAAATAAAAATGTAACTCTTACATTATGTGTCAATTATTGTCTGTCAAATAAAGCAAAGACTGCAGGATTCATCATAGAAGCCGATTTCACTTCTAAATAATGTTTTTAAAATACAAGCAAAAGTTTTATTGATTAGCAAGATTTTTATTAGTAAATTTGTATTAGATTTTTTTTTCTTCAATATTATTTTGTATATTATGTTAGTAATCATGTTTTTAGTCATTGTGTTTTGAATATTTTTTTCATTTGTTGTTTTTTATGTATGTGTTATTAATGTATTTCTTTATGTGCCCTGTGGGGTTACACAATAACTCAGGTGGTCATTTAAAAGTAGCAAAACAGGAATAAATAAAGATTTCAAAATGTGAAACATAAGCAAAAATAAAAAAAAACAGTCAAATCTATTACAAAATGCAATTCTATCCTAAAAACAGAAAGGAACTACACTTGAGGCTTCCACAATAGTTGGATGTATAATGCTAGAATAAAGTGCTTCTGCCAAGCCCTCTCTCATTAATTTCTCTTGCTCCTCCCATCACTTACCTAATGCATGATTAATGCTATGTGGTAACTGTTGCTGGTTTTGAATCATAGACATTTTGTGGCCAAATATAGTGGCAAAGGGTGGACTATTAAACCAATCCCAATAATTAATAGATGGATTTACTTACACTATTTCAAAAAGTGATACCAGATAACAGCTTCATTTTCCCATCACTTACTTTCATTGTGGTTATATATGTTCTCTATAACTGACTAAAGTATAGACGACAAATAAAATAAACAATGTCAAAGTTTCAACCCTTTACAGTAGGTCTTAAAGGTTACTACACTAGTGTAATATTTTATGGGTGTGGAGCAAGAAACAGATTTCTCTCTATTTAGTCTCCCGGGAAGAAGTCCTGGGGCCTCATGTATAAACGATGCGTACTCACAGAAATGTTGCGTAAGAACTTTTCCACATTCCTACGCCACTATATATTGAATATAAAACAGAAAGAGAAAATAACAACACAGCTAAAAACGCAGCGACAAATTTTGGCAAAAGTTAAATGCTTGTGTCATGAGCACGAGGCGGCTATGCAGTGTCCGCAACAGACGTGGCCATCCGCCGTGCATAAGATACCATATTGACATTGGCGGGCGAAGAAGCCATTGATTCTTCCTTTGCCCAGGGCCGTCACAAGCCTAGAGCCTCCCCTGAGTACTGCTGCAATAAATTATTTCATCGAAGGTCGCACACAATCACTGCGCTGTCAAACCCATTTTTAATAACGTGCTTTAACTCCTATCATCATGAAAATGATATCACGTATACATCTCAATATTTTAGTTATTCAGAGCTGTAATATCACAAATGTAATGGATTCTGTGTCCAGTCGGAGGAAGAGAGCCGGTTTAAGAAGCAAGTAGTGATTCACACACATAGAGCACATAGAAGATCACATACAAAACAAAGCATTTAACGTGCTACTTTAATTACGATGTGATTTGAGAAACTGGTTAATTAAACGATTTTAAGATGAAGTTTATGATGTTCTACTTTAATGACAAAATAAACTACATGATTAAAGTGGAAATTTCGAGATTGAAGTTGACATTTCGTGCTTTTTCCCCACTGTGTGCCTTTTTTTCTCTGTACCCTAATAAGCTTTCATATGACACTCAGACAGTGGGCTACAACTCGCCTTCTCACAGCGACTTTGATATGTGACTTCTTTTTTATTTCCAGCACTGTGCGACTTTGTGAACGTGAGCTTTCAAGTTTCTCCAACACGCTATGTCACTCGATCAACTTCCTTTTGTTGATTATACCACAGTTTAATTAAACAAATAGTATGTTTTTCCTTTGCCTCCACTTGGTATTCGCTGAAATTCTTATATTTTCCCCCGTGCTTTTCCCATTGTCTTTTCACAGAAGGCTGAGCTTAAGGGCGATTTATATTGATTTGCATATTCAAAGAGGCATAATTCTGGGAGGAGTTGGGGCGTTACATAAAGTGCGTGCACGAGCGTTACTTTTCACACTGACCGGGATTTATGTAGCGGAAGAACGTGGAAGTTGGAGTACGCACAGATTCCTGCATCTGGATTTTTCTGTGCGTGAGCACATTTCGGCTTTTGTGCTTACGCCATATTATAGTGCGAATTCTACGCATGGCGTTATACATGAGGCTCCTGGGCTAAGAAGATAACTACTGCCTGAACCTCTGCTGTTTTTCTGTCCCAGATCTATATACTGTAAACTTACTTGCCAGCAATATATACCAGGAGTAATTTGCTCCATAGGAGATGACTGCAAAAGTCTCTCTCTCTCTCACCAAGACAACTCACATCTAAAACTAAGTGGAGATGTCCCATCAGGACCCCAAATTTCTTTTTATTAACTCTCTTGTTTATTTTCTATATTCCTAGATTCATACACCATCATGAAGTGCATTTCTTGGACAATTTATAGACTATTTCTTCTATTACATTTTTAAATTAATCAGTCATTTTGAGTATCTTGGTTAAAACCGATTCAATTCTTGTTGCTACAGTAGAACTTCTATTCCTCTTCAGACTGTTCATGGAGAAAGTGAAAAAGAGTTAGGAAGAAAAAACATTTTGGGTTCTTGGCATCAGGGTTCTAGGGTTTATCTTTTTCATTGGTGCTACAGTCCAGAGGAACTTACTCAGTTTCTTTTTTTTTTTTTTTTTTTTTTTGGATTTGCATGACTTGATTATTTTTGTACCATTTACCTTAGAAACATTAAAAAGCCTGATGGGGAACATTTGGAGCTCATGCTTTAGGAAGTCACCATTATTATGACATTACAACTTGACTGTCCAACAATGTTTTCTTGTATTTTTACCTCTTATAACTAATGTAATTAATAGTTCCCTACCCTTAGAAAGACAGCCTACATTCCAATTGCTTAGCAATTACAGGGCCCTTTCTCAAGTTTCCTTTCATTCCAAAGTTCTGGAAAGTACTGTGGCTGTACAACTGCAGGTTGACATGCCTATAAATGCTCTATTCAAACTAATCCCGTAAGGATTTCACTCTGGTCACAGCACCAAGACAGCTGTGGTAATTATGGCTAATAATCTGCTGATGATTGCTGACTCAGGGGCTATTAGCATACCTGTTTTGATGGACCTCAGTGCTGCTTATGTCATACAATACTGTTTGAACATTTGCAGTCACTCATATGTTTTAGTGGCACTATTGGTTTAGGTCATTTTATCAGACAGGTAGCAGTTTATTATACTGAGACCTCATAAATCTTCTGCGGCATTGGTTACTCAGGGTGTGCCACAAGGCTCAGTTCTGGGGTCTCCACTCTTCGTCTGCTTCCTTTATGTCAAATAATTTGTGCATATGGCGTGGACTATGACTGCTATCCTAATGATTCCCATATAAATATAAAAACATCCACATTCCTTCCACCTTCTACTCTTTTGGCTTGTTTGAATGGTGTCAAGGTATGACTGACATCAAAGTTTGAATTAAACAGTGATAAAACTAAAGCACTTTTGATTGTGAATAAGTCTACGTTAGGCTAAAGTGGATGGATCATTTTCCATTATTAGTTTACGGTATCCCTGTTCATGCTTTAGCTGTAGTTAGAAGTCTAAGTGTTACATTTGATTCTTCTCTGTTATTTGTTCCACACATTAATAATTTAGTAAAAACTTCCTTTTATCATTTTACGACTATACCATGACTTCGATAATCCATAACCTTCGCAGATGCTGAGTGTTTAGCCCATGCTTTAATTACATTTTGGCTTGACTACTATAGTGTCTGCTCATAACAGTATGACCAGAGCTCTGCTGCTAGGGTTCTCACTTATACTAAGCCCTGGGGACATATTACACCACCTTTGAAGAAATTATATTGGCTTAAATCCTCAAGGCATTTGTAAGTGAGGGCTGGCCTTGGTATGGTAGGCTGGTGCAAGAAATGTGGGTAAGATAAAGTCCGAAAGAAAGTAGACACGATCAGATGTCTGGCCACGGGAGGTGCCGCTATTAACTCAACAGATGCATAACTTTACTGTTGTAAACTCCCCCTTCCAGGTAGTATAATCTAGGACACCGATGGAAATCAAGGGGAAGGGCATTTAAGACTGTAGCCAGGAAGAACTTCTTTATGCAAAGAGTTGTAGGACTCTGATACACAGTAATGAACCATACAGTTGAAACGAAAACCTTGACAACCTTTAAGAAGAATCTGAATGAGATATTGAAACAGGTTAGATATTAGCTAAACAAACCAAATTGATAGTCTGAATGGTCTCTTTTTGTTTTTCAAATTTTTTATGTTCTTATTATTCAACTGAATTTTGTATTCACTACAAATTACCTCTGTTAACTTACAAAGCTGTAAATGACCAGGCTCTGTCTTATCTGCCCTATGACACCTGTGTATTTCTGCCCACCAACTCTAATCATCTCAAATTGGTCCTGCATTTGCCATTGCTAAGACTAGGAAGAGATAGAGCCATCTGAGTTTCAGCTCCAGCCACATAGAATGCTTTTCCTCAGAAGCTCAGAGCACATAAGTCATTAGTAGTTTTTAAGAAGTGGACTTAAAACTTATATGTTTACTAAATATTTTGTATAATCTGTTTAGTTATTCTTTTCTGGTTTATTTTATGTATTTTTTTTGCTATTTTGTTATGCTTTATACCTCATCCTTGGTCTGTGACAGGCTCATTATAATTAAATCTTATTAGACATTTGCTTTACATTCCTAGTATCATTTTATAGCTAATATCATTTTTTGTGATAATCATTGCATTATTTAATTTGTAGTGGTCCAGTGCCAATAAGATTCACAATGTCGATGAGAAAGTGATTTATTTATGGTTTTGGTGGAGATTCCTGGGACACACACATCCTTGGCCTAACCCGCACACACTCACAAGCAGAGACACAAAACCAACGAAAGAACAAATAATATATTAAATGAAAACCCGATACACAACAACAACAACAATCAGACAAACCTCCCCTTCCCCATACGGCAATACAGTTGCAACATAACAATGAACCACAACAATAAACACTCACAACAATGTCCTAATACAGTCCATTACAACAATAACAGGTGAAATGGTATGGTGTGAAGATGAAAATCCCGAGAACAGCTTCCGTAGAAAATGAGTGAGCAGCAAAGGGTGAGATTTACAGGAGTGCTCCTTTTGAAGGTGCATGACGATTAATCCACCAATATACACATGACAGGCAGACATGAGACAGTTCATTCATCTTAATGGGAAACAATCCAGGGCACAATTGACTTTTCAGACGTCATGTTGGACAGGATACACAAAAACACCGATCTCCTGTTGCTCCGTCAGGACCCCCTTTTTAACTTTCCCATTGGCCTCTTTAATCCCCAGCAGCCCTTACTTTCGTTTCAGTCATCCTATGTGGGTAATCCCCCTTGGCTCTGCTGGGAAATGAAGTTCTTCCCATGGTAGCACTGCTACAAATTTATTTTCAAGTTGCTTTTTCATTCACCATTATTTTGTATAGCAGTGTAAGCTCATGCTGTAAAAAGCCTGTGGTCGCAGAAACTATTGAAATCGTCAAAAAAAATTTGAAATGTAGAGATGTCAGGTAATTGAAAGGAACTGCTCTGGGCATCTGTCTCCTAGGAGGTTTAATTTTACCTATGTGCTTGCATCACTTGTGCATTAGCAGCTGAGTGTCTCTTTCTTTGGGAGTTTTGATTTGCCAATGTGCTTGCCTTGCTTCTGTATTAGCAGCTAAGCAAGTGACTCTTTCTTTGTTTTTGTTTTGGTGACGTGCTCGCCTTGCTTCTGTTGAAGCTTCACTTTCCTCGGAGGTGGAGCCTTTACCTCGACTCCACCTCTCACTTCCGGGTCAGACAGACAGACACACACAATTCCACGTGTAGACGTTTATATATAAGATATTGTTGTTGTGAGCAGCCAGTCTTCTGTGTGTGATATCAGTGGGTCTGCACTGTTTAAGACGATGATGTGGCAGTCCTCTTCGTCCATGTTTCTGGATTAAAAGAAAATTAAAATCTTATATATTAAAAGTATTTATGGTGCTTGAGTGCTCTGAATAGTTGCCTGTTTTCTACAACTGAAAATCACAAGAAACATTGTAAAGTGTGATGCCATCCTCAAGGAATAACATTTTACAGAAATTGTTTTATTTATGTAATGTTAATGAGAATACTGTAATTATTCATCCTCATAATGATTTTTATTTGCAAATGTTTGTTTGAGCCAATGTATAGTTGAGGCAAAATGTATATTTCTATTGCTAATGCCTTTTTACTGACTGGCATCTACCTAATGCGTTAGCCCCTTTTTCCCCTAAATCATTCTCAGTTGGTATGGCAGCAATCAGTAAACTACACTGGATGCTTATTTCAGCATTTCATTACCCTCAATATGGTTCAAAATGTGTAAAGTATGTTAAAAAATATTCTGTTCTTGCCCAGAGAAAATGGTGGCATTTACTCAAGTATTTGTGCTAGCCGAGCCTGGGACACATTTAACAGGGACCCCATTTCAGTGAGGATTTCCCCAAGTTTTTTTTAAATATCATACTTGATATTAAACATGTTGACTTTAAAAAATATATTTTTTTTTCTCTTGCAATAAACATTTTATCTATTGTCTTTCAGCCTCAATGGAATCTAAATTAATTTTTAAATCTAAGTATTAATTAATGTTCCAGTATTGTGCACCTTTAATTTGATTTATTGAATGCTCTGTTGTTTTGTGCACAGTTGGAAGGAACAGAACAGACGTTCATTAATATTACATTCAGAGACTAATTTGTTAGAGATAAAGTACACTACCAAATCATGTTACCAAAATATGTTTGCATTTGTCTATCAGTGTGTGTAAATTAATATACATTGTCATTAAGCAGGCTTTTTTTTTTTCTTAAAGAACATGGCATATAACAAATCACCAGCCAAAGATTTTTATTGATATTCCAAGTACTTTACTTTGAATGTAAAGAAAAGTCAAAATCATTTTGTTTCCTTAAAATCAAGTAAAGTATCAAGATAGTATTTATAAATTCAATTACTGTAAATGGTTTTATCTCAATTGAAAGGAAAAAATTGCACATTTTTCACTTTTCCTGTATTTACTGATAACTCTGAGTACATTTCAAAATTGATCTGTCCATTCGTTCATTTTCTAAACTCGCATAGGCTCTTCTAGGCCTGTGGGAAGCCAGAGATTTTCCTAGCAGCATAGGGTTCAGGGCGGGAACCAATTTTATGTAGGAAGTGACACCAACACATCCTGCTTACACGCATCCAAGGCTGATTTAGACTAACCAATCTGACCAACGTGGTGAGATCACACATGACAATGGGGAGGAAGATGCAATGACCAGTCTACAATGTGACCACTGGAGCTGGGAAGCCAGTGCAGCACCCTAAATTTCAATATGATTTATAAACATGTTCTTTATCCTATGCATAGGTTCTGTTGTCAACACTTGCTGAAGTGTACCACTGAAATGGGCTAAAAAATTTCAAAATATGACTTTAGAAATTACTTCCCATTATTATTTTTTATTTTAATGAACCTTATCAAATCCTTTATAAATTCCATTGGCAGTTGAGTTTTTCTATATATGGGTATTTAAGAAGCAATGCTTTATACAATGCATTATTCTTACATTATGTTTTACATTCACTTTTTACTCTTCTCGATTAATATATTACATTCATTAAATATTTTCATCTCATTTAATTAATTATAAAACAGACTGTCATCAAAGGTCACAAGATTTTAGTTAACACAAATGCATTACAATGAGAATCACCTGCTGCATTTTCATACTGTATATACCTATATAGAAAAACACAAATGTAAAGTGAAGTGATTAACTATAATTCTCTTTAGACAAGATCTTATGCAAAGGTACACAGATAATATTTCAGTTTTTCTTAAATAAAAGCAGGAGTCTCATCTAATCTGTCATTTTGAGTGTTCTTTTGTATCAAAAAGAGAGTTAACCATCTGGGATTTCTTTTGCATTTTTTTGCTCAATATGGAAATACAATTTTCTTTTCCCAGGAAAATTGGAAGGGCAGTTGAAGTGGTTCTTTGTAATTTGCAAAGTGATATCCTTAACTAGAGGCACAGCTTAGCCTATACTCTAGGCAGTTTTGTCTGCAAATTTTTCCTTAAGGAGATGTGCCTCCATGGGATAGACCTCCTAGGCATTTCCTTGAGCCATCTTCTGATATCTCTACTTTGAAATATAAAAGCCAACCTAGTCATAATTTCATTTTATAGTCCTTAGTTCCCCCATTTTACTGCTTCATTAAACTGCTGTCAGTTTTATTCATCATATTGAGTCTATCTGTAAATTGAAAACACAAATGCGGAGGGTCACATAAAGTGTTAAATCCCGAATGTCTTCTTAGCCCTCAGTAAAACCAAAGCAGAATTAGATAATAAAGAGATGGAAATGGTGAGAAACACTGAAGCACTGACTCTGAATGGGCCATTTGCAAAAATTCAGTTTTCTGTTAGTTATTGTCAACCCTTTATGAACTTTTCTTTCACTCCAAATGCATATGAATAGTGCTTAAAGTCTTTATAAGCAGTGTTTATGACTTTATTTGCTGTATTGTGAGGAACTAATACTATATCAACATGCAAACACCTTGAGCTTGGGAAAGGCACTATATAAATAAAATGCATTATTTTATCATTATTATTAATGAGCAATATGGTTAAAACAAGCTTCCCATCAGGAACGTTTTAGGTGAACATCCCTACACAACAGTGCAAGAATTAGGAGATACATTTTGCAATACGATTTTGCAGTACTGTAACCCTGACTCTAATCTTATTGTTAAACAAAATCACAATAATCAGCTCAGTCAGAAAATGCATTGTGTGAACACTATACAGTAGTTAAAAACACTACTCGCCTTTCTTTTTCAATATGTGAAAACATTTGCTTTTATATATTAAACAGTAAATCAGAAGTGATGCTATATACTTCCCAAAGGTCCTAACAAACAGAGAATGAATCATAGAGCAAACTAACCCTAAAAACTCAAAACTCTATAGCATTGTCTAATGTGCTTCATTTTTATTTTGTAAAGTGTTTGAACTTTCTCAAAGATCATCATAAAATTATGTTTCCATAGTGAGAATACTTTTATGGAATACATTTTTTTGCAAACATATTGATTTATCCTCAAAGTATTAAATAGTAATTAAAAAGCCCCACATGATAATTTCCTGCTTCGTACTCCTATTTAGTCTCCTAGCAGTGTATAATTCTCAGATTTTTAAAACAACTCCAGTAGAGCTAATCATTAAGGAGTGCATTACACATTCATTAGTTTTTGTATGCAACATAACATTTGTAAAAGCTCCATATGTCTTTTTTAAAGTAAATACATTTTTTGAAAGAAAAAGGTGAGAATTAACACTTCATAAAACATTTCATTATCATGCATTAGATCTTGAAAAGCACAGTGAGATCAAACAGAATTATAAAAAGAAAAGTAAAACAGAAACAAGTACTAGTGTACTAGTTCTATATCTACTCTATATATATAAAATATAACTATTTTGTGCAATGATTTTATAAGACATTTTTATGTCACTTTTTTGTCACACTTTAAATCTCGCTTATTTTAAAACCTACATATATATGTTTGGTATCATTCTTTTCAGTATTTATTGAACTTTAACATGATGTTGTTAGATTTTCAGATTCTTATTCCATTTTTAAATCCTAAACTAAAAAATATCAAGAACTCACATCCTGCGAGACAAGACTTTGTGCCAAAAGATTAAACCACTCCCGGGGCCGAAAATAAAAGACAAAGAGTAGGACAGCTGCTGTACAGGCTTTTAAATGTTCAATGTTCACTGTGCGAGATGCAGATCACGCGGCATTGCAGCAGCTGATTGAGCAAAGAGGAAGTAAAAAAAAAAACTGTATTTGTTTCCCATTGTATCACCATTTAAGAGGGAGTTTTGGAGGAGTGACCGCATCTTCTTGGGGCGCGTTCAGCCCCCCTCTTCAAAACGCGAGCAGCAGAGATGTGAAGTGGATGGCACGTAGTGCAGGCCTGAGTGGTTGGCAAGCGAAGAGAACAAGAGGGATCCCCCTAGTTACTCTATATGAAGTATATATATATATGTATTTATTATATTTATAATACTTATATATTTATTATTTATAACTAATAATGGACAGCCAAGACGCCTTCTAAAGGGAAGGAGCCGGGGAAGTAGCTTGCATGGGGCAGTAGCTCTCCCGGGACAAAAGAGGGCAGCCACCCTGGCTTGGTTTGGAGCATGGGAGCTCAACCCTGCTGGGGCGCATGTAGACCAGCATGTAGACCAGCTGAACCCTCCTCTGCAAGGCTGCGATGACATCCAGAAGATCACGGGACACCTGAGGGACTTCCGGGAAAAAGAGATGCCTCACTCTAATCGGGCACCCAGAGAGTTGGGAGAAAGCAGACAAATTTTGAGGAAGGAGTGGCGGTGGAAGAGGGAGAGAGAGAGAGAGAAGAGAAGAGAAGAAGTGGACTGTGTTAAATTGCTATGTTGGTGCTTTGTACTGTGCTGCTGTGGGGAGTGAGTGAAAAGCGCTTCCACACGTGAATAAAAATATGTGCTGTGTGCTTAGAACTTGTGTCTGTGACTGTGGTGTCAGGTGTTTGGGGACCTGTATGCCCACTGGTGGTCACTATCATATATTTCTCTCTTTCAGGCCCCACCTCTTTGGAGTAGCACCAAGCGGAAGCACAGAGCAGCAGCGTCTCCCACAGGCACACAGCCCTTGGCAAACACCTGAGTAAGTTCAACTGAAGTAAAGCCAACACCTGACCAAGAGAAATAACCGGCAGTTTGAAATCCAAGTCGATTGCTCACCGGGTGGTGAAATAATTCATTGTAACAAAATGCAAATCAGTTCTAAAAATTTAAGTGACTTTACATCTTTTGAGGCATTCGTTTTAAATATTAAAACAGATTCCAACACAATTATAGTGCTAGTCTGCAGACCACCAGAGCCATATTCATTGTTCATGACTGTATTTAGCAACCTTTTATCTGATTTGAGTATAAATTATGATCACGTAGTATTGATGGGGGATTTTAATGTACACATTGATGTGGAAACTGACACTTTTAGCAACTGTTTTACTTATTTGTTAAATTCAGTAGGATTTTGTCAGATTGTCAAAGGTCCAACTCATAATCATAACCACACATTAGATTTAATTATAACTTACAAAGTTGAAATTCAAAATTTAAATTCCGTTAAATGAAGTTATTTCTGATCACTACTTAATTACATTTGATTTAGTCCTGCCCTTGCCAACGCACTCACAGATTAAAACAAAGAAAGTGCGACATCTAGGTTGTAATTCTGCTTCAAAATTTATAGATACTTTAAGCAAGTCTAGGGTAATTGTGGAAAACCATTTAGATCAGTTAACATCAAATGTAAATGTGGAAAACAATTTAGATCAGCTAACATCACATTATAATGTGACCTTGAGAGATGCTCTGGACACAGTGGCTCCCCTTAAAACAAAAGTGATCAAAGCACATAGAAACTCTCCCTGGTTTAATGAAAATACTCGAGCTCTCGAAAACTGGAGCGCAGATGAAGAACAACAAAGCTACATGTCTTTCAAATTGCATGGACAGAAAGTGTTAAAAAATATAAAAAAACGCTCTTTAAAGCTCGCTCAGAATACTATTATACAATAATAGCAATAATAAAATATTTTGGGTACTGTTTAGAACAGTGGCTAAATTAACAAATGGGAATTCAGATCTACAATGCAAAATACCAACAGACATTAGCAGTACAGACTTTATGAACTTCTTCAATGAGAAAATTAAAAATATAAGATCCCAGATCTCAGCATCACAGTACAAACCAAATACTAGCTTAGCAGACCCTGCCGCACATTGCATTCAGCACTTTAGTAATTTTAATCCTGTAACTGAGCAGGAAGTCTTAACTTTAATTTCTAAAATGAACCCCACTACTTGTTCCCTAGATCCAGTGCCAACAAAACTAGTAAAAAGTGCAATGGATGTTCTTGCAGCACATATTCTAAACATTATCAATAGTTTATTATTGCATGGCACAGTACCTGATACACTAAAGGTTTCAGTCATTAAACTTTTACTTAAAAAGTCAGACCTAGACACACACATATTTAATAATTATAGAACTGTTTCAAATGTACCCTTTCTCTCTAAAATACTAGAAAAAGTAGTCGCCAATTAGCTTCAGTCACACCTTACGCATTACAATTTATTTGAGAAACTCCAGTCTGGTTTCCGCACTGGTCATAGTACAGAAATGGCACTAACGCAGGTTGTAAATGACATTCTGATATCCTCTGATGAAGGAAACTCCACTGTAATTATGTTGTTAGACTTAAGTGCAGCATTTGACACCATTGACCATTCTATTTTACTGCACAGGCTAGAAAATTATGTTGAGCTTACAGGCACTGTGCTCACTTGGTTTAGTTCTTATTTATCAAATCTATTCCAATATGTACAGAAATGTGTTGACAGGACTCCATCATTATACACAGACGTGAGATATGGTATCTCACAGGGCTCAGTACTGGGACCTTTGCTGTTTTCACTTTACTTGCTTCAACTTGGATCTGTCATTAGGAAACATAATGTTAATTTTCATTCGTATACAGATGACATCCTGTAATACCTTCATTTAGATCAAATGAAGTTTCTCCGATGTTGTCTTTAATTAGTTGTTAGTGAATTAAAGGAGTGGATGGATGAGAACTACTTGTCTTTAAACACAGATAAAACAGAGATGTTAATTGTTTGAGGGAATGACGCTAATCACAACAATATTTTGTCATCATTTAACCCAGTTGAAATCACCATTAATTTTACTGAATCAGCCCGCAATCTAGGAGTTATCTTTGACTCTAGCATGTTATTTAAAGTGTACATTACAAAGTTGTCCAAATCATGTTTCTTCCATCTTAAAAATGTTGGGAAATTAAGGCGCTTTCTAAATAAACAGGATTCTGAGAAATTAATTCATGCATTTATTTCTAGTAGGATTGACTACTGCAATGCTGTGTTCACTGGATATTCAAACTGTTCTTTATACAGCCTCCAGTTAATCCAAAATGCTGCTGCAAGAATTACTACAAGGAAAAGAAAATACGAACACATCACTCCAGTTCTTATATCCTTACACTGGCTTCCAGTTTAGTTTAGGGCAGATTTCAGAATCCTACTTTTTGCATATAAAGCATTAAATGGCCAAGGTCCGGCTTACTTGTCTGAACTTATCATGACTTACAAACCAGAATGCACATTAAGATCTCAAGATGCCGGTCTGTTAATAATTCCAAAAATTAATAAAATAACAGTGGGAGGTCGAGCTTTTAGTTACAGGGCCCCTAAACTGTGGAATGGTCTGCGTGCTACTATAACAGATGCCCCTTCGGTCTTAGCTTTTAAATCCCGGCTGAAGACTCACTACTTCAGTTTAGCATATCCTGACTAGAGCTGCTGATTAACTGTACATACTGCATCTCTGTTGTTAGTCATTAGCACTTGTGACAGATATGGGGCGCTATCACTCCCTTGAACCCTTGTCCAAGACGCCAGACACGATATAAAAGTCCAATAGTTGACTTTATTTATACCGCACAGTGCACTAAGCACCTTCTCCTCCACAATACTCATAAATTAACACAATACAATAACAATAAACCAATCTACCACTCCCAGATGCATTGCCCTCCTACCACCCAGCTCAGCTCACCGTCTGGGAGCTCCCACAATCTTTTTATATTCCCTGACCTGGAAGTGTTCCAGTCCCCAGTCCATGTGATCTCCTATCACTTCCGGGTTAGATAAAAAGTCCTTTTCTTCACCCCGGAAGCACGTCTTTCCCCTTGTCCATGTGACTGGGATGTACTTCCGCGGCGTAAGGCAAATAACCATTGTTCCTCCCTGCAGCGTCTCCTAGTGGCCCCCAGGGTATCCAGCAGGGCTGTGTATAAAAACTCCAATGTCCAGGATTCCCTGCTGGCATTCGGGGCACCTCCATGCTGCAGGGGGGGCTCCACCTGGCAGCGTGGGGGTATTGGCCAGGATGAACGGCCGGCCATCTATCACACACTAAAACATAAGTAACATGATAGTTATAATTTGATACTAACCCTCACCTATTCTATTTCTCTTCTCGGTACTCAAATGTGGCACTTGGTGCCACGGTCCACCTGCCAAGTTGTTTTGCCTGCCTAAGGTAAAGTCATCTCTGATGGAAGATTGCAGGAATCGTGGGGCAGAGGGGTCATTTCATCGGAATGGCTGGCCCAGCGCTGACTCAGCTGTAGAATGGCCAAATGGGGAGGCAGCTTGATGGCTGAGGTCTTCAGGACTCTAAACAAATCCAAATCATATTATGGGATATCATCTACTGTTAAATTCTGCTCCATACTTGTAAATTTTTTATTTTTTATACAGTATTGAGGATTTGTTCTGTTCTGTGTATTGTACTGTATTGACCCCTTTCTTTTTGACACCCACTGCAAGCCCAACCTACCTAGAAAGGGGTCTCTCTTTGAACTGTCTTTCCTGAGGTTTCTTCCATTTTTTCCCTACAAGGGTTTTTTGGGAGTTTTTCCTTGTCTTCTTAGAGAGTCAAGGCTGCGGGGCTGTCAAGAGGCAGGGCCCGTTGAAGCCCATTGCGGCACTTGTGTGATTTTGGTCTATAAAAAAATAAATTGCATTGTATTGTAATGTATAAATAAACGTCTACGCGTGGAAGTGTGTGTGTCTTTCTGGCCCGGAAGTGCAAGGCTATGGCATGACACTCAAAGAAAGTGACTGTGTCGCCAAACTGAAACTCACTTAGCTGCTGATATACAACAGAGGAGAGCATGTCGGCAAAACAAAACCGCCGAGGAAAAAGAACCTTGATTAGCCAATAATGCACAACCAATACGATGCGATTGATTGAAGTGCCAGAATCCATGGTTTCTAGGAGCCCGGGCTTTTTACAGAACAGGCTTACACAGCTAGTATGAATATATTTGCACATACACATACATATTGTATATATCTTATTTTAAGCATATGATCATCCTTTAGATTTTAAACTTTTTTTTTAAATTTTCAACCAATTTATCCTCTCTATACAGAGATAATTTCTGTTTAAAGTCCTGGTGGCCCACTATAGCTGCAGATTTTCTTTCCAACCTATTTGTTTATAATTGAACTTCTAACTTAATTGAGCAAACTTTTCTAAGTTTTAGTGCCAATTCTGAAATTACAAAACTGATTTTGCAAATTTTTTGTACTTTAATGTAGAAAGTATTTATGTATGTTACATGGGGATAATTTATTGTGATTTTCTTTTAAGATTCTCATTATCATCATCATTATTATTTTATTCTGCTCTTTTCAGGAGATTTGATTATTTAATTCATTACACACTAAGCAACCTGTGGCCTTTCACTGTTTTATGTCATTTACCTGAGTACGTAGTTAACTTGTCATTAACTGTCATTATGAGAATACAATTAAGTAAATTAACTCACCAGAAAAATAGAAAGAGGAATTAATAGGAAATGATGAAATGAGTCACATATTTAATGCTATAGTAAAAATACAAATATTTACAAATTTCTCATCATCTAAATCTCTGAATCCAGAATATGACAAGATAATAAAAAACGGCTAATTAAACAGTGAGACTGAGTAGAGATAAAATGATACACTGATTGTAAAACTGCTTGAAACTAAAAACTAAAACAGTGGGTCTTCAGGACTGAAATTGAGAATCAGTGCTTTAAATACTTTAGCTGCAATAGATTTGTTTAAGCCACGAAGATTCAGCTGAAGGCTTATTGTATTTATTAATAGGCCAAATGCACCTACTGTTACCCTTTACTGTAGCATTATCACAATTACTAACACTGGGAACTTTCAGGCAACAAATTATTCAGCAAAAGTGTGTCAAGAAATGCTACGATGGGGCTCCTTTATACCAACAGCCTTAATCCTGCATTATGCCTCACTACATACCAGCTTGAGCACAAGTGGATTTTCTCTCACATTTAGGTAAGTACCTTTACAACCCTTTTAAATTATTACAGGATCCTTTTCTCATAAATCTGATGTCAGCAACTAATGTATGCTCTCTTTCTTTACTGTAGGGGTAGACAACAACTATGATGTCTGTCCTTTGACCCTTAAGGTAGGCACCAGCTCGTAAATCGTCTGAGTGACAACATTAGGTAACTGCACAGCAAAGTGCATCCCTGCACCATTACAGTGAGGTCCTTCGATGGAAAAAATAAGCTCTAAACAGTTATTAATACTTTAATATGTGGCCTGTCACGTACTTTGCTGTGTATTTGCATCAGCACTTGGGAGGCAGCATGTAGAGGGAACTGTACAAATATATTTTTGTATTGCGTGTTCTAGACCAAAGGCTTAATACTAGAAGCACCATACATTTTTTCAGTACTATAACCGCCAATGCTATAGCAAGTGGCGTCTGAATCCTTTTGTTACCATGAATGCCCGCTAGTTTGAGTGAACGTTAAAATAAATTACAACATATATTCCTTGCATATATTTCAGTTTAAATGTTAGCATATACTTTGAATCAAAAAAAAAAGAAAAATTCTAGGGTCAGAAAACAGCTTCAGTATGCGCTGGTGAAAGCAAAACAATACATTTCAGTTATCTGGGCAGATTAAATAATACATAAAGTAGAAAGTAGTTTTTATCTTTACACTTTACACAATTTTCTTTTCGCTTTGTTTAATTTTTATTATTTATTTATTTATTTTTTGGTTGTGAATGGTGTGTGAAGTTGCCCATCTTGTTGGTGATTAGCAAAAAAAGAACAGATATTATTAATTACCGTAGATACTCGTGTATAAGTCGAAAAATTTATGCCTTAAAATTCATTCAAAAAAACAGGGTCGACTTATCCGCGGGGCAACACAATTTTCCATAGAATTTGGGTAATGGCACAGTGCTTTTATTTAAAACAGTCAATCAAAATCAGTGTTCAAAGTAAACAGTGCAGTGATTCAAAAGAGCTCTTCATTAAATAAATAATCCATAAAGCAAACGTGGAGGTTTAAAAATCAATAAAATAGAAAAACAATCCTTTAAAAACCCGACCTAACACCCAGGCTTCCACACAGCTGCCTGCGAGCGCTCGTTTGCACTGCCTCTCTCTCTCCTGCTTTCTCCAGCCCCCTCCGTCTTTCTTTCTCTTCCTTGTTTTTTTTTTTTTACTCCGTTTTGGTTTCCACACAGCTGCCTGAAAGCGCTCGTTCGCTCGCTCATCCAAGCGCACCGTCTTTCTCTCTCTCTCCTGCTTTGTCCAAATCCCAATCCCCAACCAACCCCGTCTTTCTTTCTCTTCCTTGTTTTTTTTTTTACTCCGTTTTGGCTTCCACACAGCTGCCCGCGAGCGCTTGTTCGCTTGCTCGCTCGCCCACTCGCACACCTTCTCTCTCTCTCTCTCTAACTCCTGCTTTCTCCAGCCACCTCCGTCTTTCTTTCTCTTCCTTGTTTTTTTTTTTTTTTTTACTCCGTTTTTCCTTCCTCTCTAACTGACTCGCGCTTCTCTTTATATGCAGAGAGGACATAGCAGCTGCAGCACATTAGCCACAGGAACAATCACGGATGTGGGCAGTCCCTCACCTGTGCACTAGGTGAGAAACGCCTACACCGCAGATCGCCCTGCGGCTCGCTAAGTCGCGAGCGCGGTAATTATTTATTTAAAAACTAAAATGGCCTTTGCTAAGAGAGCTGTGGACCCCTAACACCACATAAGCCTTTGTTGGAATTTCAAGCATCGGCTGGCTGATGTACGCGGTTTATGAACAGATATGGGCTGTGCCTTCGTCAGAGAACAAAAATCGCGCAGAAGCTGCCGAAAGATCTAGAAGAAAAGGTCAGTTATTTCATAAATTTATTATCAAGCAAAGACAAAGGCATGACTTTGATCTCAGTAACATTGGTAACATGGATGAAACGCCAATGACATTTGATATGCCGGGGAATCGAACTGTAGCAGGTATTGGTGAGAAGACCATACTTATTAAGACAACGGGCCATTAAAAAACCCAAGTTTTACCCTCGACTTATACGCGGGTCATAACAAATTTCGTAATTTTCGGCTTAAAAAATACACTCGACTTATCTGCGAGATCGACTAATACGCGAGTATCTACGGTAGGTAAGTTATTGTTGCCATTAGAGAATTCAGCATAAATAAAACAAAATTCTAGTATGGACCCACCAGAATTTTCAGGCCATGAAAGTGAGTGTAAATATGAAAAAAATGAAATGTCATATTGTAGTGTTTATTACTTGTCACCCCATCTAACTTTTTATGGCAAACATTTATATGGGGGTTATAATGTGAGTTAACGTGTATCATGGAGAACTTAAAAGGCCATGTTGTATAATGGTTAGTTTGAGAAGATTTAGAATGAAATCATCAAGATATTTCCTGAAAGGCCGAGTGGTGGCTGCAGGTTTTTGTTCAAAGTCATAACGAGTAGCCAATCTTTGCTTATAACAGAAATTATTATATCCCATTGCAGATTTCTCTTTTCTATAATTATTGCCCAAATGATTTGTGGTCCAGACCAGATTCAGTCCTTCACTTTTGTCTCTTCTGTTTCTTCCTACATATTTTATTGGAACAGATACTTTGTGACGAATACTGTACTCTCAGTTTTAAAAGTGTTAATTTGTGAGCTGCAAATTACTTGTCATTTTGTTAACTGGCAACTGATTAAGAAAAGAATACATTTGAAACAGACAATGCTTCAATTTAAAACTAAAAGAAGCAATTAAGAGTTTGAGATCTAAAGTTGAGCATCGTCAATGCTGGTAGAGCAATAATTGGGTTGGACCAAAAACCTGCAGCCACTGTGGACCTAAAGGTCCAAACCTGAAGAACCTTATTTTAGAACAATACAGTGGATTCATTCAGGCCAAAGTTTTGCAACCATATATTACCATCCACATAATAACAGACAAAAAAATGTATTTATTTTAGGTTTTTTAATGTGCTGAATTTTATTGGGTGTGTCCGAAAATTTTGTTTTATTATGAAGTCAGTTAATCATATTTGTTTCTATCAGTTTTTTTCATCCATACATTTTAATAGTTATCTCTGTTTAACATTTTGAGACAATGCCTTTTTCACATGTTACAATTAAATCAAGCAGAGAGTAATTACATTGAAATTAGGTATCCACTTCTCATTTGAGACATATGGACATGATCCTTTCTGCCGCATCATAGTTTTTTTAACTCTTTTTCTTTTCAGTGTTTTTGTTTTAGCTAAGGGAAAAAACATTTAAAAATTACATTTAGTAAATACAAGTTAAGTTGTATCTCATTGAGCCTGTCAAAACGTGATATACGATATAACTTGTATCTCAGTATACTGCCATTGTAGACACAGTCAGGTTACTGCTGAGCTTTGCTGCTGCTGTAGTGGAAAAATCCTTCCTCCATCATAAAACAAGGCAGTCAAGGAGCCCAGATGATAAAGCAGAACATTTCTTTATTTGCACAGAGTTATATGCAAATGCCTCAGTCCAAGGAGTGAGCCATGAATAAAGCAATTCATATTTTTTCTAATTTCCATTTCTTCATCTAATACATTATGTCTTCTAACTCTTAATATGCAGAACTTTATTACCCCCTCCAGTCAACTAACACCACCAGTAATTTCTGACTCATGTTGATTCTCCCATTATTCTGAGCACTGCTTCATTAAGAGGTGTTTTGCAGATTGATCTTAGCACCGATTCATTGGAGGGTTTTTTGGGCTTTCCCTTCAGTTTTTCCCCACTTTCTGAAGGGGTGTTCATTACTTATATACCTCATTCTAACCTTGGAAAATTACATTTTTAGCTTCTGTAAGATGAAGCTGAGACCTCTTGTGCTTTCAGCTTTAAGTTACATTTAGTTAACCCTTAGATTACAGTCAATCCCTTTACTTGTGTTTAATAATTCATTCTCTTATGGCTTCATATACTGTATATAGTAGGAATAAATTGTAAAAGATTATTATATATTAACTAAAATTTTTACTAAAAATTCCATACTGCATCTGTTATCTACTATAGTGCTGCCATCTAGTAGATAGCCATAATTTTTTACTTTTATTATTAGATACAACAGCTTGTTTAATTGTCATGAAAATAGTGTAAAGTTGCTGAAACAACTAGATTTATCGCAAGATGAAAATTTTGATGATAATGACAGTGACAATAATTTGGATGATGTGGAACCTGTAGGTTCCGGCATTGATGCCAATAGCTGACCCAAAAAGGTATTTCTTCATTACAAGGCATCTGACTCATCACGACTGTCCGGACAGCGCTACGTGGACATTCTGCCACTCACTGAGCACAAACAGCCACCAACTACCAAAAGATTTGTGTGCAATAAGCGTGGAAAGCGCAAAGAAACACATTATATTTTTGGCACATGAGCTTCTAAGCCTGCACTTCTTCCTGCTTCTGCTACTGTCATTTTAATGGAGACTTTCAGTCATGTTGCTGTTCAAAATAAAGTAAATTAACAGTTTCTTTACATTTTTGACAGAGTTACTGTTCATAACAAAACTGTTGCTTACTTACGAATTTTGATAGAGTTTATTATTTATCCTATATGCACAGAGCTATACTGCAGTGTCCTGGTAATAAATGGCCCAACAGTCAATGTGTTAAGAATCTTAATTGTAGTTGGCAGCTGTTGTGCCCCATCATAATTTAAAAGTTATTACCTTCAAATTGTTAAAGGTAAGATTAAGTAACATCTGCTATGAAATTAGATGGAAAGAAATGTTTCAAAGTACATTAGTTTAGTTGTGCACATGTTTGAAGCATTTACTTATCAATTAACTTATCCTTGTGCTTACCTCTCAAAACACGTTCACACTGCTGTTTAAATGTTACACTGCTTGCAGAGCTCAGCACTCAGAACTAATCATGCCACCTTACTTATTTTGCAACACTGTCATTTTTACCAAAGAACAGGTGAAGCTGCAATCGTACAGTGACTCCTTCTGAGCTTGTCTTCCACTTCACGTCCACTGTTTGCCTGCATATTTGTAAGCTATTCAACAAGCACTCATGAGGACTGTAGAGAGAGACCACAAATGACCAAAGATCACCTGTCTGCATTACAAAGTCAAACACTTTGTATAATAGGCTATTGGTAAAGTTTGAAGTTAAACAAATCCAGCAAAGGTTTAAATTGTAAAAAGAGCAGAGACCTCTTAACCACCAATTGCCTAAGTACTAAGACTAATACATTAAAATATGCTGCCAAACTGGGTACAGGTCATGTTGATCATGGTTTAGAGCAACAGAGCTGATGATTCATATATACTTCTCAAAAGAATTAAAGAAACACTTTTTAATCGGAGTATAGCATCAGCTCAATTAAACTTCTGGCATATTGATCCGGTCAGTTAAGTAGCAGAGGGGGTTGTGAATCAGTTTCAGCTGATTTGGTGTTAATGAAATTAACAACAGGTGCACTAGAGGGGCAACAATGAGACAACCCACAAAATAGGAATGGTTTAACAGGTGGAGGAAACTGACATTGTTTTCTTTTCTGACTGTTTTTTCACTAGTTTTATATTTGGCTATGGTCAGTGTCACTACTGGTAGCATGAGGCAATACCTGGACTCTACAGAGGTTGCACAGGTAGTCCAGCTTCTCCAGGATGGCACATCAATATGTGACATTGCCAGAAGGTTTGCTGTATCTCCCAGCACAGTCTCAAGGGCATGAAGGAGATTTTAGGAGACAGGAAGTTACTCTAGGAGTCTAGTGGGTCAGTGATGGTCTGGAGAGGCATATCCATGGAGGGACGCACAGACAACTACAGGCTAGACAACGGCACTTTGACTGCCATTAGGTATTAAGGATGAAATCCTTGGACCCATTGTCAGAACCTATGCTGGTTCAGTGGGTCCTGGGTTCCTCCTGGTGCACGACAATGCCCGGCCTCATGTAGCGAGAGTAAGAAGGCAGTTCCTGGAGGATGAAGGAATTGATACCATTGACTGGCCCCCACGCTCGCCTGACCTAAATCCGATAGAAAACCTCTGGGACATTATATTTCTGTCCATCCGACGCCACCAGGTTGCACCTCAGACTGTCCAGGAGCTCATAGATGCCCTGGTCCGGATCTGGGAGAAGATCCCCCAGGACACCATCTATCATCTCATTAGGAGTATGCCCTGACTTCGTCAGGCATGCATACAAGCATGTAGGGGCCATACAAACTACTGAGTACAATTCTGAGTTGCTGCAATGAAATTCCGTTAAAATGGACTACCCTGCCCATCATTTTTTCACTTTGATTTTTGGGATGTCTTTGAATTCAGTCCTCTGTAGGTTGATAATTTTCATTTCCATCAAATGATGTGGCATCCTTTCATTACTAACACATTACCCAGTCCATATCAGTATAGATATCCAGCAGGATTTTTTCCGATTGAAATCTGATGTATTTTCAAAGTGTTCCTTTAATTTTTTTGTGCTTCCTGGATTAAGACGTTAACCTGTGGAAGTATCTTCAGGATACACAGAAGTCGTACATTACCCACAAATTTCTTTTTCATAGCGCCCTCTGGAGCTACCCAAAGAACCCTCCAAGGTTGCCTCTTCTGACTGCAACTTCAAGGCAACCCTTTAGGTGTCCGAATTGGGAGCCAACCAGAAGAACACTGCCACCGCTAATGCTGGGGGATGAATTGTTGTTAAAAAGCCATTTCTCCCATTCCTTCTATTACACGTCCCCAATAGCAAGTGGGGACCACTTTGGCCGGGCTGAGTCTTAACTCCTGTAGTCCTTTCATTATATTCATGATCACCATGGATCATTGAGCTCTGTGCTTTGGATGATCTTGTGCTGATCTGGTGTTAGTACTGTACATATTAACAGTAACAAGACTAACTTTTGGGTTTAGCGCTATTGCAATGTGCCCCATTGCTGCACACTAAGACTAAGACAAGTTGCAGTGGGCTCCTGGAGTTGGAGAAGGGGATCAAAGTTGCATACTAACTTAAAATAATGGCTAATCTTACAAAATTAATTCTGCGTGCATCAGACTGTTACAGACATGAAAAATCAGTTATGTGCCATTAAAAAAATGTAAACCATATCTTATATTTATATATGGACTGAAGTATAGCATAATACTGAATCAAATATATTTAACTAAATTCCAAATAAAATTCAAGCGATGCATGGAAAATTCATATTGCGTAATATAAGAAATTGATAACTACATACAGGTCAAATTCCATTACAACAAATATCATTACAACAAAGTTTTCATCACAACAAAGTATTTTTACACTCCTGACAGTTTCCCCATATGACAGAGTCTATAGAAATCTCATTACTACGAAATACATTCAGCAGATACTTACTTTCATTACAACAGAGTGCCCAAAAGACCTTGAAATGCCTGAATAAATCATCCACAGAGCTGTTGGTTCTGTGGTCACAGCTCAGTTGTGCACAACGATCCCCGAACAGAAACACAGTAATGTTTTCTTTTTCTTCCAACTTTCCTTGTACTGTTTTTTTGCTGTGTTTGTTTTCTGTGGTTTTCAGTGATACCTTTTTCTTATTGCTCATCAACATTTGAAAAACATCCATTGGAATTTAACTCATGGTCACCCTCCTATAGAAATGGCAGGCACGAAAAAACAACAACAGTTCACAAATAAAAAATAAAACTTGAAATTTTTTTGGCTCTCAATTCTGGCAAAAAGAAAAAAGACATTGCCAGTGAATTCAGAATTTCGCCATTGACACTGTCAACTTTCTTGAAAGACCGAGCAAAAATACTGTAGAAGAAAATTCTAAGGATGCAAACCTTGGGCCTCAGCGCGAACATATGCAAACTGCTGCATTTGAAGATGTCAAAAAAGCAGTTTTTATGTGGTTCCCATTCAAGAAACATTCCTATTAGTGTCCCACTCAATCAAGAAAAAGCAAAGTCACTATTGTGAGGTTTCTAAACTCTTTTGGGACCTCCCCCAACGGGACGACACGTCGAAGAGCATCCCGAAGTGCAATCACCGTTTTTCTGGAAGACTGTTTTATCCGTTGCTGAAGAAGCAACTCTGAAAAAATCTCGATGGATGATGCAAGGGACATTATAAACACAGGGAACAGTATTACTTGGCCACTAACCTGGTTACGACCCTGTATGATTGTTGTGTCGGTGTATAGGAGAGTGTTAGATTCCACTACAATAAATAACCGTTCTGTTCATGTTTCAAGCTGAATAAAGCTGATTTTGCTAAAGTAGTGAGACTCATCCTCGTGTTTTGAGGTGCAAGACAGGGACTTATAGCACAACCGCAGTCTTTTTGGATTTGCTTCCATGGCGCTCTGCTGCAGCGTTGTGAGCCAGCGATTGCCCTGCCCTGGCAACGAACAAACAATCTTTCACAAACGTGGCAATCGCGCTTCAGGATGCACTTTCGGCGTGTCATCCCGTTGGGGGAGGTCCCAAAAGAGTTTAGAAACCTCACAACAGTGACTTTGCTTTTTCTTGATTGAGTGGCACACTAATAGGAATGTTTCTTGAAGAGTTCAGAAACCTCACAATATCAAAAAAGAAAAGGAAGATGCTGCTTATGATTGATAACGGTGCTGCTCACAGCAAGCTTCCGCATTTAGATAATGTTCGCTTTGAATACCTCCCACCCAATTGCATGGCAGTGCTTCAGCCATTGGATTTGGGCATCATTTGCACCCTGAAAGTGTATTATCGCAAGAAGATGCTGATAAAAATTCTCGTCAGCATAACTTGTAGACAGGAAGAGATGAAAATTAATGTGAAAGAAGCTATTCCACTGGTTAAGAAAGTGTGCTTTGAAAGATGCTGCTAGTTCCTCACAATTGGCTGATCATGTACTACTGTGCAAATCCTAGCAGATCAGTCAGGTACCTCATTTCACACCTCAGAGGAGACAGTGTGTCACACCTGTGCATAATCAGGTCTGCATGGCAGAAAGGCAGAGATCAGAGGAAGTAAAACAGAATGGAAGTAGAGAAAGAGAGCTGTGATAGAAGTAAGAGCAGTATTAGGTGGAGAGGCAGCCTGTGAGTGAGTGAGAGGCAGGGTGGTCAATAGCCCCACAGAGGAACCAAGGATCGGTGCTCTAGGGGTGAATCGTCCCTATTGATTATTCTAACTGGAGCAGATGCGTCCTCCCCAGGAATCCGAGGTGTGCCGGGGAATGGGACAGAAGACAGGTGGACAATTGACAATAAGCGGTCTGGCCGAAGCCGAGGACTGTGGATGCTGGAGTCTCTGTCGGATGAGCAAATTATGGGTGAGCCAAGGAGCCAGAGAGGGAGTTGTGCTGAGATCAGGGAAGGAACATTAAGGGCCTAATCACTGTGTTTTACTCTGATTTTAATTCTGGATTTTAACGCACAGACTGTCACTGTTTTTAATGGATTATTTAGTTATTGATTGACACTTTGAATTACTGCACTGCTTGCTCTTTTTTGTTTGGATTTTTAATAAAAGCACGGATATTTATGCACCACCTTCTTGCTGAATGTATGTGTTCTCATTTGCATCGATGTTTACGGAATGAAGAGGCTCCCAGATAAAACCAGGGAGTGTGGAGCTAACCTGGACCATCACAGACCCCCTCATATCCTCAGAAGTGCAGTGCAGCTTGATTGAGATGTTACAATATTCTTTTTTTAAAAATTAAAGGGTAATATCAGATCCTAATTGTATTTTACAATATGTCACTTTTACACATTTAAATTTTAAAACAAAGCAATGAAAACTTTACGAAGAAGTACAAGTTATGCATTTAGTAGAAAAAAAATAATAAAAGTAATAATTTTTAAATAAAGGACAAATCAGCAGCTGTCTTACATGCACTACTGTTTAGCCCTTTAGAATTCCTGTTACAGCTCTTGTAAGTGCAAGCAGTTTATTTCACTGCAGAGGGTTTTTTTTTTGTATTTTTCAAGATGATTTCAGCAGGTTGCAGTGACACACTTTCTAATAATAGAGTTAGCTTCATTGTATACTATGTTGGGGAACAACAATCTAAGTACATTAACCTATTGAGACTATGTTGTATCTTCAAACTGTTAAACACATAAAGAATAAAAATAATTCCAAAAACTCTGTAAACCAACTGAATTTCGGGTGTTGTTTTTTTTTCAGGAGACAAAATTAAAATTGTGGTTTTCTAACAAAGCGATGGATCATTACCAGAAATGTTTTATGCACAGTTCTCATTTAACATGCAGAGACAGACATCGATGTCAAGGAAAACAAGAGCCAAACTAGGAAATTCTAAAAAAGAGTGTTAAAATCAGGGATTCCGGAGTGTTTAATTAATGACTTGCCAGGGTCAACAAAGGAATTCTTTTACAGTAATTATTCTAATCAGCCTCATCAAGACCTAATCGGCAACAACACACACACGCATAACACAGTCACTCATGAGAAGAGGTTGGCAAGCAGTCAGTACACCTATGGTAAATAACACCTAGGTGGGCCAGCCAGCTGCTCAATGAACAAAAGATTGCATCCAGCCAAAGGTGAGGATTTGCCAAATGGGCTGACTAACATGACATAGTGACTGTCAGTATTCAGCAGCCATTCACATAAAAACACAAGGTGAATGTCACTTCACCAAGCAAGCCACTGGATAAAAGCAAATTAAAACGAGAAAGCTGCTTGACTAACTTGGAGGGACCAAACAACAAGTGAAGCTGGATTAATGCAGTAATAAGGCAGCTGCCACTCACAAGCTAGTCCAAAGGTGCATATACTGTAATAGATACTAGATCTGTTGAAAAACCTTTTCAATCAAAGCCATGCAGGTTATATATATACTAGCTGTGTAAGCCCATGCTGTAAAAAGCAAAGGGTCCTACAAACTATTGAAATCATCAGAAAAAACATTGAAATGTAGGGATGTCAGGTAATTGAAAGGAACTACTCTGGGCGTCTCTCTTCTAGGAGGTTTTGTTTTGCCGACGTGCTCGCCTCGCTTGTGTATTATCGACGGGAGGAAAAGTAAAAGAGATACTGTTTTGTCGATGTGCTCGCCTCGCTTGTGTATTAGTGGCAGGAGGAAAAGTAAAAGGGATACCATTTTGCCAACGTGCTCGCCTTTCTTCTGTATTAGCGGCTAAGCGAGTGTCTCTTTCTTCTGAGGTTTTGTTTTGCCGACGTGCTCGCCTCACTTCTGTATTAGCGGCTAAGTGAGTGTCTCTTTCTTCAGAGGTTTCGTTTTGTTGTTGTGCTGGCCTCGCTTGTGTATCCTCAGTGGTGGAGCCCTTACCCCGACTCCACCTCTCACTTCCAGGCCGGACAAACAGACACACATACTTCCACATATAGATGTTTATATATTGCCATGTGTACATGCCAGTTGGTCTTCTTCCATTTTTCCAAAACGCTGCATGCTGCTTCTGTCTACTGCAAACAATATAAAAACTCTTGTGAAAAAATGTTACATTACTCATGACACATAATCTGCACATCATCTCACTCTGTTGTATGCTTACAATGAGTAAAATGCAAGCATTTGTGCTAAAATATCATGAAATAAATGGTTTTTGCAAATCAGCACAGTGCATGCCGAAGAAATTCTTTCACACAGGAACAAGCTTTTGAACTGAAGACAGTAGTTTTGAATAATAAATGAGGGGGGAGGCAACTCTTAAATTTGAAAGCTCATTAACATCTTAATAAGTTTACCCTCCATACACTGCTCTGATTTTCTAAAAGAATTTATTTAACAATATTTTAGCAAAAAATGTGTAGGACTATTTTTGTTTTCTGTGGGCTAAGCATTGGTTTCCACTGAAGTCCATTCAATCAGAAAGTTTCTTTTCCTCATTCTCCATGAAACATTTTTTTTCAGCCATCACTACAAACCACATAGGGTAAGTAATATATTCAAAAACTGTCATTTATAGGAGTTGTATTCCTTTAATCCATGATTTTCCCTATTTTGTGTCACACACTTTGAAATGAATGTCACCCAAAAATTAACAAGACATATATTTTTGATTTGGTAATGGTGAGTACGAAACCATTAATGTTGTTTATGTATATTCTGTGAAAACGTAGGTTTCTATGATTGTGCAATCAAACACATGGCTGTTTGGAGTATGGAAAAGTGCATAAATAATATGAAGAAGGGTTTTGCCCAAATTAAGCAGATAAAAGTGGTATTGCATGGTTGGAACAAATAGAAACACCTTTATTCTTTGAAGTTGTACAGTACATCCTGTAAGCTGTAGTACAATAATAGCTAACTGTTTTATGAAGTTGTGCTGCCGTCAATAAATTTGTTTGCATATTTTTTTTCAGTATTTCTGTAACAACCCAATTTTTTACTATGAAGATAACCAGCGTCTTTAAGTTGTGCCCTCTTTAATTATAGAACTAGGGTTCAATGACACTCTGTGGTGTCTTGGCCACCAGTCATTGCGGCTTGCAGCTGTATTTAAATATTGATTGTTCCTGACAACACAAATGAACCCACACAGTCAAAACCTGCAAGACATACAGTAAATAATACATTTTGTGAAACAAGACAACAGAAAAGTTTATTATTAAATATCTCTGTAGCACTTGCCTCAGGCAGACAGACTGTCCTCGTAGTGACAGTTTCATTCCAATGACATGTTTGATCATCAGAAGCAATCACAATTTTAAAATAAAAAGTTAACCAAATATCCATTTATTTATCCGTTTCATCTATTCACCAATCAAATTCCTTTTTATACATGAATAGTCATATTCATTTCAATATGGAGCCAAAGCCTTGCAAAGCAGAAGTCCATGTTTGACAACTGAATTACCATCAAAAACACACTGGGTCAAATTAGAGACCTGTCAAGAAGTGTGTAGATCATGAGAGGCAACTTCTCTCACTAGAAGTCTCATAATCTCATATCATGATACAATATTCTATAATAACGGAATATATTTTTATATCGAAATATCTCATAATAATGACATGCTGTCACATAATAAGGAAATATTATTTCACAATTTCAATGCCATTAAAAAGTGGCACTGGACATGAGCAGGATCCAAAAATGTCCTAACAAACTGTAGCCATGCTGGTGCTGAAGAAATGGAGTGCTGTAGGTGGAGTGGATGACCTGAAGGTTCAAGAGAAAGATGCATCATGGATTAGAAGAGAGATGATGGACCTTAGATTAAACAGACAATGCCTCCTTAAACTGTTAGAATGTAGGTAACCCAGTGCTCTTTAAGGAACCCTCTGGCTCCTAGAATAAAGTTTGCAGGTGTTGCTGAATTGTCTTTTAAAATAACATCTGAGGTTACCACTGCAATATTCCAATGGACATCCTTTATTCAATAGACCATATGATCAGCCTATGCTCAAAATAACAAATACCAACAAACATGGAAGTGCTTGAACTTTTAAAGGCTGAGATGATTTGCATAATATACCTGTAAAACATATAATTCTACACTGTCACACACATGTGCATGGGAGCCAGCCACAGGGATCAAAAGATTGGAATTCCATGCCCAGCCAGGGGGTGGCGGGGTGCATTCAACCCTCTTATTTTGTCCCCGCAGACCAAACACAGGAAATCCTATCTGAATATGAAGACATCACTTCCGTCTCGGCTCTGAGGATGTCACTGCCTGTCCTGGCCCCGAGGACGACATCAGTTCCTGTCCTGGCACTGAGGACAACATCACTTCTGCAAACCTCCCTATAAAACCCCACTCCCTTCCTCTAATGATCAGTTCTGTTTTGGACTCCGTTCTGTACATTGTTGTGCTGAATACTTTGCCTTATTTTGCAGCCAATGTCAAGTACACAGGTGGCTTCCCCAAACCTTTGTTTTGTGTCAAGGCTCTTTATGTCACAGTGGCATAGTCGACAGGATGGTTCTGTAAAGAAAGCCTCGCCACAACATCCAAACCTCCAGCCATTAAGCACTCAGGTGGGAAAGTAATGTCCCTACGTTGCTGGGTTGGAGTCAGTTGGTGTGGGTAAGGGGGAACCAAGGGGTGCTTTCACTCAAGGCTTCAATCTGAAACCCTGAGCAGGTAGACAAAGGGCCCACAGACTAGAGCCAGGCTCAGAAAGGAGATCTTTGGGGACTGAGTATGGGCTCTTGGGAGGAGGGACTGTTCACAGAACCCCACAGGGGGGAAATCCTCATATAAAGGTGGGGGTGCCCCAGGTTGGCAGGTGAGGAGGGCGATTCAGTAGGAATATAAACCCCAACTGCCAACCGCTCCACAAGCCTTAAGACTATGGACTAAAGTCAGCTTCTGGTTATGGCCAGGTCACAATAGCCCATGGCAGATCGTGGAACAAGTAGCCAGTGCATTACTGCTCAGAGCACTTCCCAGCGAGCTCTCCCAGCCGGTCTGGGAACATCCGATTAAAAATATGGCCTCCCTAAATGAACTACTAGAGACATCACGAGCAGTTACCTACCCGGGAGGACCAGAAAAGAACCTGTGTGATCCTAGAAGTGCTGGTGTCTCTATACCTGAGCTTTGTATCCACATGACGGAGCAAACCTCGGGACCTCCTGATATGTTGTCTCCGCGCAGTGACAAAGGGGTGTGTGGTAAAACAGAGGGAGGAGTTGAGTGTGTTCTTACTAATACTCTGGCATTCTCGCATATGGGAGAGGTGATTGTAAACAGTTTCAAAACAACAGCCGTTTCAGATTCAGGCAGCAACGCTTCCATCATTGCTTGCCACTTGGTTTTACTGTGACAATGGCTTAAACCGAAGACAAGTCTAATCTGTATACACGGGGATGTCCGCCAATATAAGTCTGCCTCCTGCTATATCAGCCATGAGGGGACTGTAAAAAAACTGGCGGTTGCAGTTATGGAAAATCCTCCATTCCCAGTTATACTGGGTTGAGACTGATCACCACTCCTAAACATTTATTGGGCCTAGTAATGGAATTCCCTTCTTTTGGTCCCTGTGGCAGGCTCCCATGTGCTCGTGTGTGACAACACCAATCAAGATAATAGAGTTTATTTTATACCCTGTACCTTGTATGGATAGGAAAGGCACCAAAATATCTGGACAGATTAAAAGTTCTTATTAATATATAGGAACTGCTTTTATAGATACTACAGTTAATGAAAGAAATCAATATCATCATTTCCATTTTGGACATGGTGGACAAAGTAAATCACCAGGACCAGATAATATTTATCCTTAAGTTCGTAAGTAGGTTAGCGAGTATATGTATACACCCTTGATGCATATTTTTAGGAATTTAATGTGCACTGGGGAAATTCCAAAAGACTGGAAAATGGCAAATATTATCCCTTATGCAAGAATAAAAAGGTGATCAGGCATATGCAAGCAACCATAGGCCAGCAAGCTTAACATACATCACAGGTAAACTATTGGAAGGAATTATTAAAGAAACGATTAAGGAAAAGATTGAGTAACACATGGGAAGAACAGTTTTACTTAACAGTCAGCATGGGTTCACATGAGAGAGGTTGTGTTTACTAACATGCTGGAATTTTATAAGTAAGCAACAAAAGGAGTTCAGGGTGTGGTGTGTAGGTAGGTGCAGTACTGGCTCAGACACAGGAACCAAAGGGTTATGGGGTAGGGAATCTTATCAGAATTGGCTGATGTTAAGAGTGGTGTTCCACAGGGCTCAGTGCTAGGGCCACTGCTTTTTTAAATATACAGTGGTGCTTGAAAGTTTGTAAACCCTTTAGAATTTTCTATATTTCTGTATAAATATGACCTAAAGTGTGCAGGAATGATCAAAAGTTACCAGAAACGTTTAGTCGCAGTTATTGCTGCAAAGAGGGGGGGGGTGTTTTGGGAGAGCATTGTCACACCAGATACTGAAAGCAAAGGTTCACATACTTTTGCCACTCAAAAATATGTAATATTCGATCATTTTCCTCAATAAATAAATGACCAAGTATAATATTTTTGTCTCATTTGTTCAACTGATTTCTCTTTATCTACTTTTAGGACTTGAGTGAAAATCTGATGATGTTTTAGGTCATATTTATGCAGAAATATTGGAAATTCTAAAGGGTTCACAAACTTTCAAGCACCACTGTATATAAATGATTTGGATGGGAATATAAGTAACAAGCAAGTTAAGTTTGGAAAAGATACCAAGCTAGGTGGTTTGGCAGATAATCTAGAATCTGTTGAATCATCACAGAAGGACTTGGACAACATACAGGCTTGGGTAGATTTCTGTCAGATGAAATTGAATGCACGTATATGTAAAGTTTTACATGTACTGGAGGAAGTAAAATGTTAGATTTGAATACACAATGGGAGGTCTAAAAAATGAAAGGACATCTTATGAGAAGGATTTAGGAATTGTAGAAGACTCAACACTATCAACTTCCAGACAGTGTTCAGAACCCATTAAGAAGGCTAATAGAATGTTAGGTTATGATATGTGGAGTACAAGTCCAGGGAGGATATGCTCAAGATTTACAACACACTTGTGAAGACTCATCTGGAGTAGTGTACAATTTTATTTTCCAGCCTACTAAAAGGACATAGCAGTGCTGGAAATACCCACAAAAGAGTGACTAGGCTGATTCTAGGACTATTGGGGATGAATTATGAGGAAAGATTACAAGAGCTGAGTCTTTTAAGTTTAAGTCAAAGAAGATTAAGGGGAGCTCCAAAATTATGAAGGGAATTAGTACAGTGGATCGAGACTGTTACTAAAACTTGATAAAGGTAAAGTTCGCAGAAGCATTAGGAAGTTTTTCTTTGCACAGAGAACCATAGACACAAGGAGTAAGTTGTCAAGTAGTGTGGTAGACAGTAGGACTTGATGTTATTTTGAAAGAATTAAATAGATAGGACTGGCAAGCTTTCTTGGCCTGAATGGTCAGTTCTCATCAAGATTGTTGTAATGTTCTAAAAAGGTCATGTGCATAAGAAGAGCACACAGAAAATTTCCCTTACAGAGTAGGCATCAGAATGGTGTTCCCAAGGTACTGAAGACTTAAGGGTGTGGGACACTAGAGGAAGCACTATTTTTGTATGTTTTTGTAAAAGCAAAGCCAGCCATGAGTTCAGAAGTAATTCCAAGATTTGGCCAGATTTGAACCTGGGACTGGACCTAGTTGGTTTTCACAAATGTTAATATTAACAATAACGTGCAGTGAATACACTTGACTTGAGCATTCATAGTTTTCATACTCTTTCTTTGTACGTTTACCATTCGTTTGCTCAGAGGTTGATGCCCTTGCTGTTTCCTGAGCAGCTCTTCTTTTCTCCACCCTAGCGGCCCGCTTCTTCTCTTCTTTCATCGTCAACTTTTCACGTTAAAACTGATTAAGTCAGTGTTTGTGTTGCAATTACTTAGTATGTTTTCCTAAACTTTTCAACGTCTTCAATCTGCCTCAAGAATGATTTAAGGTATGAAGAGGTAGGGAAAGTGACGGTGGAGGTGGTAGAGATGAGAACGGCACCCATACGCATGTGCCGCACGGCCGCCCTGCTGGCCGCTGCCAAGAGTGATTCTACAATAAAATAAAAATAAAAAGAGGAATAACCTTGGATGTCTTATAGTGCACTCTTAGTTTTGTCATTCCTGCTTGCTTATTTCTGTAATGGATGTACCAAAACTAACTGTTAGAGACACATGATATGCGCCATAATACCTGTATTAGGAAATGTTTAATAGCCAAAAGTGCCTTGTCTTTTACTTCTAACCTTATTTTGTGAAACTGAGTTTATAATCTAACTATAGTCTGATTACAAAAGGCATTTTACATCATATAATAAATGATAATTAATGTAAGCCCAATCTTCACACACTCTGCATAAGATGTATTTAATTATACCAAGTTACTATTTTTAATAAATCCAATTGAAAACTGGAACATAATTTTCTGAAGACAACATATTTTAATGAACAGGATTTACTTTAAAATGTACCTTGTAGTCAGGCAACATCTGGATAACTGCCCAATTCTGACAAAATTTCACAACACGTTTACGTTCAAGATTTAAATCTTATCTGTAACAGGTGGCTTGTTCCACTCGTCATAAGTTTAATTAAAATGACTTGTTGTGCCTTAAGCAACTCATTGTTGTTTTCTTGCACATAGTTAATACGCTTGTTTTTAGTTTTGTTGACTAATTAAAAAATAAGGAGACTACAGGACAGCAACATCTTTACAGGGTGGCCTTTTATGTGGCCTTTAGCCAGACTTTGTGCTGTTACAAAATGTATGAACTGCTGGATTTGGTGAAGATCTGCTCCACAATGTGTGAAATATGATGATTTTGAAAAGCTAGTGCGGACAACAGTGAATCACAAGAAGGTCTGCTTAATAATTTGGGGAAAGGCTGGGGTACCTGGAAATGCATTCTCTGAGGACCCTGGCATAGCATGCCTAACCTAAAATCAGAAATAGCTACTAGTGTCTCTAGATTCCACAGGGCCACCAAATAAGCCTGAAATATACTGTACGTATCACTACTAATCTGTGTGTAGCTCTGTGTCAGTCCAACTCAGTAGTTCTCAAGTCAAGGGGGCTCCTGTGGCTGCAGGTTTTTGTTTTGTTTCACATTGAGCAAGTCATTCTTATCTTTAATTGATCTTGTTGTTTTATTTAGAAGACTGTTTATTGATCTCATTTTGCATTCAGAAAGCATCATGCATACTCCATCAAACATACATCAAGCATACTTCATAAACTGCACTCCTCACCCTATCTCTGGGTCTGAGCCCAGACACCCTACAAACAAGTCACACATTTTGCCAAGAACCATACTAGATAAAGAATTCCTAAGTGATGAGAGCAATTAACATCTTAATAGGTATTATGTAGCTGATGCTTCTGAAGAACCTGCAAGAACTCCAGCAGTTTAATTTAACACCATTTACAAATGTACATATATATATATATTTATATATAAAAGAGAGCTTTGTGAAACAACAAGGTTATCCTAGCACTTGAAAATAAGTAACAGTCTGAAATTAGTGTTTTGTAGGTAAACTAATATTGGACTTTCTCCTCTGCTTCACTCTCAGAAATAGGCTTTCCAAAAGTGATCAAGAACAATATGAATAAAATGCCTGTCTCTTAAGAAGGATAGATAGATAGATAGATAGATAGATAGATAGATAGATAGATAGATAGATAGATAGATAGATAGAT
>JANRMT010062837.1:71984692-72066709 GCA_026402145.1 Polypterus bichir lapradei | reverse complement strand
GATAGATAGATAGATAGATAGATAGATAGATAGATAGATAGATAGATGAAAAATGCATCAATAATAATACAGAAAATTTTGCATGAAATCACAACATAAGCATTTAGCCACTTACTATGATCAGTCATACAGCACAGACGATTGCTTGTAGGTTTTCTTCCTAGGTACAGCATTGTGTTGTGGTTCAGTAATTCAACAGTAACAGTAAAAATGATCCTAGCAAATGTACGCAGCAGGCTGTCTTACAAAATAAGAGTGTATTTGTCAAAAGTGTTGTCTCAGAAGTTGAAGAAGCTGATCTATCTCAGCTATAGTGTCTTAGTGTGAAAGAAATTAGCTAAACTGTTATTACTCTGAGTTTATTATTTTCGCTACTGTAACTGCTATTAAGAAGCACTAAAGTTCCTTTTTTGAAGAAGAATCAAAAGCAATATTTTTATTAAAGTCTGGCCAAGATCAGGACAAAGATCACACAGAAAGTGGAAAAGTTTACCAGAAGTCCTTCTCTTTATTGCTATTTCCTTTAAGTGTCAAGGGTCAATCAAAAAATATTCTCTCTTACACATCCTCTATTCAGCTCTAAAAAGTTGCTTAGCGACCACATTCAATCTAAACAGAGTTTACTCTCAGTCTGGGCTGCAGGCTCACTTTCTGTTATAGATGCCATATGTAGCTTTAAGTCATCTTTTCATTGTACAGCACATAAAAGATATAAAGCAGGAAGGAATTCTTTCATTTCATTAAAAAGTGAATTCTTGAAGCATGTTGGGATTCACACTACATAATTTCCAATCGATATTTAGTACATTTAAATTAATAAACCTAGCACACTTGTAGTGGGGCAACATAAAATGACAATTGTTTTGTTCAATGTTTATAAGTCTTGTCTTTGTCTGACCCTTTTCTCATATTTAAAAACAAAATACTTGAAGAAGAGTTTCCCTAAGACATCACCAATTGCAACACTCAACCTTTTTTCGAGATGAAGGATTTCTTATTGTTAGGTTCTGAGATGTATGTATTAAAAGAAAGGACTGTAGATATCAAAAAGGAGAGATAAAAGGAGATACAGTGATCCCTCACTATATTGTAGTTCAGCTATCATGCCCCTGCTACATCGCAGATTTTTTATTATTATTATTATTATTATTATTACTAGGGGGCTCCGCCTCCTGCTTGCTTTGCTCACCCACCCCCGGGTTTGGTTTACCAGATAAACAATTTAAAGAGATTGTTATTTTCATGGGAATTGTTACATATGCATTATTTTGATTTTTACTTTAAAACTTTTGTAAAAACAATATTTGCCCTTTATTTCCTGCATGGGCGTGGTTAAATCTCTTTCTCGTGGCACTTATGACACTGCCTGCATTGTGAAGGGGGGGTCTGAATGCACACTATGCACACAGATGCGATCAGTTCAGCTGGTGTCTGCTGCTGCTGCTGACTAGCTGTGTGTTGTGCTTGTCGTGCTTTGTGTCAATCATATAAAAGCCTGTACAGCAGCTGTCCTTTTGCCACTTCACATCTCTGCCTCTAGCATTCTGAAGGAGGTGGGGTGTGAGGGCTGAACGCACGCTAAGGAGATGCTCTCGGATTATCTGCTGGCTTGCTGCAGCTGCTGCTGGCAAGCTGCGTGCTTGTCGTTGTTTTAAGAGCTGGGAGCACCTGAAGTTTGTCTGCCAAAAGCATTCCAACAACTGCTAGGTTAGATGTCAGTGAACTTGTTTTAAATTGCTTGTAAGTAGGGCGTGACATGCAAAAGTCACCATCTCACGGGTTTTCCTTCCTAAGGTTGTAATGTCTAGTCTTGCATGTCGTCAAAGTGTCTCTCTGAGATTATCTGGTCTTGATCGTTTTGCTCAACCCCCCCAGAGGCGCACTACGCTCCTGCCACTTCGCATCTCTCCCACTCATGCTGTGAAGGGGGGGGGGGGGGGCTGAACAACACGCAAAGCAGAAGTGGACAGATCAGCTACTGGCTTTGTGCTGCTTCTGCCAAGATGCCTGTTCTGCTTGTCGCTCTGCGCGTCGATCATTTAAAAGCCTGTACAGCAGCTGCCCTTCTGTCTCACTGCCTTGCATCTTGCGTGACGTTAAAATTTCTCTCACAGGATGACAAATTGTCTTCTGGGAGGATCAAGCCTCATCTCCCTGCCAAGATTTTTTTTTATAATAGAGAGATGTTACTCATATCCTTAGCCCGACATCCACATATCATATGTGTTTACAAAGTGTGTTTTAATAAGTTTACATGTGTTAAAGCGTGTGGGAGGGGTATTTTAAGGCTTACACTATAAAAAAAAATGTTTATTTATATGGTTTTTCTATATCACGGATTTTCACCTATCGCTGATGGGTCTGGAACATAACTTCCGCAATAGGCAGGGGATCACTGTATTACAAAAGACTGATAGATTTAATATAACAAATGCTACTATAGTTTCACCAAATGGAACAACAGACAGGACTGCTATCTGAACTCACTGGTGACATGGTTTTGGTTCACAGTTCAGGATAGTCCCATCTGGATCGTATTTCTATTGTCATTTTATAATTTAGGATTTTGTGTTATATTATTAGTATTATATGATGCCTGTTACAGAGAGGCGCACTTGGTGGCGGGAGACTTAGTCAGGACTAGAGCTCACCATCTCTCTGATGCTGCACGAAAATTCTATGCCAAAATAGTGCCTAAATAATAAGGACCAGCAAAAGTCATTAAATGCAAGGAGCCAGTTAACTTCCTTATTAAAAAGGGGAAAGGAATAGACGCCAAAACTAACATAATACATGTGGCCAACGTCAAATCATACAATGAGCCTCCCTTTACCAAAAATGGGGTTGGAGTCTGTAGGGAGCTACATAATATGTCAATTGCATTTGTTTAATGTGTATCAGTGTTGTGTTTGTCTGACCTTTTTTCTTGTTTATTAAAAAAAAATCCTGAAAAAGATTTTCCCTCTGCAAACTGCAAGGAAATCCCAAAATATAACATTTGATCTTTTTTGGTGGTGGGAGATTTCCAGTTGTTAGGTTGTGGGTTGCATACATTAAAGGAAAGGACCACACATCTCAAAAAGGAAAGAGAAAAGGAGGTATCAGAAAAGACTGAGATTTAACATAACATGGCGCTAACATTTCACAAAGGAACAGCAGATCATCACTTTTTAACCAGTTACACATGGCAGTAGGGTGTTTTGGACCTTTCATCATCCCCTACCCTGTCAGACTGCTATATGGACTCTATGGTGAGATTGTTTTGGTTCACATTTCAGAGTTTGAGCTATGTTTCTACTGTCATTTCATCATTTGGGGTTTATCCATCTTTCATCCGTTTCTCAATATCTGCAATTACTGTTTTTTCAGTAACTTTGGACTTTAAGTACTGTAAGTGAATGTTTGTTCTTCATTTTTTAATTATTTATGTTTAAGTCGGGGTTCATTTCATGTTTTTCTTTTCTATTACTGTAAATATTTGTATTTACATTTGGATTGGGGAATTCGAGGTATGTGTAACATTTTATCTTTTTCTAATATATTCATTTTACATTTACTTAATCTTTATCTTTGACTTATTTATTTGTTTTTGTCCATTGACTGGGGAGCTTGAGTGGAGGGCTGAGACTAAGGGTAAGGATTAAGTATGGTTTGGTGTGGTTGAGGCTGGACTTCACTTCAGCACAGCCAGAGTGTGTAACTTGCCGCAATTCAAACATGATGGCATTTGTTACACTCTATAAAATATTACAAAATTGAAAAAAAAAATGTAATTATTATATACAATAACCTGTAACATTCGGTCAAACACAATACAACACCCACCCTGCACTCTTCATGACTCTGGTTACATGCAGTAAGCAGTTTCTTATGCTTTGAGATACTGTACAAGCAGATTGGCATCTCTCTTATGTTTAATGCAGAGAGAATCAGAATAATGTTACTGTTGATTTGTACAAGGGTAGCAGAGAGAATAATGAGGCAGACTGGGAGACTGGCATTGTCCAAAAACAGTAAAGGTCCACACCATGAGATCAAGAGCATATACAAACTAAGCTAAACGCAAAGCAGAGATCATAGTCTAAATGGAAGGCAAAGCCTGTTACCAATAGTTCAAAAGTAACATTATTCAAATAATGAAGCGCAAGAGGCTTTTTTGTTTCACAAACTTGGATAGTCAACTGTATTCAAGGATGACCCTTTAATCTGTGTTGTTAGCATAAGGGTCACTACCTCATAACTCCGCACCTAACTACAGCAGCAGCCTCCTACCAACTGGTACTGAATATGGTAATCCCTGTCATAAAGAAAATGGCAGAGGAAATGATTCAAATAAAAAAGACATTATAGTAAGAAATACATTACTAAATAATAAGTAATAATTGAGAAACAGCTGTAGCAAACAAACACATCATAAATATTCTTCAGACCCCTTAGTCCAATTTAAGTTAAATTTACATTTTGAAATGTATGCTATCAATTTTTTAAATGTCATTTTTATTATTTTCAAGATCAATTTCAAGCATTCTTACTTCATCTAAAAATATTTGTAAATGAGTATCGAACCAATAGAGGCAGAACCTCTAACCCTGAATTGGATTAAATGAGTTAGAGAATGTTATGTAACATGAGTGCAGTTATAGTTTTTGTTATATATTCTAAATAGAAATTACTCAGTGCAAAAAATGTTTTACTCACATATAAACATTTATATAGTAAAAACATTGGCATTTAAATATTTAAAATGATGGAACAGAATAGGTACAAATACTAATTTGTAAAAAAAATGATGCACATAACAAAATGCAGACACATTCTATAGTATAATGCAATACAAATTGGTTCATTTTGTAAATAGTACTGTTGATTCAAAATGATATGCCTTTGCAGATCCAGTTTTCTTTGATGTTACAATTTTATATAATTTAAAAGACAGAGTACCTTGAGTTTCAGCAAAGCCATGCCATTTACCTGTTTGAAGGGTGTATAAATTATGTAAAAAGTGTTTGAAGTAATGACAAAACAAAGAATTTGCTGATGTGTATCTTGGCTTGTGTCAGTGAACTCCTTCCTTGCATCTTGGGATCAAGCAAGTCTTCAGTTTTGTTCAATTTATTCTTGTATGGCATCTTTTCATGGCATGTACAAATATTTAGAAGTGTAATGTGATAACAGTAATGTCCAAGACTTTGTAACAATTACAGACCTTTGAGGCAGCCCTGCATTCTCTGAAACGCACAAAAGAACCAAAAGCTAGAAAAATATTCCACTTATATTAAACAAAAAACAATGAAGGGGACACAGTATACAAAGACAAATAATAGAAATAAACCCTGATAACCTCTTTCAGCCATCCTAAACAGGTCTTACACTCTTATCTAATGTCCACCATAGTGACAAAGCATTTCCTTTCTTACCTCCAATCTTTCTATTTCTCTCTCTTTCTCCTTTTTATTGAGTGCTTATTCCACTTTCCTCCTAATGCTGCCCTCAATTGGTCTCTGCCAAGGATGCCAGATTCAATCCCATCTCAGGAACATTTCTGCAGCCAAAAATAGTCTTTCATTCTCTCAGGATGACAGCTTAGAACAGTTTTCCTTCTATTTCTGTACTCTAAACCATGTTTAGACCTCCAGGGTAGCATAGTCCTCTATATTCTGTTTTGGGATCATGTGCTGTCTAATGATCAGGAATTGTTTCCACCTCTGAAGATTTCTCAATGGCTATATTTTACAAGGAGAAGCTCAGAAGTTCCTGCTGGTGACTGAGCTTGTCAGAAGAACATTGCTTCCATCTAGGCTACAACTCTGTCCTGTTCTGGGGTATGTCCTCCTGCCTAATGTCCTTCTGAGAATTATAGTAGCATTGTAGAGATTGTCCAGGAGAGTGTTCCACATCCTTTCTCTCTCTATGTCTCTCTCTTTTTCTTAACCTCCTAAACGTTCTTTGCCATGTGTCAAACTTGCAATTTCTTTTACTCATTAAAATACATAAACATACATTTCAGTGCAAAAAATATCAGTAAAACATCCATCCATTATCCAACCCGCTATAACCTAACTACAGGGTCACAGGGGTCTGCTGGAGCCAATCCTAGTCAACACAGGGCGCAAGGCAGCAAAAAACCCCAGGCAGGGCGCCAGCCCACAGCAGGGTGCGCACACACACACACACACAGTAGGGACAATTTAGAAACACCAATGTACCTAACCTGCATGTCTTTGGGAGGAAACCGGAGCACCCGGAGGAAACCCACGTAGACACGGGGAGAACATGCAAACCTCCACGCAGGAAGGACCCAGGAAGCGAACCTGGGTCTCCTAACTGCGAGTCAGCAGCGCTACCCACTACGCCACCATGCCACCCATCAGTAAAACAGTAATGCAGAAAACATTTTTGTTAACATAGCCATTAAGACATCACCAGTTGACAACAGAAGAGAGATAAATGAAAACTCTTGCTAACAGTATTCTTGGAATAAATACATCTCAGTGGAGTTCACGGCTGAACTGCAGTCATAGTTGCAGATTTGCTGACCCAGGACACCTGACAGACCACTGTGGAAGAAAAAGGACCCATCCTTTGTTATCAGAAGAAACAGATATCTATTACCAGAAAAAAGACTAGGTGCAAGGAGAGTAAAATATTAATAATATGCCAACTCTAATCAAGGTATTCCCATTGGTCATTATTTGTAGTATACATTAAATATGCAAATAAACCACTATAGACTTTAATCACTATACTTTCTAATATTCTCATAACTAGATTAGGTAGCCGATAGTAATGAGTGAAATGATTCTCACAAAAGTGAATTTTCAGTGAAACTCAGTGTTTTGCTTCACGAAAAAAATATTTGCAAACCAAATTGTGTTTTGCTTCCTGCTTAATTTGTGCCATTACCTCAAGAAGAAAGGTGCTTAGTCCTGTCTAGAAGGATTTACATGCATTAATTCCAAATTTGTCTGCCTGTCAGGAAACTTTTAAATAAAAAAATCTCTAGTGAAAAAAAAAATCTCCAGCCTCATTTCCTTTCATATGTACACATTTTGCTGAGCCGTCAGTCATGTTCTAGTGGTATGATCTGCACTTTGTCAATTACGATCACAGTCTTGGTGATCGCAATACTAAAGATACATCACAGACAGAAATGAAGCTTGAAATTCCAGAGAGCTTGGACAGTTTATATTCCCAACCTCTTCTACAGTTAATCAAGAAAGAGATTTTTCCTGTGGAAAAGTATGGTGCACAATGATGCATTTTACTATGTCTTCAGGTGGAATATACTGTTACCAGTAATGGTGCACTGCACGATAGCGTGCAGTGAACACACTTGACTTGAGCATTCCTAGTTTTCATCCTCTTTCTCTATACGTTTATCATTCGTTTGCTCAGAGGTTGATGCGCTTGCTGCTTCCTGAGCAGCTCTTCTTTTCTCCACCCTAGCTGCCCACTTCTTCTCTTCTTTCGCTGGCATCTTTTTGCGTTAAAACTGATTAAGTCAATGTTTGTGTTGCAATTACTTAGTATGTTTTCTTTAATTTTTCACTTAAGCTGGCACTTAAGTCTTCAATCTGCCTCAAGAATTATTGAAGTTAGTAAGCGGTAGGGAAGTGACGGTGAAGGTGGTAGGGAGGAGAATGGCGCTTGTACGCATGCACCGCACAGCCGGCCCTGCTGGCCGCTGCCGAAAGTTGATTCTACAATAAAATAAAATAAAAATAAAAAGAGGAATAACCTTGGAGGTCAATCATCACCCCGAAAGAAGATAGTAGGTGTCACGTAGTATATGTGTACCAAATTTCAGGTCAATAGGTCAAACAATTTGCGAGCTACAGATGATTTAAAATCCTGGACAGACAAACGGACAGCCACGGTAGCGTATTATATATAAAGATGCAGCATGTGAATGAAGGGTGTAAACAGAATTGATGTTACTGCTGTGCAACAGATTATATACATTACAAGCTGCAAAAAAGAACAGACGTAAACCTGGACATGTGAACGAGGCTTTAGAGAACAGTATTCCTTGTTTACCACCCCAAAACAATTTTTTTAAACACCCAAAAATTAACTTTAGCGACTTTCATGTTTCACAATTAAAACTAACCTGCAAAACAAATTTTTGTGTCAATTTTGCAAAAATGCATGCCAGTCAAAACCCAACTTTTTTTTCACGGCTAGTAGCTGTTTACATCAGTCAGTCCCAGTCTATGACGAGGGTTCACTATTGTTCAAACCCTTTATTTAGTCATTATTATCCAGTTTGTGCTGTCTTTCTTACAAGTGAAATATTCAGGTGGAGTACAGCTTTAGGCAAACCAACAAAGGATATTGGAACAGGTGATACAAGCATATACTTTACAAATTATATTCCACCTTCCCTTCTTTGATTTTAGTCAAATCACCTAAGAGAGTTTTGGACTTATTCATTATATGAAGAGTCAGGTATGTCATGGAGATCCTAATCATTTAGGAGAGCCTGATATTGGAATGGAAAGGAAGTGTAATGGGTGAGGGATTTTGGAGTAGATGATAGAAGTTGCGAGATAGCATGTAAAAGCACTTTAAGTGTAGCAAGAACCAGAAGGATGAAAAGAAAATGAACAAAATCTGAACATTAGAATCAATATAGAGTAACTAAGATAATCAAAAAGCAAAGGAAATCAAGAATTCTAGAATTGCCCAGAATATAGATGCAGCACTTAGGAGCTCACAACAGCAGAAGCATTTCTTTGGGCAGCAAAGAACAAGTCTAAGGTCACTCTGCAAGACAAACGTCCGCAGGGCCATAAGCTCTGTTTTATTGTCATCAAAAGGCACTGCTGTCATGTTGAGAAAAGCCTTCTGGGCAGCAGCCAGTTTCTTTTGTTATACATCCAGGTGCCCAGCTGCATAGATAGGGAAAGCAATAGAAAACAAGCATTCCATTTTAGTCGGTGTCTGTTTAAGGTAGGGTTGGAAAGGAGGGGAGTGGGGATGGGTGATGTAAAGAATGAGACAGACAAGATAGCAAAAATGACTTGCTACATAACAATATATAAAGAAAAGAGACTGAAAAGTTTAAAGAGGTAATAGCACATCTCAGACTATGGGGATTATTGATATGTTAAACATAGGGTATGCAAGAATTATTACCCAATATAAACCGGAGCCTTTGTGTGTCTAAACATTGTGTAAATATTACCTTAAAAATGAAACAGAGGGTGATAAAATAAATTCTACAACCTTAGTATTCCAAACAGAAGGAAAGAGAAAAGTCAGAAAATAAATGATACTTGTTATGGAAAAGTAAGGAGAGTAGTAAAAAGAGAAATTAATAGTAGGACTAAACAAATATATTTTCAAATACATATCAGAAGTGGAAATGCTTCCTACAGATACGTATAGGTTGTTTTTTCAAAAGTCTGTCACCTGTCAGGGGAAAAAGTATTGTGATATTTACCAAGATGGTCACTTAATGTAAACGGATCAGCCGTTGAAGAAATGCCAGATCATACTGAATGTGAGAGGGACATACAGACCCAAAAGGACTGATTAGTCTGTGCAGATTACGAGAACTAAAATTAAAAATAAGTGTTGTGGTCTCAATATTTGTGCAGATATCAAGTCTGCTCTGTTTTTGGGCTACTGTTGGGTTATAATGGTGCTGATCTGTTTTGACTACTGAACGCATCTAGTGCCCAAACCTTATGCTTTAGGGTCGAAGCCCTCTACTGGAAATCAATGTAGAGAATTTGCGAATTATGGTTATCCATCTCTAGTTTTACAGGGTTGGTAAGTAAGTATGCCCGATACCTTAGCGTCAATCAGATTCTGCACGCTACTGTTTGGTGTACATCATTCACATTGCATCTCACATCAGGCTCCATACATGTATTCATGGGCAGAAAAATTAATTTGCATTATGTCAGCTGCTGTCAGCAATGAGTACAGCTCACAACATTTAGTCAGTAGCCAGTAATTATCACAACAATAAATTCTGGTAGAAGTGATAGTCTTTCCAAAATAACACCTCCACTTCTAGGGGTCCACATCCGCTGCCCTGGGCATTTCTTTGGAATTAACTGACACATCTGCCATATATGTCTGTAGAATCAGCTTGCATCATGCGTGCTACTGGCTTGACTAGTTTAGTATTTCCTAGTCCTGGCAATGATCTTTGTGGCAGTATTTTGGATTACCGGAACACTGCAGAAAGACTTTAAACAGCCTGCTGAGACAATTTTGCTTAAATAAATGCTGGAATTAACTTCTGTGTTTCCTGCATACTATATATGTCAGTTAGAAAAAGCAGGTTTTGGAAAATGTAGTAATCCGTGTCCTGAAACGTAAACTAAGGTCAAAACAACACCTAAGTGGAGGGCAGACTCGGAAAAACTAAAGTTAAAAATTGACAGCACATTGTTGTTGCCTGTAACATTTCCACCAACTGGCAGAATTTCAATTTTTCCTTTATTTAAAGAAAAGAAGTTCCTGGTAATCCAATTTTTTAATTCATTGAAGCAATTAATTAAAGACACAATAAGAGAAACATCATTAGGTATGAAAGATATAGTTGAGTAATATTCTTATACAAGTGAACTGAATATTATTCTTTCAAAGCAGTAACTTTAAAATGAAAACAGTAACAGGCCAAGTTCTGAGCACTGAGGGACTATACATATACTTAACTGCAGAATGTTAACGGTGGATTACGCTCATCACATTCCTATGTATGCTGGAATCAATTTTAATATCAAATAAACTAAGTAAGCAAAGCATTTCAGAGCTCTGCATAATAGAACATTGAGCAAAAGCTATGCCTAAACCTGAAAAACATAATGACTGTGGCATTTCACCCAACTCAAGACATTAGAAGGGAGTTGACAACACTAGTTAATGCTGTTTTTAGATTATGCCTGCGTAAAAGCCACCAGTATGAAGAGTTTCAAATAGGTTGTATTGATTAAGGGGAGGACGTAGTGGCAAGGCTGCTATATTTTAAAATAATTTGGGGAGAAAAGTTATATTTGGTCATTAAGCGTTGTAATGGCAACAACAATAACAGAAACTAGTTTGGGGTATGTGTGAAGTATGTCTCATGTAACAATTAAAAAATAAAGGATAGTCAACAAAATAATAATAATAATAGACCATAAAGGTTGATAACGATGATGAAAAAGGTTCTGGTGCACCACTTCACATGCTGGCATAGGTTCCACTACTAAATACCAACCTCCGCTGTGGGAATTTTTTATATTGCATCCTGTGAGGAGGAGTCAGGATGTTCCTGAGAAATTCCAAAGGAAGTGACTTCAGTGTTTAAAGATGAGTTCGGTCATGGAGGTAAAAGAAGCTACTGACAGCATCATCTTCTTCTCCTCGGAGGTGGTATTGCCTGTTTCACAGCTCTACAGTTGCTCCTTACTCGCTCATGTCTGATAGCATATTTGACACTAGATCAGATTTCTTCAATAACTGTTTGTCAATATTCAGTTTTAGCGCATGTCACACATGTGCGAGTAGGACACAGCTAAAGTGCCTGAGTAATAGTAAGTCCACGTCAGACCAGGGAGCAGCGAGGTGCGCTAACTGTCTTTCTCAATCCCTTGCAGACCATTCTGTGGAAATCCCACACGGTTCAGGTGCCTCCGATGACGTCATTTCCCATCCTGCCACTGATGACGCTACTTCTGTCCCGCCTCCAATGGCACCACTTCCGGTTACAGCTCTCGATAACATCATTTCCTGCACGGGCCTTTAAAGCCGCCATCTTTTCTCCATATTGGCAGTTCTGTTTTGGACTCAGTCTTGTGAATAACTCAGTTATTCTCAACCTTTTAGAGCCAAGGCATATTATATGGGTGGCTGCCCCAAACCTTTATGATGTCTTTTTCTCGTTCTTGTGACAGACATCAGGAAGAGCGTCTATCAACAGAGATCAATTGATAATGTTAAGAATGGGCGCTGCAAGTACAGCAAGTGACTTTTGTACTGAGTGTACTGGAACTGGAAATAAAGGACTGGAGTTTGGTTTCATTTAAAAAATCTAAATTGGAAAGTCCTTTCCTAATATTGAACAGGGATTAATAAAAGTCAAGAAAAATTTGAATTTAATGCCAACAAACACATTTTTGGAAGTTACTTTAAAACCTTTAGTCTGAAGTCATATATTTTGTAATTTAAAAAGTTAATAAAATCATCAGTATTATTGCTAAGAGAGATTTTTACATGGCAGCTCAAATTTCCCATTTTATAGTTGTTATGGACATGCAGAGCATCTGGGGATTATTGTGAGCATGAAAAGACCAGATGATTGAATGCTACAAAGATACTGTACAAAGGAAAAGCATGGGTCATAATACCAGGAATCACAAAATAGAAACAAGCAACCGAAAATCAGAGAGCAAAACAAAAATCGTAGTTGATGCAAGTCAGAACTCAACACCTGGAACTAGAGCCTAATTTTTTCACTGAATTTTTTCATTAAATTTAATAATGAAATAAAGAAATAACCATACAAAACAAATTCAAAATGATAATCTGATGTTGGATGAAGTGTGAAACCTGAAGGAGGAAAGGAGAAGAACGAGAGCCATGTAGCTGGGGCCTCAAAATGCCTGGACAAGATGGGATCTCCTTAAAAGAAACATGACCTGGACTAAACTATGGAGCCATTCCACATTTGCTTTTTACTCACAGCAGCTTATGACACTCTTCCATATCCAACTTATATAGGTTGGGTATGAGGGAGAACCCACTGTGAATGATTAAGCGAGGCACACATCCTCTCAGAGGTACAGGTGGTTATATGACAGGGTGTTAGAAACCTGAGAACAGGTGGAAGAAACACCATGACAAGGCAAATATATTAATGCCATGACCTTTGTTAAAGAAGGACAGAGACCAGCTGTATAGAGTCAGGCTAAGTCAAATTTCGGAGCAGTCGACCCAGAGGTGAGAGATGAACATTGAAACCTCTCATTTCATAAAGCACATTGAGACCAGATAGTAATTTAGTCCATAGAGGGAAAGACGATTAACCAAATTGAACTAACAATACCATGGGTGGAGGACTGGGAGAAAGCAGTAGAGAGAAAAAAGTCCATGTTTGCCCCTTGTCCTTGTTGCTATTTTTTGAGCAGCTTCTCACTGAATACTCTGTGCGTAAGAATCTTACTGGATAATGCAAGCACCAGAGGCAGAGATAGAAAAGGGAATTGACCAAGAAAAAAAATGCTATAATGCATCAGGCAAAGATGTACTCTACGGGCAGGCAATGCTGATGAAAGTCAGAAATAATGATTGTCAATGCCAGAAAAAACTAGTACTAAGGCTCAAAAGTCAAAATTCACGGCAAAAATTCCTAATCCTAACTGACAGCCTTTCCCTAAATAAAATGTTATCAACAAGATTTGTTTTTTAGAGTTTACATTACTAAACTAGGACATTTAAACTACCACACCATCATCTTAAATACCATTTACATGAAAACTTCAAAAATAGTGGCAACAGTACATGTGACCAGCAACAGCAGACAGCACTGCTAATAAACGAGATGAATCCATGCAGAAAAATTAGTAGCTGAGAGTAAAAACAAGTGCCCAAAATTGCAGCCAAATGACACCACCGTCAAAATGCTAAAAAGCATTATCATGCAGAAATCCATTATCAACACATGACAATCTTGGAAAAACATAAAAGACTTGAATTCATGATAAAGTGTGCTATGGCTGTGTTGTACTTTAATGGTGAATGCAGTCTTTTCGTCCTAATGCACTGACTCACCGCAAGTGGGTTAAAAGTTGAGAATGAGATTGGAAAAAAAGACGTGGTCAAAGACAGGCCGAGCTCAACCATCAAAAATCAGAACTCTAACCAAAAAGACAAAAAACACAACAAGTTATTCAGTCAGAGAAAAAAAAATTAAGTGAAAACGAAGAGAGAATTCAAATATGAGATTCTCTGGAGACCTTTGATCCAACCTTTATGGCAGTGCTCCTGATGATGTCACACATCATGTAATTCCGAGGGCTTTTGGGATGGATTGCAGTGGAAATGAGGAATGCTAACTCAACCAAAAAGGTGTTGCCCATTAAACTGACAAAATGGCATTATGATAAGTTGCTGTAAACCATGAACTTTTTAATAGTTGTGATTTTTAGTTATCTATCTATCTGTCTGCCCATGTAAATCTTAGATAGATAGATAGATAGATAGATAGATAGATAGATAGATAGATAGATAGATAGATAGATAGATAGATAAAAGGATGTCAATACTCACATTAAAGGAACACATTTTCCTAAAGAAGAAGAGCCTACACTGCCCTTTCTTAAACAATTCCTCTGTGTTTCGAGACAAGTCCAACCTGTCAATGATGTGGACCCCCACAAGTACTTGTAGGAGTGCACTGCCTCTACCTCCACTTACTGAGTGGCGACCTGACGTAAAGGCTCTTTGGTGTGGCGAAAGTCAATAACCAGTTCCTTGGTTTAGCTGATGGTACACTGCTGACAGTTCACTTTCCACCTAGAATCAAAGTTTTCCACCTGACTCCTCTCCTCTGTCTCATCCCCCTTATCTATACATTCCATAAGTGCAGAATCATCTAAGAATTTCTGCAAGTGACATGACCTGGTCTTGTGTGTATAGTCTGAGGTGTAAAGAGTGAAGACCCGGGTTTGCTACCCGGGTCCTCCTTGTGTGGAGTTTGCATGTTCTCCCCGTGTCTGCGTGGGTTTCCTCCGGGTGCTTCGGATTCCTCCCACAGTCCAAAGACATGCAGGTTAGGTGCATTGGCGATTCTAAATTGTCCCTAGTGTGTATTTGGTGTGTGGGTGTGTGTGTGCGCACGCCCTGTGGTGGGCTGGCGCTCTGCCCGGGGTTTGTTTCCTGCCTTGCGCCCTGTGTTGGCTGGGATTGGCTCCAGCAGACCCCCGTGACCCTGTAGTGGATGGATGGAAGGACTGTTCTTTGTGGTGCTCCAGTGTTGCTTATATCCGTATCAGAAACACAGTCCTTGAGTCTCACAAAGTGTGGTCTGCCTGCTGTATGCACTAGACTTGCAAATTAATCTTTTACCTATAAACTTTTTTTTGTGTGTATTTTATTTTCTCCCACATATTAAAAACATGAACTCTAAATTCACTGGGAACTCCAAATCAACACCGAAGGAATGAATATGCAAGTGTAGCCAGGTGGTTACAGGTTTGTTTCAAGTGCTGTGAGGCTCCATTTCCCTGCAATATAATGAAGAAGATATTTTATTTGCACCTTCATCACCCTTCAACACTTGAAAAATTGTGACAATGAAAGCACTCATGAATTCTCTCAATTGAAAGCAAAGTATTTCTACGTAATACACAGTATGTCATCCCAGTGTGCATCCCAGTTATAATAAGAACACATGGGTGTTCTTATTCAATTGCAGTTTTAACTGCATGCCATTTTGCTTAAAGGTACATTAAATTTTGCTTCCACATGAATATGTGAATAAATATATATTATTAAATTTTCAGGCACCCCATACATACTTGGGGAAATAACATTGTATGCCATTAATTTTATTTTATTATGAAATAGAGTATGCATTTTATTGGCCTCAAGTGATATTTTATTCAACAGTATTTTCAATTACTCTTGCAGCTGCTCTTCTTTAAAAAAAATTATACTGAGTTTGTTGTGTCTCTGATTAAGGCAGGCCAATTCAAATTTTGGTCTGTAAAATTGCAGTACTTACAGACCCAGCAAGCCAGTGTAGAATAAACATAAGCTGTATTAGCACCTCAGGAGCCAATATAGCACAAATGATAATGACCAGCAAACACTTTGCTTTTGATACACACCTAACTACTCTGCACTCTGTCTGCCCACTACCAGCAGAATTAGAAAACACCTATTAAGAACAATGCAGTTGTGTATACACACACACACAAATATATATATATAGCGTGGTTCACGAAAGTATTCAGCCCCCTCAGACTCCTTCACATTCTGAATACTTTAGTGTGTTGTAAATTTAATTTTAAAAAGTTGACGTTTGCCCATCAATCTACAGTACACTCAATAACCCCAAATGACAAAGTGTAAACATGTTTCAAAAAGGTTTGCACAATTATTAAAAAGCAAAAACTGAAATCTCTCATTCATTTCAATATTAAGACCCTTAATTTAGTACTTTGTAGAAGGTCCTTTGGCAGTAATTACAGCTTCAGATCTTCTTGGGTAAGTCTCTACAAGCTAGCACACATGGATTTAGGCAGTTTACCCCATTCTTGCAGTCAGATCCTCTCAAGCTCCATTAGATTAGATGGGGAGCATCAGTGGTATTTTCACAGATGTTCAATGGGGTTTAAGTCTGGGCTTTGGCTGGGCCACTCAGACACTTGTCCTAAAGCCACTCCAGCATTGTCTTGGCTGTATGCTTTTGGTCATTGTCATACTGAAAGTTGAACTGTTGCCTCTTTTTAAGGTTGTGTGCAATCTGTAGCAGGTTTTCTTCAAGGACATCTCTGTATTTGGCTATTGTTTGTCTCAAATCTGACCAGTTTCCCACTTCCTTATGCTGAGAAGCACCCCCATAGCATGATGCCAGTACCATCATGCTTCACTCTAGGGAATGGCGTTTGGCAGGTGATGAGCAGTGCCTTTTCTTTGCCAGACATAGTGCTTGGAGTTCTGCCTAAAGAGTTCAATTTTTCCTTTTTACTTATACTGTCAAAGTCCTTTAAACTAACATATGCCCTTTACTCCATAGTGGGTTCAATCTATCCACTCCACCATAAAAATCTGATTGATAGAATGATGCTGAGATGGTCATCCTACTGAAAGGTTCTCCCATGTAAGCAGATGTCTTCTGTAGCTCTATTTCAGTGACCATTGGGTTCCTAGTCACCTCCCTGATCAAGGTCCTCATTGCCCGGTTAAAAGTTTGGTTTAGTGTAGGTAAGGAAAAGATGAATTTTAACTTGCCCACCCAGGGACAGTCATAATAATGTGGGAAAGGAGGGAAAATTAAACTCAATTAATTAATTATCAGTTTTGACTTTAGCAATGCTGGCAATTAATTAAATAATTCTGTAAAGCACCTACTTTATTTACCATACCTTACTCTGTTGTAGGAGGTGGGTCCCAAGCCGTTAGACTTAATTCAACATAATTGATGCACACATGTTTATATATATATATATATATATATATATATATATATATATATATATATAGTGTAATGGCCAAAAAAGTATTATGGCCTGGTAGTGAAAGAAAAGTCTGCCAAAGAAAAGTCTGCCAATCTGGCCTGTTCAGAAAACAAACAAAATTGCCACAACAGCTTTCAAAATACGCATTAAGTAACTCACATAGGTTTCAGGCATTTCGGGAGCTCCTTCCATGGCTGATTTTATGGTCCAAATGAAACGAGGTATTCCGGCCATGCACCCTTTTTATTGTGTCCCAACTGGAAGTGGCAAGGCCTTTTCCTGGCTCTGAGGGAGGGTCAGTTGCTGAGGCACTTCTTGGTACTGCAGATGGCAGAGAATGAATGGTTAGCAACAGGGCAACCTCTTGGCCTGGTATGGAATGACTTACCTTGCTTAAGTCCTGAAGGTGATCCCAAGAGTGCTCACCTGAGAGTCCCCCGAGTGCCCTCAGTATCTTAACTAGATATCATTGAGTTTGTACCTCTCAGCATAGACCGATGGAATGAATGTAACAGTGGAACCTCTCATTATTGGATTAAAATCACTTCCAGTTACAAAACTGGGGTCTTCTCTTAGGTCCATTATTCTGTCCATCTCACTTTTCATTCCTTGAATCCATTTAATGCCTTCTGTATTGTAAGAGTTTGTAGCAAGGCCTAAGAACAGATGTCAGTTCAAGTCTGATTTACACCTTTATTATCAGATGAAGTCCAGGCAGATCCTGGTACAAGCTGGAATTCAGTGACTTAATTTGGAATGCAAGTGGGAGATGGCAGAGCTGGATTTCTGCTAAATCTGCTGCACACTTTCATAAACCCACTATAATGTCAGCTGATTGTTGAATCTTGTCCTTGATTGCACATACATAGAAGATGCCGACTGGAAGTGTGGCCCCAGCATTCACTTGATTAGAACAACACAAAAAGATTCTTGACAGGAACTGCATGTTTTGTGATTTTTTGTCAGTTTATCATAAAGGTTTATATGTATCTTGATGGAACAAACGACACAGTGGATAGAGCTACAGACTCCAGGCTGCAGTCCCAAACTGTGCCTATTCTCCCTACATCTTTCTCTTTCTTTTGCTGGTGCTGCTGGTTTTACTGTTATAACCCAAACACATTCATCCATTCAACCACTACCATGACCACTTGCCTGTGAATTTGCTTCCATCATGGCTTTCCACTTGGTTTTGTTTTTTTCAAGGTTAACATTCAGACTGATGTAACAAGTACTTGTCATTTCCAGGATATCATCCGCCATGTTCTTCTTCTCCTTTTCCATTTCTTTATCTTGCTCTCTTCTACAATCTTGGTTAACTCCTGTCCAGTCAAGTTTCTTGTGATGAGGCCTGCAAACTAGCACTTCCTTACCAATATTTCTTCCAACAAATGCAGTTTCACTGCCATGACTCTGTAGCATCTGTTCATTCGCAACCATGTCTGCCCAGCTAATTTTTAAGATCCTTTTGTAACACCTTAGTTCAAAGCTTGGGATCTTTTCTTAGAGTCATTGTGAGGAAAAACATTTCTGCACCATTCCTGAGAATGGAACAAACTTGTGTCGGTCAGCAATCTTTTTTTCATGCTACAGGGAGATTGATCCTCATCTGGTTAACTGTAGACTCCATATTGGCCAAGTAAGAATAAATGAGTGAGCTCTGTGATTGGCTAGTGCCCTGTCCTGTTGGCATCATTGTGCCCTTTGCTACTGGGTCTAATTCCCTGTGACCCTGCACTGGAGTGAGTTAAAAATAACGGAATGAATTGAAGGAGTTAGGCTACTGAATCAGCAGTTAGGTGAAATTTCTGCTCACAAGTTAAAATATCTTTCAGTAGACCTCATGGAATGCCATTTGTGAAACTGGCAATGATGTTTTATTCTCTATGGATCATCGTATCTGGGAACATTGTACAGAGGACTTTGTATGTTGTTGTATTTTGCATGGGGTTCCTCCCAGATTAACTAACAGCTGTAAACTGGCCTAGTGAGAGTATGGGTGAGTGTATGAATGTGCATTTAGACTGATATCACATACAGGAGGGGTCCTCAACTCCGGTCCTGGAGGGCCCCAGTGGCTGCAGGTTTTCATTCTAACCCTTTTCTTAATTAGTGACCTGCTTTTCCTCCTAATTAACTTCTTTTGAATTAATTTTGTCTTGTTTTTTAAGATTTGTTCCCTCAAATTTCTTCATTGTTCCTCTGAATAATGTTCCTTCATTTCTTTCCTTAAATGACACCCAAACACAAATGATATGTGAAATGAGTGAGCTAACAGAAGACCAACTAAGTCAGGGCCTCAAAATCCAACCAATTTCACTGCAAGCAGTTGCTTAATGAGGTGCCGAGTCCTGTCATTAATTAAACACCTTCTTTAATTCCATGGCTTGTTGCTGCTCTCATTGTGCAATGGCAGACATTTCAGAAACTGTTGATTTTCTCTTTTAAGAGCACTGTTAAAATGTTTTGGAGACCTGAGCAGATCAACACTCCTGAAACCTTCACCTTTCTTTATTTTCAGATATTGTATGATCAACAATGTTGGTCATGCTTTGCTGGTGATGTTTTGGTTCATGTTGTATCTCATTAATGTTTGGCAGCTAGTTAAGGGATCTGAGTCTTCAAGAACAAGTCAAATAAAATTAATTCAAAAGAAGTTAATTAGGGGCAAAAACAGGTCACTAACTAAGAAAAGGGTTAGAATGAAAACCTACAGCCACTGGGGTCCTCCAAGACCGGAGTTGGGGACCCCTGACATACAGGGTTAGTTCATACCTTGTGCACAGTAATGCCATGGTAGACTTTGGTCTGTAACATTTATACATTGACACTGACCCTGACTTACTCCCCTGATAAATGTATGATATTGCTGAAGGACTTGGTGTTTGCCGCCCCTGCATCGTTTTCAGTGACTGCTATGTCTATCACATAAATAGCTGACCTGTGGCATTCAAATATGACATTAGTGACCAAGCAAAGAAAATTCTTTTTGAGTTTACTTCATGACTTTCCTAGCTGGGTTGTGTCACCAGGAGGAAGTAATGTCTTTTAGCTTGAGAAACCAAGGCATGGACTAAGGACCAGGTTTGTTGCTTCAGTATACAGTAAGTCAGATATTAACGTTTAATCGCTTACCACTTTGAAAAATGTGAACAACAGAAAGTATGAATCATAGTGGAACTATTGAAATAATTTATGACATTGAATTGTATTGATGCAGTGGGCTGGCGCCCTGCCTGGGTTTGTTTCCTGCCTTGTGCCCTGTATTGGCTCCAGTGGACCCCCGTGACCCTTTAGTTAGGATATAGTGGGTTGGATAATAAATGGATGGATGGATGAATTGCATTGATCCTCAATTTACAGTATTAGAGTCAGCACAGTAAAACTGAGATACACCTGTGAAAGATAAGGTTTGGTTTTGAATCATCTTCTGTGGGTAGCGTATGCCTAGTAAATTTCATCTCTTCATATAAGCAACAATTGGGTTTGAGTTTTTATGATAATGTCCTATATATTTAATTTCCTATTCAAAACTTTTTACTGTGGTACACAGGAAAGGAGTTTTGGAAACTTTTATGAAGACTTCCTACTGCTAAAAATCTTTGTAAGGGGCACTGGCAGTCTCTAACAAGATGTTATATGTCAGTCAGCATACAGAGGCCAAGTGAGTACAACCTACTCAGAATCACTCAGCTTCACTGCAGTAACAATGTAACACTAGACGTACCTCCTTCATGACTAATCCTAGAAAGGCAAATTGCTGAATGCTTCTGCATATGTAGAGAAGAAAATGACAAAGCAAAGGTCAAAGTCAAAAAGCACGCGGGGAAAGTGTAAATATTTTATTGTATTGTTCAATATTGTAATAAGACTGAACCAATCAATGGGAGAAGGTCAAAACAAAGGCAGGCAGACAAAACAAATGCAATGGAATGCAAAAACCACAAAGCAAAAAAGTAAAGGTTAGGATCACGCTGAAAAAAAAGTAAAAGATAGAAACACAATGTACATGGCTTAAGAATTGTGACTGGAAAGAACAGATTCGGAAAATGAATGGGTAGACAACAACAATACAGTATATAATCCCAAATCCATTAAATTTCAGCATACTGGAGAAGGTCTCCGAATGTAATGGATTCAGGCCTTAATACCCACTTGTAATATATGGAGGCTAAAATACAAAATGTACACAGCAGAAGTGCTCACACTAGGTATGTGTTCTTAAAAAAATACAGAAGGCAAATGAGTCATTGAGATGCTTCTTTAATAGTTTTTAATTAAAATCTCTATAAAACAAGCACTATTTTCTGCTATTTGTAAAGGTATACAAAGCATGCAACACAGTTTAACCAAAAAGCGAGTTTATCAGTGCTTTTTATTTTATAACAGTATTCAGTTTCAACCAAAGAAAAATATGCTTTATAGACTCTTCAGCACTTTACCTTATAAGAATGTTGATCAGTGAACGAGCTGCACCATGTAGAAGTAATGAATAACAAACACCTCCTGGGAAACATGGGGCGATTTGGAAAGGTATTAGAATAAAATACAATGCCAGAGCAAAATAAGTGGTCTAACAAAGTATTTCACTGCTGAGTGACATTGAAAATATCTTTTATAAGCAATGCACAAATGGAGGGAAATAACATCTAAGAATCATATATACAGTATATATAGTCAGTCAGTCAGACAGTCATTTTCCAGCCTGCTATATCCTAACACAGGGTCACAGGGGTCTGCTGGAGCCAATCCCAGCCAACACAGGGCGCAAGGCAGAAACAAACCCCGAGCAGGGCACCAGCCCACCACAGGACACACACACACACCAAGTACATACTAGGGACAATTTAGGATCGCCAGTGTACCTAACCTGCATGTCTTTGGACTGTGGGAGGAAACCGGAGCACCCGTAGGAAACCCACGCAGACACCAGGAGAACATGCAAACTCCATGCAGGGAGGACCGGGGAAGATCAGCCCAACCCAGACAGACACACAGACTCACAAGTCCCAAAAACACACACATTTATTTTGATCCTACTTCAGCACAATACACACAGTGCACAAACCCCAATAAACTCAGTCCTTTTCTTTCCTTTTCTCTTTCTTTTCTTCTGCTCTCCCTCTGGCAAGCTTCGTCCTCCTCCTCCTTCTGATTCTGGCTCCCGGAGTAATGACTGCTGGCTCCTTTTATAACATCCCCAGAAGTGCTCCAGGTGCTCGTTGACCTACTTCCGGCAGTACTTCTGGGTGTGGCGGAAGAACCGCCCAAGAGGGCGCTCAGCAGCTGTTGCAGCACCCCCTGGCAGCACCCCCAGATCCCAAATGGTCTGTACCACACTCAAACTCCCATGAAGCCCTGTGGGAGTCCGAGGCACCACTGCAACCCAGGGCGGCTGCCATCTAGCAGTCCAGGGAAGGTGACATTCTGCCTAGGTTGGCTCTCCATGTCCTTCCAGCATGGGGGCATCTAGGCTGGGCAAGGGTCCCAGACATCCATCACAAGATATATATATATATATATATATATATATATAGTCACACATGTGCGATTAGGAGGTAGTGAAAGAACCTAAAGGTGAGTGAAATATCGCGAGATAGAGGGTCATCACGTGGTACTTATCTAAACTTCATTTCATTAACAGAAAACCTGAAGAAAAATAATTCCGGTTTCCAAAATGGTCGCAATGACGTCACTTCCGGCCAACCATGATAACGTTCTTTCCGGCTCCATCAAATCACATCACTTCCACCACATCATGATGACGTTGGTTCCGGTTCCTGCTGCAACGTCTCTTCCTGCCAACCATTTCCTGTCCCATCATCCCTTTTGTTATAAATCCGCCATTTTGTCCAAGTAAAATTATTCATTGTGCTAATCAAGACTTTGAATCACGTTTTTTCTTTATTATCTGCATGACAATATATTGGGACGGTTCCCAAAACTTTGTTTGTTTTTGTGACGCATTATTTTTATAAGATATAATCACCACAATATATATATACTTTAGAAACCTAGAAAAATAAGTAACACTCCCAAAACCTTAAAGCTAAATAAGGAAAAGCCTAGCTAGTACACTTAAAGGATAAGTTTGGTGTTTTTCAAGTCAGTTATTTCTCCACAATCATGGTATATATTAATTTGCCAGATTATATTGGACTCTATAGTGAAACATTTTTATAAACTTAAAAAAATGTTAGCTTGCTCTTGTGCTCTATAATAGAGCGAAAGCACACTACGGTCCAACATTATAACAAATGCCCATAAACTTACTGAATATTTCCACTCTTAAGCAGAAATGGATTATATTAAAAAAAACATGCATTCAGTATTTCTGAGCTTCTCATGCTTGTGACAAACAAAATGGAAATAATACATTTTAGCCTAGATTCTTGGTAGTAAGGATACATTTCTTGCTTTCTTTTTTGCTTCCAGTGGGCATCATGGGTGGAGTTTTGACTCCTCCTTCTGACATAAATTCATAAAATTCCATAAGCTTCAGGTAGCGTATTAAGCTAGTTGTGTCTTCACATTTCTGTTTGTTCACTTTTGGCTTATAACAACATGCAGATATGCGCACAAATCATATGATTAGTTTTTTCTAACTAGTGCCCACTTTTCACCCATTGCATTCTAGGTTATTTTACATAGCCTACAGAGCCACAATCACACAGAATCTTATAGCAGGCATGCAAAAAAGTTCTTTGCATGGCTGCTACAGCTCTGTGATGTCACACTGACCTTGTAAAACACCACAGGGTGCTCAGAAAAAAATTGTTCACTAATGCCAGCTGCACAGTGCATTTCTAAGAAAATATTTGCTGAACAAGCTTACTGGCGAACACAACCTATTTGAAACACAACCAAACACTTTGGTGAATTTTGCTGATCAGCACTAATTAAGAGTTTCATCTTGTACTTTGTACACATAACAAAAAATCTGAACTGAAATGCTTACACTGCTTTGCATTTTTATAAAAGCCAAGCCACCTGCACATCAATATCATCTTATAGTAAGTTCACAGGGCCAATCAACACCCTGCATTACTTTATGTGGCATAATAAAACATAATAAAAAAGTGACAAAATAAAGAATGAAGCGTGTACAAAAGAGTCAAACCATGATGGAACAGACTGATGGTTCCACGTGCCATTTATTAAATTTTATAGCACATACTGAGTCACTGTTCCTGAGGTTATGGTAATAAAACAACTAAGATCTTTAACTGTGTAAACTCACTGCCACTCACTGAATACCAATCAATACATAAACACAGGAAAGATGTGCAAACTCCATGCAGATCTGGGATTTGCGAGGCAGGAATGACAGCTATGTGTTACCACTCTGGCTATGCTTAAGCATCTGGAATAAAAGTAATAAACTTCAACTTGATTTAAATTAAATATACTGTATGCTTATCAGTTCTTTTCACTTGATTGGATTCTATATACGCGCTTAACATTTCCCTCACTAGACTGTCGACGTACACACGTGTATGATGATGGTGGCAACAGTAGGGAATATGTTTGTGAAATAACACAATATTTTTTTTAATGGCGAGAATAAGTTAAATTCCAAGGAGGCCAAAATTAAACAGAAATCAAACATAAAAGAACAAAATGATAGATAGATAGATAGATAGATAGATAGATAGATAGATAGATAGATAGATAGATAGATAAACTGTTTCAGCGCTTCCATGGGTGCAACATCAGGCTGAGCTCTCTCTTAACCCCCTGCTCTTAAGTGTGCTGCCCCTCAGTTGTGGACGCATGAACTTTGGTTTGCAAAGACACAAAGAAGCCTTTGCATCATGGATGGCAATAGCAGAATTCCCATTTCCCTATTGATGGGAAGCTGAAGTGGTGGTATGCTTCCATGTGGGCGATGTCTGGCTGAGGTCTCTCCCAGCTCCTGGCTGCTTCTCGTACCAGCAGATATTTACACTCCTGAAAAGGAAATTCGATTATCTGAACAGTGCAAAAGAGTAAAAAATGTAATGTACAAATTGCTATATAAGTGCAAGATCCAGAACTGTACACACAACCTATGCAGTGTACATTTATATTTACATTTGTTAAGTCCATAAAGAAATTGTCCTTATCTTGTATCGCTTGTGACTGGCAAGGTTCAACAAGGTCATGATGGGAGACCACATTATACAGTTTGATTGCTGTGGAGGAAAAACAGTTCCAGTAGCACCTTTTAGCATGCTGTGGTGGAGTAAACCAATGGGCAAAGGCAAGACATTACACCATTGAAAGAATGGGCAGCATTATCCATGGAGGCCCCTAATTTTGTAGTCATCCTATTTTTTCCATGGTCTCTACTGAGTCTAGGGTTAGTCCTTTAATGCATCCAGCATTTCAGATCTGGCATTCCCTGGCCCAGGGAAACTGAACTTTTTACAGAAGCTCAGATAATATTACAAGACATACAAAAACAACCCTTATACACACAAAGATTTACAAAAAAGGAATATTGCTTGTAGGTATGAAGGAGGCCAAGCAGTGCTTTGTGACACCCTTCTGTTAAATAATTCATTGGCTATACATACTCAATGATTCTGCGTCAGAGAAAGGATGTTCAGCATTGTTCATAAAGGCAATCAGTTTTGTCCTCCACTACTACTGCCAACAGACTGAGAGTGTATCACATAACTGAGCCTGCCTTCTAAATTAGCTTGTTAATTTGGTGGGCTTCTGTTAAGGTGATGTTACCAGCACATCACACCAAAGCTTAGCAAATCGCAGTGGCTATCACAGAAGATTTGACTGTAATTGTACTTGGCCAAGAATTACAAAGAGTCATTCACCAAAGTTCTATTATTTCATCATAGCCAAAACACTAAGAGTCGAGGCAAAAGAGGAGGTATCACAACATCAAAATCAAGTCTAACTAACTTCACTTGTTCACTGATCAAATCTGAGTTTTGGACAAAGGAGCTCCTGAGCTACACTGTAATTTATTATTGAGTCTTCATGATACGAGTCATGAAGGAGTTCCCAAGCAAAGAAGCAACTCTGTGATGATGTGAAGCACTTTAAATTTAAATTGAAAAAAAAAACCAAAAACAATTCAATTCTTTCTCAAATAAAGCATAGGACTGGATGCATAACCAAGCATCATGTTTTCCTTTCCTGTTCAATATCTAGATATGGTCATTGATAACTCCTTTTACACAGCATACTGCCTAGGCTTAGAAGGCTCTTTGGAAAACATCTGCAGCATTTATTCTTCCTGCTTGTAATTCCTGTTTAGTTCTCATTGAGATTTTTAATTTATACTATATTACACTGAACTAATCCAAAGGGTTTGTCTGTACTTACTTTCCAAAATCTAACAGCTAATGTCTTAATATATATTGGTTTATTTTATATAAGCTACCTGCTGACACTCATCAATGGTAAGTTTGTAATCAGTACTGCTCGTCTTTATATTGTCTCATTTGTAAAACCGATTACTTCCCATGCATGTAATTACCATCTTCATGCAGATAATACCCACATTCTCTGCAGCTTTCAACTTCATAATGACTCCATTTATCACACACTCACTTGGAATGTGTTTGATAGCCAAGATGGGGTGCCCCTAAAATTCTCATAAATTAAGCAATTACTTCTTTTTTTTGTTGAAAAATTATGTGCAATTATCAGCCTGTGCGAATGTAAACTTGACACATGCTACAACTATTTAATTACACGATCAACCTGACATTATTTTAATATGCAACTTTCAAAGAATACGCGGTCATGTAAGTCAACAAATTTGTCTAATATGTTAAATGTTTAATTGAGCACTAACAGATCAAGAAAACTTGGTACATAACATACTTTTTGATGCATTCAACAGGTAAATTTCTGTCCAATCATTAATTAAGAGACTTTGATATAGAAAAATCATATATACTATTTACCTTTGATTTACTTAACTCCCAGTTAAAGTTTAGGGCAAATTTCAAAATCCTCCTTTTAACATATAAAATATTACAAGGCTTACTTATCTGAACATATCACTACTCACAAATCTGAGCACACATTAAGATCAGCCTGTTTGTGATTCCAGTGATTAATAAAATAACAGGGGAAGGTCAAACTTTTAGTTACAGGGCCCCCAAAGCTGTAGAATGTCCGCCTACTACTATAAGAGGTGCCCCTTCAGTGCCAGTTTTTAAGCTCAGGCTGAAGACTCACTATTTCAGTCTAGCACACCCTGAGTAGAGCTGCTGGTTAGCTTTGTATACAGCATTTCTGTTGTTATTCATCAGTACAAAAATATAAATAATACAATATTTATAAACTGTTTCTAACCCTCTCCTACTCTGTTTCTCTTCTCAATACTCACATGTGGCACTTGGTGCCACTGCTCTACTGCCAAGATACCTGCCTGCCTATGGAAAAGTCATCTCAGACAAAGGAGCACTGGAATCACCCAGTAGAAGGGTCCTTTCATCAGATTGGCTGGTCTGGCACTGACTCAGCTGTAGAATGGCCAATGGTGGGGCAGCAAGTTGGCTAAGGTCACCAGGACTCTGTCTGTGTCTGGCTTGTCTCTGACTCCTTTTCTACAATCTGGCTGTAGTTCTTCTATTAGATGATGGGCAGTTATTGTTTTTGGTCATTTATGTTAATTAGTTTTTACTTTATTTTTGATGTATTTGAAAAAATCTGTGTCTTTTGTCACACTTGTGTGATTGGGAGACAACTCAAAGGTCTTAAGAATAGTACTACCACGCCAGACCAGGGGGTGGCGAGCTGCACTAACTCTCTTTCTCAATCTTCTGCAGACCATCCTCGGGAAATCTCGCTAGGTCCCAGCACCAGTAATGACATCACTTCCAGTTCCGGTGCCACGGATGATGTCACTTCCAGTAACGAAGGCAACACTTCCGGTTCTGGCACCAATAATGATGTCACTTCCATTCCAGAAGACGTCTCTTCAAGTTCCGGTCCCAATGACACCACTAAAGTTCTCGAGCTTTAAAGCCGCCACCTTTTCTTGTTACATTCAGTTTAGTTTTGGACTCAAACCTGTGAACATCACAAGCAATTTCAACCATTCTTGCAGCAAAGGCACAATATATGGGTGTCTGCCCCAGACCTTTTCATGCCTGTGATCTGCTTTTGTGACACCTTATAAGTGATATTTGTGTATTTAGTGAATGGTATAATCTATTCTTTCATTTTACTGTGAGAGTTGTCAAGGTACTCTGTGCCTGTACTTTGTGAGGAGTGCTGTGCAAGACAAAGTAGTCTGTACCACTGTATTGTATTTCTAAGGTGGAAATGGCGGATTGGCCATCTAGCTCTGGAAAGAAGATTTACTTGTGTTCTGTTTTGTGTGTTGTATTTACCCCACTCATTGAACACCCAACCTACTAGGAAGGGAGTCTCTCTCTGAACTGCCTTTCCCAAGATTTCTTCCGTTTTTTCCTTTACAATATTTTTTTAGAGCTTTTTCTTGTCTTCTTAGGGAGTCAAGGCTGGGGGCTGTCAAAAAACAGGGCCTGTTAAAACCCATTGAGACATTCCTGGTGTGATTTTGGACTATACAAGAAATAAATTGTTGTTGTTTTGCAGTACAATCTATCTTACAAGAAATTCAAGGTATATATTGTGGCAAAGGTGCTATATAGGCGTCGACGCGACACAGACTGACAACGGAGGCACGTGTAAAATAAACAAAAAGAACTTTTATTTTTCTTCACCTGTGGGGCACATCTTCCCCGCAATCCCCACAGGCCCAACACAGTCCCAGAAACACCACCAAAGGAAAAACACCCAAAAGCCACTCTTCTTTTCCTCCACTCCTCCCAGGGCAGCTTTGTTGTCGTCGTCGTCGTCGTCGTCGTCGTCCTCCTCCTCCTCCTCCTCCTCCTCCCAACTCTGGTGCCCTGAGTAGTGGCTGCAGGCTCCTTTTATAGCACCCCCAGAAGTGCGGCAGGTGCTCGTTGACCTACTTCAGGCTGCACTTCCGGGTGTGGCTGCAGTCCAGCCCACATGGGCCTGTTAAGCCATGCAGCTCTTCCTGGCGGTGGCCATGGAGCCCAACAAGGATGAGCTCCAGGGTTCCACCATTGCGGCCCCTATGCTGCCCAAGGGGGCTGCCACCAAATGTTCAGGAGGATGTAGTGTGCATCCCATGGCTGCTCCCCCGGATCCAGTATCAAAGGGGCGCCCCGGCCGAGCATGGATCCCAGTCGTTTATATATATATATATATATAAATGCTTTATAGTGTATAGTGTTTAAACAGTGATGCCAAAAATGCCATTTTTAGTATATTTGAAATTGGACATAAATATTGTATACAAGTGAAAAACTACAGGATGCCACTTTTTATTTCCTTGGTACTGCATTATTGGTATTTCATCTTGTGCATTGTCAATGGCATGAGTTTGTGTGTCACTTTTGGGAATTGATTTAAAAGAAATATCAAAACTACTGATATGTTTTGCTGTTCAATCCATAGACCTTAAGAGAAAGACCCAGATGAAAATCAATAACTTCATCTCCAGCTTTGCCTCTTCTAGTCCCACAATATAAAAATACGCCAGCACAGGAAATCACTGTCATTTAATGGGCCATCACAGAGGAAAGCACACTGGTGTTGTTCTTCCCTTCCCTGTGTTCTTTGTTTATTTTTTCTTGGCTTCAATTGTGGATATTAAATTGGGTTCCTGTGGTACCTCAAGTCTTCTTGTATCTTTATTCTTGTTCTTTATGGCAGTAAAGAAGATTAAAAATTTTTATAATATTAACACAGTTCATATTCCATTCCCACATAATGTTTGGGACGGCAAGCTTCTAGATATTTATAATTGTGCAGGGTATGCATTAAAGAGGAATGTTATTTTCTTCACAGCACATGAAGGGCTAAAACTTATTTAAAAACACAAGGAAATGATCAAATTTGGCTGCATTTTGGGTTAAGTTTAATAAAAAATGATGGCCGGTAAAACATGCAGTTTTTCAAACAAAAGAACAAAAAGTAACACAAAAGTAACTCACTCTTTGTAATGCAATACATTTTAGAATAAATAACTATATAACATATTTAATTAATTTAATTGTAATTAATGAACAATGTAACTAAGTTATTTTTAAAAGTAACATTCCCCAGCACTTTATTGCTTTGTGTATTTTTATATTATTGTCCCTCATTATGTAATTTCCTAGAAACACACGTGTTTTTGTGTTGTAATTTGTATTTGTATATTGTACATTGTATGCTTTTTTACATTGCTTTCAGGGACTACTTTATTGCCTCTAACAGGTCAAACTTTAATGGCTTCAGCAGTGACTGCAGACCTCAATATCTGTTCATAATGTAGTTAATGCAGCTAAGCTGGAATGTAAAGGTATCTTGGGGGTCCCATATTACCTCTCAAGTCATCCGGCTTCTTTCTCATGCTTGGGTTGCATTACTGCAATGGGAGGACTGCATGAGTTCAGCTTTTCATGTTGTCATTCTGCTCTCCCAATTCCTTATAGTCAATCCTTTAGATAAAATGTTTAAGTATTCATGGTTTTATATTTCTTGGGAAATCTCATAATGCTTCATAAACAAGAGGAACATGTGATGAAACTATGCAACATTTTAACCTTTTGAAAGAAAGTTATATTGTGAAGCAAATGTGTGAAGCAGGAATTGCAAATCATTTTTTATTTGAATATTCTTGACCTGCGTTGTAGCACAGCAATTATTTTACCAGTCAAAAACACTTTCAATTAAAGTTAACAGATGTTATCATAAACCCTGATTAAAATGAAGTATTATGTGCAATTCCGTGCAGAAATCGGCTCTGTCAGGTGCTCTGAGGTACAATGCATGCTGCATCTCTCAGCATAACTTGACACATGTTTAGATAAGAATGAGCTTAGTGTTAAAATATATGCTAGCATTGCAAGATATAAGGAGAAATAATCCAAATAGCTTATTGCTCCAAAGAGTGGCTATTCTAATTCACAAGAACAGACTTGATGAATATCTGAAATGCACGTCTAGATTAAGGATTTGAAACATCATTTATACATTTGTGTAGAATAAAGTTTATTTTATATATAAATACATATATACATACTGTATAGAATAACAGCAAGGATGGACAGGCATGCCAGCCAGAATAAAACTTTTTTACTGACTAGGGTGACAGCCTTTCAGGACAGTCTGCTCCCCAGACACACTAGGCAGCAGTGCCCCTTTCCTGGAGCACCCAAGCACTTACCCGCAGGGCATACTAGGAAATATAGTTCCATTGAATAAACCTGCTGGGTTCCATGGGTGCCACCAGGGGGAGCTGCAAAAAGGGACCATCCGTACTTTGGGAGGCTTCTGTCTGACCCGGAAGTGCTTTCTTCCGGCAATATCTGTGCACTGTAGATGCTCCCAAGTCAGTACTCATCATCTCACTCAGGGAGCAAGAGATGGGTGGACGAGAATAACGCTTACTTAACGGAGTGAAGGAAGAAGTGAGAAAATTAGCAGAAATGAAAAGGAAGAAAGTTGGTTATTGTAAGACCTGTAAAAAGGTATTGTGTTAATAAAAAATATTTATTTGAACCCTGGATTTGGTGCAATTGTGAATGCAGATCTGTGATGCCCACTAGTGACTCATTTGACACTGTCGAAAAATATATATGTATTTGAGAGAAGGTACAGATAACATTGGACAACAATTTCTTTCAGATATTTGCGTACTAAAAAATAGTTTATGATTACAGCAGACAGCTTCAAGCTGAACACAATTATAATTTCAGGTTGTGTGTAGCATGTTGAAAACTGGAGAAACACTTTTTATTGAATTTAGTGTGTTTAATTGCTTAATGATGCTGACACACTGCATGACTACAATTGAACTAAAAACATTTTGTTGCTGATTTTCATTTGTACTCGGCCTCTCATGCTTTTGTTGCTGTGTTTAGCAACAGTTGGCCAGAACTGATGATTTCTTCTTGCCTTGATATCCCTTTTCCATATTTATCACCAAGATTAGCTGGGAAGAAGTCCAAGTGTGAACAGAGAAAAAGAATCTTTAGCATCATGTTGCATTTCATGGTTTTGAGTGTGTTGTCAAAAAGCTGGATGCAGTCTGGTGCTCTGTTGATGCCAACAAACTTTTCAACAACATCCTTGAATGCCTTTCATGGGATTTACTCTGTCCCCACTAGCAGATCTTCAAATTGCTTCTGATTGATGACGTGTCTTCCTTAATCTTGGCATCAGTTAATCATTGAAACATCTGTCTCAGATATCAAAATCCTTAACTTTCCTTATTCATTGCTTTCATTAAGCATTTCATTGGTCCAAGTTTAATATGAAGAGTAGGCAACAATATCTTTGTTGGGTCGACAAGTGATATATGTGCTGCACTTTTCTGCCCTGTAACTAAATGCTTATGGAATAGCCACTTCTTTTTAATGTAATAGGACTCTTTATCATGAATGTCCCATTCACAAATGAAACACATCTGGTAATATCTGTGCTGCATTCCTGGTAGCAGGGTCACAAGTTTTAGATCACCACAGATGTCCCAGTTGTAATCATTGTACTGTATCCAGTGTCAAACACGTGCGATTGGGAGGCAGATAAAGTGCCTGAATAATAGTATAGGAATTATAATTATTATCTGGCATGGTATAGGAATAGTACCACACCAGACCAGGGGGTGGCGAGCTGCACTGACTTTCTCTCTCAATTCCCTGAAGACCATCCATGGAAAATCCCGCTAGGTCCTGGCACCATTGATGACTTCACTTCCGGTTCCTGTTTCGATGACCACCATATTCTCACACTCAAATCAGTTCTATTTTGGACTCAAACCTGTGAACATCTCAACAAAATTACCCATTTGCAGCAGGGCATAATATACGGGTGGCTGCCCAAAACAATTTTTCAATGTCTTTGGACTGTTATTGTGACAACAGTATGTATACTTAGGGACTATAGGGACCATAGAGACATTTAAAGGTAATTTTTGTGATCAGTGGGCCAGAATCTAAAAGAATTCAGGAAGAAAAATATTTGTTGTGGATTTACCAAAAGATTTGTAGCTCTAAAAACAATGTTAACTTGTACTTAAGTATGTGTGCTGTGACAAATGTGGTTTCCCAAAACTCTTTGTAATTAACTTAGTTTGTTAAATGCCCTAAATGTGGAAGAGATGCTGTCCTAATCAGTCTACCTTAGTTGGAAGTCAGGATGACTCGATTTTGCATTATAACACACATTTTCTTTACCTTGTCACACACGTGCAAATAGGGGGACGTTGTGTGGACCAAGTAAAGGTAATTCCATGCCAGGCCAGGGGAGGGCGGGGTGCATTAAACCTTCTCCTGCTATCTCTACAGACCAGCCGCGGGAAAACCTATCTGAATCAAGAACGTCACTTCTGGTTCCAGCGCCCAGATGAACGTCACTTCCAGTTCCGGCGCCCAGAAGAACGTCACTTCCAGTCCTGGTGCCCAGGCTGATGTCAGAAAAACATCACTTCCGGTTAACATACATCACTTCCTGTCTGACCACTTAAAACCGCCATCTTTTCCAACCTTCATCAGTTCTGTCTTGGACTCTGTACAATCAACTACTCTGTTGAATGAAAAAACAAACCTTTGCAGCTAGGAATATTATATGGGTGGCTGTCCCAAACCTTTTTACGTGTGTCGAGTCTCTTCCTTTTTACAACCTTTATTCCTCAGAATTACATGGGATTGGCCGCAAAGTATCCCAAAACTCTAACCTTGACCTGTTATTACTTTAACAGTGGAATAGTTGGCAGGATTTCTAACAGGAAAAAAAAGAATGTCTCCATCCCAGGATCTAGTGTCCGTCATTCATGCTATGGTTGCAGACATCCAGGCACTAAAGCTCCAGGTTGGGGAGCAACGGACAAGCTCATCGAAGTGGAGGTATGTAACCGACTTATGTTACTCTCCAGCGGGGCCCTCAGATGGTTCCGTCTAAGGTTTTATTGCCCCTACATCTGGATGAAAATATCAAGACCTACCTATTGGTGTTTGTAAGAACAACCATACGTCATCTCTGAGAATGTGCAAACTTGAGGGGACCGGCACAGCTGGCCTACTAAGACATTGGCAGCCAGTAATTATGATCAACTGAAGGCTGACATGTTGGAATTAATCTGGTCCAGCGGGTGAGGGCATGCCACCAGTAGACCTTCAATGCAGAGAGGCCAACCACGTTAACAATTTTTTGGGTAGATTTGGGTGATGACTGAAACCCAAGGTAAACTTGGCAAAACAAATTACCGCCGTGGTCACATGTGACCTACTTCTATAGGAATCTACCCCACCAAATACCTCACCCAGCTGGTCCGGAGACAAGAGCACATGAACCCAGACTCTTTAAAAGCAACCCTTGAGTGTTCCCGCTCAAATAACATCAAGTCACACTTAGCAGAATACAGAAAATGTGTCTGCTTAGATACTTATGTATAAGGCTTTGCTTGTCGCGGGTCGCTTTCACAAGTCGAGTGTGCAGAATATTCCACTGATCACCATAAATCCTGTCCTGGATGTGTCCATAATAAGAAGCCCAGCCGACACGATACGGAACCAGTGGTTTGACCCAAGGAGAAGCACACAACTTCTTCCTGTTGTTATAAGTGTGTGGAGTTAAGACATACAAGAGGTACTGTTTTTTCACCAATACCCAGTCTCTTCCACACAACAAAGTGGTGCTTGTTAACAGGCATAGGATTTCTTCACGCATTTATTCCAACAGCAACATTTTTTATTGTTGCTTGTTGATATGTCCTTCTGAAACAATGGGAACCAGGAATGACCAGTCCTACCTGTATTCACAGGAAAACTCGATGGTACATCTACACCCATTGTATCATTATTCATATCTTCTGACACCTGTAAGTACTCCACAGACCACGGCTGAAGAGCAGTATAACACAGCATGGTTGGAATGTGGAATATCTCCACAAATGTTCAGGCAGCATCAGATACTCACCAGGGCATTGCTGTGACATAATTGTGTGTGTGTCATGCTACGCAATAATGATGTAAAAGCAGGTGTCTCACTGCCCATTGTGGATGAAGAATATATGGAAGTGGAAGAGGAGGAGGTGGTGGCTATAGAGGCTCACAACTACCAAATGCCACATCTTACCTGATGGGATGCCCACCAGGCTGGTGTAAAAACTAGGCAGGCTGTCATCTAAACTATATTTTGCTTGATTTACCTTTGATTTCATAAGAGGTACATTTCTTATCATTCATATTGTTGAGGTGGAAATGAATACACTGAAGTAGTAAGTACATTTTTCGATTATTTCAGTTACTGTTAAATTGTGCATATCCATGAACTTTTGACAAGTATATGTTGTGAAAGACAGTATCCTTCCTGAGCAGATGGCTGGTTGTCTAGTTGTAAAGAGTACATTAATGAATATTGTAGTAACATCGAGTCACACTTAGCAGAATACAGAAACCGTGCCTGCTAAGGTGCTTACATACAGGGGTTTGCTTAAATGGTAATTTAATGTTTGTGTTTTCAATTTGCCTTACTTTTGGCACTGTTATTTTATCTCATAGGACTAATGACAGCACTTTGCATTGACAATGTTCGATTTGTAAGGCTTAATGTGGGGATTACCAAAATTGTACTTTATTTTCATTCATAGGACTCCGTAACGTATAAGAAGCCTTTCAAGAAACCTACATAAAAGTCGCTCATTCATTACCTACATACTCCTTTAAGTCTTTTGTTACTCAGTAAGTGTGAAAATTTTGGAGAAACTCACCCCAGTGTAAGTATAACATGAAAAGAATGATCTGACAAATGCTCAGGTTCATTTGTTTGGCTAACAGCTAACTTTTCATTCACACACTGTAGTTTTTAAAAACTGTAAAGGCAACTGCTTCCACCACATAACCTGGTAGTTTGTTCCAGATTCTCATTATTTTTTGTGTGAAGAAGTGGTTCCTGGCTTCAGTCTTAAATGCACTTTTCCTTAATTCTTGAGAATGATGTTTCATTACTTAATCAAAAAGAATTTTGGATCAACTTTATAGATATATTTGGGAGTTCTGAATACCTGGATTAAGTACCCAAGCAATAATAATGCTCAGTATTAATGACAGTTAATTCCCTGAACCTGTCAGAGCTAAACAATACAATTTACACACTACAACTTATTTTTGTATAGCGCCCTTCACTGAGTACAGGCGCGGAGCGCTGTGAACAATTTTCAGTTAAAATACAAGTACAGATGATGCTAATTACTAAACACAGAACTGCTACACATGTAAATAAAGATTTGTTAAAACATGCAAAGAATAAGATTAATTATTAATTGTTTTAATATTATTAACATATTATTACAATTAATTGATGAACTTTGGCCAATTGACCACAGAGGAGATTAGAGGGCCAATTATAAAAGAGAAAGTCAAAAAATAAAGTCCAAGTCCTGGAGAGCTTGGCCAACTGGCCGTCTACCCCATCCTAGGGTTTCTATAGTGTCTGTGACTGTGATGGCTGTCTAATCTAATGAGAGAATCTTTCCAACACCCCTTTATCCAAGATGACTTTTCCATATGCAGGAGATCAGCCTGGCAGTAAAGCAGTGCACCAAGTGCCACATCTAGATACCAAGAAGAGAAACAAAATAGAGAATGATTAGTAATGATTTAAACATATTGTGATACTTATATTTCTATACAAATGATTAACAAACATAAATGCAGTTTGTACTGCTAATCAGCAGCTCTAGTCAAGGTAGACTAGACTAAAGTAGTGAATCTTCAGCTGGGATTTAAAAGCTGAGACTGAAGGGTCATCTCATATATTAGCAGACAGATTATTCCACAGATTTGGGGGCCCTCTATTAAAAGCTCGGCCACCCACTGTTATTTCATTAATTTTTGGAATCTTAATTAGGCCAGCATTTTGAGATCTCATTATGCTGCCTGCTTTGTAAGTAATGATAAATTCAGATAAGTAAGCAGCACCTTGGTAATTTAAGGCTTTACAAGGTAAAAGGAGGATTTTGAAATCAGCCCTAAAAATAGCATTTTAGTTCAGGGATGTGCTTGTCTGTTCTCCCATGAACATTTTCTAACGCTGCTGAATTTTATAGTGTGGTGATCAGGAACACACATAGTACTCCAGATGTGGACTTTCTAGTATTATATAGTGTAATGAGACAAAGAAACAAAGAAGGTTTGGGGGGGGGGGGGTCCACCTTGTATATTATCATAATCACACAAAACAAAGCGAGTAATCATAAAAGACTGAGTTATAAACATGACTAAGTTGGTGAGTGAAGTGCTCTGGCTTTATAAGTGCTAAGCAGGAAGAGGTGGAATTTGACCAGATGTGAGGTCTGTAGGAGGGTGTGGCCTTACAGCAGAAGTGGGTGGAGCTTTAGTTGGTTTTCCTTTCTGGAGGTCTGTGGAAGAGGGAGAAAAGGCATTAGTGTAATTCATCAACCCCCGACTCTGCATCTTACCTTAAGTTAAACCCTTAGACCATCTCCCACAAGTACGTGTGTGACAATAGTTTAAGTATCAATAATATAAAGAGAAGAAGAATAATACAAAAAGGACATATATCATCAGAGGAAATAGTGAAATGTAGAACCAAGGAAGGAAAGTCATCATCACTAACAGAAAAGCTTGCTTAGCTGGGTCAGGAGGTGTTAATCACTAAAAATAACAACAATATAATAAATCTAATGACACTTATGGTATGAGGAAGACTCAGACACATGCCACTTTGGGTTTGGTAAGTGTTGAAGTATCTGTCTATGGAACCGATATTTGAGTGCAGACACACTACTTTTAAAACCAATTGTTGAATGTGGTGTGATGGCACCTCTCTGATCAAACACACAGTAATGGTTTAAAGTAGAAAAGCCAGTGACCACAATGACCTTGGATCATCTAGAAAAAAATGAGAATACATCTAAGCAATATCATTACTTATACACAACATAATTAAATACATCAGGCAAGTATTCAAAGGGAAAAATGCTGGCAGTACAAACCATCTTGCCAGTAACAAATATTCTTGTTTATTGGTAAATTCATTCCCCATTATCAATGTTTATAAGCAGAGGCATCTGGAAGTGGCATGGCATCACTGTTGTGTAGGCTGATTGATGGGCTGATGAAAGCAATTGCATTCTGCAAATTAAAAATTTCCTATCATTTCCTAGTTGATGATATATAATGACAAAGATAAAAAGGTTCATTAGCATGCAGCCCTTTATTTTTTTTAAAGCAAAATAATAATATACTGACCTTACGTATACTTAACATGACATCCTATATGGAGAGTTCCTGCTGCAAATGTATTTTTTATATTTAGTAATTATTGCTGAACAGGTCAGGCACCTCTATCCACAGTAGAAGCCTACTCAGAGCAAACAGGTGCAAGTGAGAATGAAGCAGTTATTTTTGCAGATTTAACATAAAAGGCAGTGGGTGCTGAAATGATTCTGTTTTGTCATGGGATGAAACAAAACTGTTGAGTTACTAGTTACCATTAATTCACGTTAAGGCTTGTTTTTGAGGTTAATATTTCTATTTCATTTCATACACTTTTGTGATTTGGTTATTACAGCACACCTAGTGGGGTAGGTATCTAAATACTTGTCGAGACTTTCTCAAAACAGAAAAGAAACACGATAAGCATGTCTGCACGGGACTGATGTGTGCGTTTCGATGTTTGATGAATGGTTTGATGTGGTGAAGCAAAATGCTGACATACAAATGCATTCGTGGTGCTTTTATATTCAAGCGTCGCATATTCCCGATTGTAATGACACGATTCATTTTAAAAGTCTCACATACCATCTTTTGTGCCTTTTTTTTTTTTTCTGGGACTTCCTCCTTACCTCACATCAGCGGCAAACAGCAGTAGATCGCCACACAGGACACATTAAATGTATGATATTCCAACTCTCTGCACATTTAGAATCCTTAGATTTATTACTTGATATCACTTTCATGATGAAATGCATTAAAGTATGTATGTTACATTTTACAGATAAATTGTTAATTTTGTTTAAATAATGAATACTGTTAATAATTACACACATGGGTGTGACACGGTGGCGGAGCAGTAGCACTGCTGTCTCGCAGGGAGTCACGTCGCTGGTATTCCCTGCCTGGAGTTCACATGTTTTCCTGCTGGGTTTCCTCAGTTTGCTCCGGTTTCCTTCCAAAGTATGCAGATTTGGTGACACTAAAATGACGCTACTGTATGTGAGTGCTTGTATTCACCTTGCGATGAGCTGATGCCCCGTCCAGGGATTGTTTCAGCCTCATGCCCAATGCTTCCTGGAATGGACAAATCCCTGGTTTGATGGATTTAATCATTAAACATCCTTTTCAGACATATTGCAGTAAGGTGTCGTCGGAATTTAATGAGTGTTCCAGGCAATTCACAACAGAGCGAAGCCGAACCTGTTATCACCGTGATGATATCTCGCATTGCCTCTTGGTGGATTCTTCCAGATTTACATAAAGGACACGCACAAGTATAAACAGTAAAACGCTTGCATAGCAGGAGCGTCTGCTGGAGAATGTGTCATGTTGCGTGAAGTAAAAACCTGGCCTAAGTGTGTGTAAATGAAAAAAAAAAATTAGAAATGAACTCATCTTTAAATAGGTCCAAAGACTCCTGAAAAGTAAATTATTCATTCAATTTCAAAATATCTAGTTTGGACAAACCTTCAGCATCATTATTACTATCAAATAGCAATCCTTGTGGTAGATGCTTTTGGACATTAGAAGTTAAAAGAAAAAAAAATGTTTGAAACTGTCTCCCTGGTATACAAGAGATTTCATCTCCACCAGCACCGTTTACATTAGGAAATGAGATCATATATAACATTTAACTTTATGTTTTATTTTGAGATAACAGTTTATATTTAAGAAGTCTTTTTCTGTAAACCAAATGTTTAGACAAGACTTTTAATAATTAACTATTTTGGGATCTTTGGATGTTATTTGATGGCAGAGGGGCATTGCTACAATGTACCTTGTATCTGAGTGCTCATTGGTGGGACTGAAATATTCACCAGCTACTATATGTTAAAGAACCCTTAGTGATAACAGGAGCTGTTCTCTTAAGACTAATCAGACCTGCTATGAAGAGCCTTGCTGCTCATTTTTAGAGTCTCCACCAGTTGGTGAAAATAAAGGACGTTTTTTAGATTTAATTTACAACGATGACTCAAGGACTTTTTTTTCATTTACTAAGTATTTTCTTCAACAACATGCTTTTTCAAAAAGGCTTAACACCTGATCAGTCACTTCATGTAAATGAATGATGATCTGTTTGCTCATTTCCTGGTGATCTATCTACTTTGTCGTAATTTATGTGTTTCCTCGTCTCCAAAACATGCAGACCAATCAGAGAATGACGCAGAGCTGTATATATGCTAATTTTATATGACGACTCTGCGATGGGGAGCATCTATTACTTAGCCTTTGAATGGGCCAGGAAGTAAATTCGGAGCTTGGTTGGAGCTCTAAAATGTAATTCTTACAATATTTTTTGAACTAATTTCATATATGAAATTACTGTGGAACTACAGACCAGTATACCCAACCTCCTCGGATAGGATTGAGCATGTCATATTTTATATAGACACTTTTTTCCTGATCTGGGGAGAAGTCAGAGACATTCTGATTGTTCTACAGAGATACTGCTGGGTCATTTCTAGTGCTCCGGTTATTGCATTTAGATACATTTTGCTGTTTTTTTATTGTAAGATAAGCCAATCGTTTAAAACAAGATTTTAAATACTGGGTGCCTCCAAGCTCGTGTTACTAACCTGTCAGCAGGCCTACCAACTTTTGAGGGTTAACCTAATTGGCATACAGTTTATCATGCCAACTGGAAACATCTGCAAAGAGCATAGAAACAGCAGCAAAATGCCATCCTTTAGCAACTTTAGACCTTGTGTAAAAATATTACCTAAGAAAACATTTTCAGAGAGCCTGTGTTACAGTATATCAGCCTATTTTATCATTCCAGAGTTTGGGAAGCCTAAAGCTTAAGGTCCCACATCTTGCAGTGGTTTTATACTGGGAATTTTAAAAAGTATTGTGGCTCCAAGGTGAAGTTAGCTAAGTCATTTACAAATTTACAAAAGTAAGAATTTAAAACTGGTACAATACTTAGCTAAGAAGATGAAATATAAGGCCATACTTCCTAATTATACAGCAGGTTTGATCTTTATTACTGTGTTTTAAATTAACTCTAGAGTAGGAGGCAAATTATCAGGACAGTCTGACAGTAAGGTAATTATGTTAGTCAGTTCTTTTTGATTCAATAAGTGAACTAGAATTTCAAGATTCTGCGTAAAAAAGAAACAGTCCTTTATTTCCTTAATAATATTGCCCTTTCCTTATATCCTTAATATTTCTGTGTTGAAGGAAGATATGCACATGTGACAATAAAGGGTTGAATCATTGTCACCTAATCTTGTATGTATTCTGATTCATTCAGAGCTCCATTAGTCCAGGGTGGAAACATGAGCTACAGTAGTTAAAAATGTCAAAATAGAAATGTGGCCAAAATTCAGGCAGGGGTCAGGAAATTAAGGAATCAAATAAAACTGAACCAAAACATGAGCCAGATGCCAATTTAAAATAACATTTCCAAAACTTCTTACTCTAATTTGGTTTTCTTTTGCTTAATTATGTTAGAGAAAGATGGTGAACATTTATGATTTAATTTTGGTCAAAGATATGACACTGTGAGTTGGGCATGAACATTTTATATAGTAAATAGGAACTAACATCAGCTTGTTACATGGCTAGCAATAGCCATAGCAATGGTAAATAAGATGGCTATGATAGTGACAAGATCACACAGAATGGTGTTGTCTGAAAAGAAAAAAAAAACTAAAATTGTAACATGATGATGCCATTGTAGCAATAATAAAAATAATTAACAATAAGAAAAACAAAAGCAACATGTAGCAGAATTTCACAAATAATTCTTAAAGTTATTAAACTGTTGGATCCTCACCAAATGATACACTGGTTATAAGGCCCAGCATCTGTGATGTGGCACATAGTGTCCTCTAGAAGGCAACCACTAGCAACAGTGCAGCGTGTCCTATCAACACAGTCACAAAATGCTGAGACTACAAAATGGTGTCATGACATGCCTAAAATAAATAAACAAGAAAAAAATTTTCATAATTAGTTGTGAGTAAATTATTAATACAAAGCACTCACACACTCATATTTCCTGAGGTTAAAGCCTTCCAGAGACCCACAATAAGCAGCAGAAATTCCCCTTTAGTAAAAAGAAATGAACAAGCTGACCCAAGTCATAACAATTTGATAAGTAGGAATTAAACCACTTAAGAAAAGTGTCTAATGGACCAACTAAATTCTCAGGTCTGTCTACTTCTGATGTGTGTAAAAGAGTGGATCCTTGTTGGCACTATTGCCCACCTTTTCCCCAAAAGACAGAGGCTCTGGACACATTAAAAGCACCAAGAAGTATTTTAATGCTTCTTCTTCTCAAACAGTGCCTCAGCCACAATAAACACACAATATTCTTCTCCTCCACAACTCCCAGCAAGCTCTGTCCTACTCCTCCCAACTCGCTTGCTGGATCTCCAACAGTCCTTTATAAAGTCCTTATCCTGGAAGTGCTTCTGTCCTTCCGCCCATGTGCCTTACTCGCACTTCCGGGTGAGATGGAGAACTGGCTTTTTCTTCAGCCCAGAAGTACTTCAGGGCTCCTATCCTTGTGATTTAGGAGTACGTTTGGGCTATGGATGAGGCGTGGCTCCTCCGGTCCACTCACAACTCCTCCTGGCGGCACCTACGGTACCCAACAGGGCTGAGAAACCGCACTCCAAGTCCCAGGATGCCCTGTGGGATTCTGGGGCACCATTACACTCCAGGGGAGCTGCCATCTAGCATTTTGGGGGAGCCAGTGTCCTGGAAAAGCTGCCTTCCCCCATCCTTTCCTCACAGGGGCATTCTGGCCGGGATGAGCTGCTGGCCGTCCACCACATTTGGTAAACCTATCTTTAGCAACTCTTCCTTGGAAATGCCCATGTCTTCCCAGACCATTTCAAAGATATAATCCTTCCAGCGGGTCTTAGGTCTTGCACTGTGTCTCCTCCCAGTAGGCTGTGCCTGGAATACAACCTGAGGGAGTCGGCTAAGAGCATTCTAACCCTGTGTCCAACCACTTAAACTGTCTCCTCTCAAACTGGAGACACGACAGTTCTACTCCATAGTCTTTCCATATTCTCGAGAATGAGGATGGGAATGTGGACTTACAGTTAAATCAAAAGCTTCTTCCAAAGATTTAGCTCTCTCTTCACCACCATTGGGACAATGGTCTATTGTCAACAAAGCTGGATGACCTACACTGATTCTTTGTTTCAACTTGCAGTCACCTGTAACCTCACCTGGGTTAAGTGATGTGTAAAATACTCAGGGCATCTCTCTAAATTGCCTTTCCCAAGATTTCTTACTTTTTTTCTTTGGGAGTCAAGGCTGGGGGGGGGGTTGGGGCGGGCCTGTCAAAAACCAGGGCCTGTTAAAGCCTATTTAGGCATTCCTTACGTGATTTTGTGCTATAAAAGAAATAAATTGTTCTTGTTGTAAACAGGGTATTTATGGTGTGCTTAATCATGCAGTTTATATCAATGGAAAATGAATGTCCATCAGTGCCATGTGGTAATGGCTTTTTCATAGCTTATTAATAATTATCATTACTACTTATGGTGGCTCCAAAATCCGTACTAACCCCTACTCTCTTTTCTGTTCTTTTTCCGGTTTTCTGTGGTGGCGATCTGTGCCACGACTACCTAATCAAAGTACCATGATGTCCCTACATTGATGGATTAAAGACCAGAAGTCCACGTGACCGTCATCATCAAGTCCTTCCATGAGAACCCTGAATACAATGAGGACTGATCATTTATGTTAGGTAGTATGCCTAGAGAGGGCTGGGTGGTCTCGTGGCCTGGAACCCCTGCAGATTTTATTTTTTCTCCAGCCCCCCTCCAGAGTTTTTTTTGTTTTTTCTGTCCTCCCTGGCCATCAGACCTTACTTTTATTCTATGTTAATTAGTGTTCTCTTATTTTAATTCTTACTTTGTCTTTTTTTTGCTTTCTTCATCATATAAAGCACTTTGAGCTATATTATTTGTATGAAAATGTGCTATATAAATAAAAGTTTTTGTTGGTTGTAGGGGGGCTTACGCGCGCAACCGACAGGAGTTCGAGTTTAAATGCTTAGTTGCTCGGGGCGTTTCGTGAACGCGCTGCCTTCTATCTGGATAGGTGCATGAGGTAGACGGGGTGGCAGATTGACTGGACAATCTTGCTGGTTATATTTAAAGAGTTACAGGCCAACAGGGGGCGTCAGTAGACCTAAAGACGAGGTAGAAGTAAGCAGTGCTGAGCTATTTGGAGAAGCAGTTGTGATTTTAGTGGCTTTGTAAATATTCTTTTGTATATAGAGTTATATATCTCCTAGTGATCATTTTGGTTGAGGTATATATCTTATTTGGTGCTGGGATAGATTTTGATTTTGGTGCAATTGTTTTTGTATATACACACAATCGTTTTTGTTCTTGTGCATTTTTTTTTTCTTTCCTGTTGAAGGAGCTTCTTGAGCCAGAAAAAAAAGAAGACAACCTTGATTATTGGAGTGTGTGTATAGTTTTTGTAGGAGTGCACTGTTTTTGTAAATACATCATATTTTTCCTTTTTTTTGTTTTTATTTATTTCTGAAGAAGTGTCAGTATTGAAGGTCTGAGTCTCAAAGCCCACCTGACAACAACAACAACAACATTTATTTATATAGCACATTTTCATACAAAAAATGTAGCTCAAAGTGCTTTACAAAATGAAGAACAGAAAAATAGAAGACACAATAAAAAATAAACATAAGTAAACATTAATTAACATAGAATAAGTAAGGTCCGATGGCCAGGGTGGACAGAAAAAACAAAAAAAAACTCCAGAGGCTGGAGAAAAAAAAATAAAATCTGTAGGGATTCCAGACCAAGAGACCGCCCAGTCCCCTCTGGGCAAAATTTTAATTGTACAGCACTCTTGTAAATAAACTTGCACTATTCACCCTTCAATTTTTGTCTGTGTCTCATCTTTCCACTGATCCTGTTTATTTCATAAACTATCAGATGTCCAGAGTGTAGGCTGGGACAACTTCCCACTACACGGGATATCACATGCCATAAGTAATTAATTGCAGAATGTTGATGATATTACATATTGGCACAACTCTAACCTTCACTAAAGGAACAGTCTACACATTTGTTCAACTCCTCCACCTCATGCAGTATTTAATGTCATATCTAAAAAGAATTAGTTACAATTTATAAATAAATAAATGAATAAAATAGGTCTGAATCTAATTTCTTTAATAAAGATACAAGAACTGCCAAGTAACCTGGGACAATGCCATCCATCCATCCATCCATCCTCTTCCGCTTATCCGAGGTCGGGTCGTGGGGGCAGCAGCTTAAGCAGAGAGGCCTAGACTTCCCTCTCCCCGGCCACTTCTTCCAGCTCTTCTGGGAGAATCCCAAGGCATTCCCAGGCCAGCCGGGAGACGTAGTCCCTCCAGCGTGTCCTGAGTCTTCCCCGGGGTCTCCTCCTGGTTGGACATGCCCGGAACACCTCACCAGGGAGGCGTCCAGGAGGCATCCTGATCAGATGCCCGAGCCACCTCATCTGACTCCTCTCGATGCGGTGGAGCAGTGGCTCTACTCTGAGCCATTCCCGGATGACTGAGCTTCTCACCCTATCTTTAAGGGAAAGCCCAGACACCCTGCGGAGAAAACTCATTTCAGCCGCTTGTATTCGCAATCTCGTTGTTTCGGTCACTACCCATAGCTCATGACCATAGGTGAGGGTAGGAGCGTAGATCGACTGGTAAATTGAGAGCTTTGCCTTACGGCTCAGCTCCTTTTTCACCACGACAGACCGATGCAGAGCCCGCATCACTGCGGATGCCGCACCGATCCGCCTGTCGATCTCACGCTCCATTCTTCCCTCACTCGTGAACAAGACCCCGAGATACTTGAACTCCTCCACTTGGGGCAGGATCTCTCCCCCAACCCTGAGAGGGCACTCCACCCTTTTCCGGCTGAGGACCATGGTCTCGGATTTGGAGGTGCTGATTCTCATCCCAGCCGCTTCACACTCAGCTGCGAACCAATCCAGAGAGAGCTGAAGATCACGGCCTGATGAAGCAAACAGGACAACATCATCTGCAAAAAGCAGTGACTCAATCCTGAGTCCACCAAACCAGACCCCTTCAACACCCTGGCTGCGCCTAGAAATTCTGTCCATAAAAGTTATGAACAGAATCGGTGACAAAGGGCAGCCCTGGCGGAGTCCAACTCTCACTGGAAACGGGCTCGACTTAATGCCGGAAATGCGGACCAGGCTCTGACACCGGTTGTACAGGGACCGAACAGCCCTTATCAGGGGGTCCGGTACCTCATACTCCCGGAACACCCCACACAGGATTCCCCGAGGGACACGGTCGAACAGCTTTTCCATGTCCACAAAACACATGTAGACTGGTTGGGCAAACTCCCATGCACCCTTCTGGACTCTGCTAAGGGTGAAGAGCTGGTCCACTGTTCCGCGAGTAGGACGAAAACTACACTGTTCCTCCTGAATCCGAGGTTCGACTATCTGATGGACCCTCCTCTCCAAAACCCCCGAATAGACTTTTCCAGGGAGGTTGAGGAGTGTGTGTAGTTGGAACACACCCTCCGGTCCCCTTTTTTAAAGAGGGGGACCACCACCCCGGTCTGCCAATCCAGAGGCACTGTTCCCGATGTCCATGCGATGTTGCAGAGACGTGTCAACCAAGACAGTCCTACAACATCCAGAGCCTTAAGGAACTCCGGGCGTATCTCATCCACTCCTGGGGCCCTGCCACCAAGGAGTTTTTTGACCACCTCGGTGACTTCAGTCCCAGAGATGGGAGAGCCCACCTCAGAGTCCCCAGGTACAATGCCATTACATAAAAATATATTTATTATGTTCAGTATGGGATGTGTGGGGTACGATGAGGCAGTAGAAAATGCTGTTGCCTCATAGTTCCAAGAGAGGATTTGGATTCTAGCATGGTCACTGTCAATTTGGGAGTTTTCAGATTTTCCACACTACCGTGTGAGACTACTTATCTGTGTACTCCAATTTTCCTCTCATATCCCAAAGACATGCAAGTTGGGTTTACTGGAACTGGCCCTGTAATAGACTGGCTCCCTTGTGCTGCTGGGTTTGGGTTCCGCTTCCTTTGGCCATAAATGGGATTTAGAGGATAAAGAAAATGGATGGATGTATGGAGTATGCCTTTTGCTCTTCAAGTGATTTTTTTCAATAAATTATTTGGAAGCATGTATTAATTACATGTGGATTTTAATAAATCTAACACTTTACTGTTTCATTAATGATCTAAATTTACTAAGGTAGTCAGTGCACATATAGTATTGTAACCCTTCCAGATCTTCAGTCTGACTATTCAGTTTGCAGTGATACTTTTTTGAGTTTATGATTAAATTGATCTACAATGTAGTAACTGCTTATATAAATCGTGTTTAATTTAGCAGTTTTTATCTTTCTAGCCTTCTTGATTGTGACTGCTACCTTGATATGTCAAGTAAAGTGCCTTGGGATGCGCTTCCTGAAATGGAACTATATAATGAAAAACTTGATTGACTGGCTGATTTACACAAATTTTTTAAAAAATGAATAAATGGCCATCCCTGGATGAACTTGGAGTCAAAGTGGTGACAATTACCAGGATCCTAAATGCCACAGGACAGAGAGAGAGTTTGATTGATTGATTGATTGAAAACTCTGGGGAAATGTAGCAAGTGCAGGCTGCAATGAGTGGAAGATCCATGCCTTCTGCTAGGATTTTGTAAGTTATTCTTTTGCTGTTCAAAATAAATAACCCATTTTTTAAAAAGAAGGTTTACAATGTATAGCAAAGACTATTTTGTTCTAAGGAATAATGAGCAGCTAAATCCTAAGTTTACCCTTCTTTCTGAATCTGCCAAGAAAGTACAAATTAGTGAGCTCTCTAAGTCAGGAACATTAGTCCAATCAAATATTAAGTAGTTAGTGTACAGGCCCAAGGCAATTTTTTCTTATGCCATCCATTTTTATGATTTCTCGTTCTTCTATTTTATAGTTGCTTCATATTACTGAAGCACAATACATTGTGTTTTACTGCCTGGCTATAAAGGAAGAACAAGTCTGCAGTTAATTGCTTTAATTTACTCGGAATAGAAATCAGAATGCTGTTAAATAGATAAAAAGCAATTGAATTGTAATTTTAGAACGGAAGGTACAAAAGATGATAAAATAACTTGCAACAATGAATTTCTTAATAGCTTCTGCATAGTAAGTAAGATTAGGAATAAACTTTGACACTGTGAAAAATTTTAGCTTTTAAATTATGCTACTGTGACACCATCCATCTTCACCTGCCACTGCTTCACAAGGGGAATATTAGAAGTCTTAGGAACCGGGAGTTACAGAAAAAACGGTGCTACACCAAAAATGGTAATTTTTTTTGAATGGGCTGGTAGAATAATAAGGGATAAGGTACTTTTAGTATTCAACATTTTTTTGACTTACAGCATGAAATTATTTGCAGTCCTTCTTTCTTACTGCACGCTTATCCTCAACACAGACACTCGCCGAGTAGTGTCCATGTTGTTCCCATTGTTCACCCAAACTCTTAAAATAAAGGTGCCAAAGTGGTTTTTCAGAGTATTGCAATAGAGGATCCATTTTAGTTTCCAAAAAAAATACAAATGAAGCTCCAAAAAGAATTTCCATAAATAGCCATGAATAGACACTAATAGATTTGTGAGATACAAATGGGTTCCTGATTTTAAAAGGATTGTTTCTACATACAAGAACTCAGGCTCAGTTCATGTTTTCTTGATCTGTTGTATCCAGCCATGAAGCCTACTACACATTAAAAATTTTTGCTTTGTTCACATATTAGGAACCTTTTTAGAGTTCAAAGAACCAATTTTCATATATACAGTAAAGAACCCTTACCAGAACAAAATGTTTTTTTGTCAAGAATTGGCTCAACGAGGAACCACACAAACTGTAATGTGCCATTAAAGAACTGGTAATTTTATGAGTGTATGACAGTGTGGCCTAACACAGCTTCAACACCATCATTAAATTTGCTGATCACACCACCTTTATAGGCCTCAACTCCAGCAATGATGAGACATCGTACAGAGAAGAGGTCTACATGCTGACTGAGTGGATAGATAGATAGATAGATAGATAGATAGATAGATAGATAGATAGATAGATAGATAGATAGATAGATGCAGGTGTAACAGTGTATAATCTTGTGTAGTGTTAACGTTTACCCCCCTGGGTGGAATTGAAGCGTCGCATAGTGTGGGGGATGAACGATCTCCTCAGTCTGTCAGTGGAGCAGGACAGTAACAGCAGTCTGTCGCTGAAGCTGCTTCTCTGTCTGGAGATGATACTGTTCAGTGGATGCAGTGGATTCTCCATGATTGACAGGAGCCTGCTCAGCATCCGTCGCTCTGCCACGGATGTTAAACTGTCCAGCTCTGTGCCTCCAATAGAACCTGCCTTCCTCACAAGTTTGTCCAGACGTGAGGCATCCTTCTTCTTTATGCTGCCTCCACAGCACATCACCGCATAGAAGAGGGCACTCGCCACAACCGTCTGATAGAATATCTGCAGCATCTTATTGCAGATGTTGAAAGACGCCAGCCTTCTAAGGAAGTAAATGACCAGGAGTGATGCCACAATAATAATCTCACCCTTAATGTCAGTGATCATAGACTTCGGAAAGCAGATCACAATGACATCTACATTAATGGGATTCTATAGAGAGGGACAACAGCTGTAAATTTCTTTGAAATGACCACCATTGATGGTCAAACAGATCATGGCTCTTCAGTGCATTAACTCCTTAAACATTTAAGCAAAGCATGGATGTCATTATCTGTCTTCACCAATTTCTACTTGAGCACAGTAGCGTCCATCATAATAATAATAATAATAATAATAAAACGCCTTTCCCATGCTCAAGGACTGGCATGACAAATGATTAAGCAGAGACCACAAAGCATTGTTGAGGGCAATAAAGCTAATGCATAATCTTACTGGCACACAGCTGCCAGCTGTTCATCACATGGTTAACACAGCTGCCTTAAAAAGCCAAAGACACACCAAATATCGCCTGCTGTCTTAGAAAACTAAAGGTTATTATTAAACTTACAGCATCACTTTGCTCCATCCTCTTTTCTTGCATTTCTTCCTTCCCTCCCTCTACAGTGGAGGAAGACACCACTAAAAACCTTGGTGTCACTCCCAACATTCTCCTGGAAGTTCTGCCCTTTCCAGTCCATCTGGTATTTAGTACATTAAAAAAGTTGTGATCAGAACAAAACATTCAGCCCAACGAGTGCATCCATCCTATTAAGTTGAGATTTAAAAGGTTTGGGGGGATCCCCCATATACTGTTGCACAGATAAAAAAGGAAATTATGTCTTTACAGACTGAGGTCAAAATGGAACTGGCACAAAAGAAAATGCGGGTAGTATACATTGGTGGGTCTACAGGAAGTGATGTGTAGAAAGAGGCGTGATCTTGAGGGTTGGAACTAGAAGTGATGTTATTGGGTGGTTTCTTCAATTTCTGCTGGGAGAGAGGAAATAAGAGTTAGAGGGCAGCACCAACCCCCTGTTCAGCGGGTAACTGCATTTATTTGAGACCTTAAACTGTCTCCCAAGCGCACATGTATGACACTATGTAGAAAAGTGATGTAATTTGTTTTTGAAATTCTTAATAAAAACAGTTCAAAAAAAGTGTGGAAACTTTTTGAATGTACCTCATAACTTGTAGTCCACACATGAGGTTATAAAACCTAACACCCAATTAACTTTCTTGATCGCTTCTGTACACTGTCTGGATGTAGACAATGATGAGTCCAATGTAACATCTAGGTCCTTCTCATAAGATTTAATTTCATGTTTAAGACCTCCTATTGTGCATTCAAATGTAACAGTTCAATTCTACATTTACTAGTTTATATTTACTTCCATTAAATTTCATCTGCCATCCAAATCCATCTGTAAAAATGTAGCCGATTCTACATTATCTGCCCTTCCAACTAGTTTGGTATCATCTGCAAACTTAGCCACTTTGTTGATTATATTCTTCCCCAGATCACTTATGCATATTATAAGGAGCAGCAACACCACCACTGACCACTGAGGGACACCACTTTTAAAAACACCTAATTCTTAAAAAGTTCCCTTCACCATAATCCTTTGCTTCTCATATTTGAGCAAATTTTGCACCTACCTATAGACCGTTGCCTGCATTCTCACTTCTTTTAGGTTGATCACTAATCTTTCATATGGTTCCAAATCAAAAGCCTTCTGAAAATCAAGATAAATATTATCATATGCACCTCTCTGATCGTATTGCTTTTGTCGCTTTAAGGAAAGTTCCCATCCGAATGTTCTTTTAAATGGTCATCAAATGAGGAAGCTTTACTACTCTAGGAAAATGATCCTCCTTTCTAATAAGGACCGACAGTCCTCATCTGTATGTTTGTTTTTTGCATTACAAAAGATCTCCACATTAAATGGGGTTACCCTGTAGGTCCCCAACCCTTCATCTATATTTTGGTTATTATAATATAGCATATAAAAAATTTACTCAAAAAACATAACATATAACATACTGACATTTTTTTAACTACTGGCATGAAAGGTTTGGTAATCAAAAGTCCCCTACCATACTGAAATATTATTTTAATAACATATGACATATATTTCTGTTTGTCAATTAAGATGTACACTTTTGTTTCAAAAAGTAATAAATGTTAAGAAAGCATGCTGAGGTCCAACAGGGTTAACTTTGGAGGGCTGTTTTATATTACATCTAATATTGTTAATTTTGTGTTTAAAAATGCTGCAAAAGCTTTGCATGTTTCTTTTGAAGTTTCCAGGAAGCATTCCATTGTTTATTAATTTTGTTTATGAAATGCAGAACCCAAAATGTAGCAATATATATTGTTTTTGATATATTTCCTGTAAAATAATGGCATATGCAATATATTGGAGAGGTCCTTTTTATTATGGTGTATAAGGACAAAACATGAGATCTCATGAAGGTTTGGGACACTGAAGTTAACCCCAATATGATTAAAAGGTCTTAAAGAAAAGTACAAAAAAATAAAATAAACATGATTAGTATTCTTCAGATGCAAGTCAAAGTTGGACTGTCTCAAGATGGAGGAGTAGCTGGTTTTAAGACCTGGGAAGTAGAAGAGGTGGGTTCAGGTGCCCAGAATTCAGAAGTTATGTATTCGGTGGTACGTCTGTCAATCATCCTTTCTGTAAAGGGAAAAAGAGAAGAGGCATTAAGTGACAGTGCCAACCCCTGGTTCAAAGTTCAATTACAATCACCCAAACTCTGAAGTTGTACACTAACCACACGTGTGTGACAACTGCACATATGCAACGGCAATATAAGATATGTTTAAGCACACATTTTCATTATTTAAATAGCATACATTCAAATGTATATACATGTTTAAAAATGTATTTTATGTTGGGGGGCAGCTTGTCTATATGGGGTGCCTGTACTGTATAGGGGTGTTGACATTTTTTTCTGGTGGTGTTGAGAAAGGCTGGACTGTTTAATTTTAGAACAATTTTTGAAACTTGTTCAGAATGGGAATTAAAATGTTGTATTTTTATATTTTATGATGAAAGTAGTCTATTCTATTTATTGATTGAATAAATTAATTACTCTATGTGCGCCCCATGATTTTATTTAGTTACATTGAAAATTGTGGTTAAAAAAAATATTTTTTTCTTTTTAGTGCATTTATAACTAAAGTACATAAAATAAAATCATTTTACTTAAAATATTTTTTTATATATTTTTTTTTACTTTTCAGTCTTAAATTTTAGTATTACATAATATACACTAGTTGTGTAGAATTTACAAGTTAGTATATCGTTACTTAGGTTCACCTGCTTCTTCTCATATCCCAAACATTGCCTCTGATTTTCTCAGGACTGGCTTCAGAGAGTTATAACCCTATAATGGACAAAGTAGGTTTTAAAAATGGATTAATAGATTCCTTTGAATGGCATTCTAATATCAACGTGTTTAACAAATGGGTTAATAATTTACAGGAGGATGGATAGTGCTGCTGCACCACAGCTTCCAGCTCTTGGACTCCATCAGACAGTGAGTACTATAAAGATTCTGGTAAGGTCCATTCAACTCTAGTCACGTGTTTGACTAAACTGGCATCTCAAGAGGAATCCTACATGAGTGAGAGCTAGCAAGTGCATTAATAGGCTGGGCCATGAACTGGTCTTTCATTCAAGGGCACTTCATTCCTTGTACCAGGTGCTACTGGGATAGAAACTCTTTGTGTGTGATTTTACACACAATTACCAATAATTTTAAGAGTATTCTGGGAGAAGAAGTGGAAATAAGAATTCCAATATACTTGGCACATATTGCAAATAAAACTTTAATCTTGATCCATGGGATTTATATTTCTTTAGCAGAGTGTTTTGAATGTCATTTTCAATGTCATCAAGTGACTCTTTGCTAAATTGTATTTTCTTTTATATATACAGTATCATTTAAATTCAACACAGACAATGCTAATATAAGTCGAGCTATTATATAATTGCCTAGGTTTTCATTTTCTGAATTCACTAATCTCCAGTGATCTGAAAAGATAGCTGTCTAAAGTGATTTATTAAAAGATAATTTTTCTGGTGCTGTTTCCTACAAATGTCTGAGTGAAATATTGATTTTAAATTGCATTATTTCATTTCTCTTTGGTTTCTGTCTCATATCTTGCTATCCTTTGAATCTCTTCTATTAATTTTTTTTTTCTGCAGTCTTTTTTTTTCAAATGTAAACACACCCCTTCAAATAGAGTCCTTTAACACATTTTACTTAGAATTGTGACAAAGCATGTAAGCAGCTAGGATCAGCACATTAAATAATGCTACCTGAGGCAAAGCACATATTTTCTATCTCCATATATCCTAACTAGGCATGGGTAGATACACAAACTGTAATAAGAGAATCTAAGTAAGCGAAAACTAATTATTATTTACATTTACTTTTATTTGCTTGGCAGACACTTTAATCCAAAGTGACTTACAAAAGAGGCAAACATAATCGAGTAACATTAGACTTGGGCCTGTTTGTTTAGCAAGTGTAGTAGTGCAGGTAGCTAAAGGTGATTACCACAAGTGAAAAGATGTAATAACTAATAAATTTACAAACGTAGATTAACAATCGATAACGTAATGTAACAAGTCAACCAACGGTATGAAAGGTCACAGAGCAAAGTTTTTTTGCTCAATCAATTAGATTGACATTCACAGAACACATGGGATTGTTATAGCCATCGGATCATTTTTCTGTATTCTAACAAGAAATGGCTGTTTAAGATTTTTTTAAGAAATCTTGTCAAGTAAATTTGACTTACAGCATTTCCATATTTTTGAGTTAAATTAAAGCAAAGTTTTTTTTTTTTAATTTTGGATATCATTTGTTACAGTGCATAAGCTTCATAATAGACAAATTGTCAGAACAATGGACAATACACAACAATTTTTATTGCTTTCATTTTATTTGGATTTTGTGATTGTGAAATTGAATGCACGACGTACCTCATTTATTTTGTATGCCTCTCTAAAAACCTTGGCAGTTTCAAACTCTGTGCTGTAAGCTAAGACGCCTTAAAAACAAACTTAAGAGACATTTAACAGGCATTGTACCTGTGACTGACACCTTAATAATTTGAAGCAGAAACTTTCACAACCATTAAAAAGAATCTGTAAGAAATATTGTGACATTTTAGCAGTTAGCTATACAAACAGGACTGATGAACTGAATGCTCTCCCCTCTTTTGTCAAATTTGTTATGTTATCATGTAATAACATTACAGAACTTAATTAAATTTTATAAAATGACAATACATATATAGATAATCAGAAAAATGATCAGGTGCTGATATGCAGCTTTGAAATGCACAACAGTTTTTCTTGGAAGCCTGCAGTGCAACAAATGACAGCAAATTGTAGATCTAAGAAATTTGAAACTTTTAAAATGAAAATATTTATTACATTTTTCAAAGGTCATCTATAAACTAACCACTTGATATGTATTTAACTATTCCAATTTTACTCTTATTTTTTGTATTATTTTTTTGCAGTATTCAAAAAAATGTGGCCCTTACCAAAGAGCCACTGATCACCTTGTCATTTCATCCCACATTCCAGCTGTTTATGTAAAACTTGAGAACAAAGATCTGAATGATATCTCTCTCCCTTTTTGTTGCACTTAAGATGTTTAATTGATTTATGTAGTTCATCTTTTTTTATTCTTATTTACCAAGACATTTGCAAGCTTTAACCAAAGGGTCTTGACATACGTAGTCCAACTTTACCATGTATTAAAAATAGTATTATGTAAACAAACAAAAAAAGATGAAGAGGTTGGGTACCGCTATGGTAAAACCTCTTTTAATAAAGAAAAACTTCAGATGTGAGCATCAGTAGGTTTTGCACCCTAGGAACCAAGTTACCCGAACTATTCTATAACATTTTATTAATAATTTACCACTCTGAATCTGATCTTTCTGATCATAAAATAGGTCATTACGATAGCAACTGATGACAAGCATTCATAATTAATTGCAGAATTACAGTATTTGAGGGTTCCTCTACATTGCTCTTTCTCTTGCACAATTTGCCTGAAAAAGTAACCAGCACATCACCATCTCATAACAGGCTTAAGTTTCGAGTTCGGTATTTTTCTACTCAGCTGTTTTAGCTTTCAACTGTCCTTAATAAACTGTGACACATAGACAGACACATACTCATAACTGAGATATCAATGTTTTTGGTATCAGGGTACCCTAAAACGTTGAGATCCATTGAAAACTGGAGATCGAAATTTTTGATGATAAAGCTTGTGCTCCCCAAAAGGTGGGTGAAAGGAGCAAAATAAAAAGGTCAAAAGAATTAATCAGAACAAGTAAGGGGGCCATTGTGGTGTAAGTGTAGCAAGGTGTAGTCTGTGTTTTTTTTGTCTTATTTTTTTTTTTTGTTTTAGGTATGACCTTTTCCAAAATCAATTGTTCTGTTCAATTGTTCAAAATCAATTGTTGCACTCTTTTAGCGTGGTGAACAGCGTTTCAATGTAATTCGGCGTGGTGTACAATATAACACATGTATATTTTGGGTTTTAAATTTTATTTTAAATCTTATTTTATTTACTTTGTATTAATAGTCATTTTTATAATAATTTGCAATTAATTTTATTTATTATTTAATAGGCTTAGGGGAGAAGCTGTTTGTGTGAAGCCCTGTTCTCATTTCTTTTTTTTTTCTGGAAAGGTATGCTACTCTATTTTTTTAAGAATATATAAGATTATATACTTAGAATATTTTTATTTTGTAAAGTTAAGTATATTGTAAGTACGTTTCCCTGGAAAATCTGAATAATATATTGTAAATAGTTGTATATGTAATAAGTTAATTATGTTATTAAAGAAAAAAGGAGCTGCATTGTGGATAATGCATGGGCATAGGGGAGAAGCTATTTGCGTGATTTACTGTTCTCTTTTCTTTTTGGTTCTGGAAAGGAAAAAAAATTAAACTTCTGTTTCACCCCTACGTGCCTCTGAGTTGACTTGCCATGTCACCATGCAGAGTAGGACTGTTTTAAACAGGCAAATAGGTCTCTTCTGCAAAGGAACTCTGTCTCTCTCAGATGCAGGTTCATGACTGAATGCACAATTCTTGTCGTGTGTGTTCTTAAATACTGGAGGAGGTGGAAGAGGCGGTACTTCAAACCCAAGGGGGAAGTAATGCCATTCAACTCCCTTTTGCCCATCTTCAGTTATACAGGTAGAAAGGGGGAAAAGGAGTTAATAACCATACCACCTCTCGCTCTGGAAGCACAGTGATTACTTTAAGCACAAGTGTCTGACAATGGGTTTATATTTAAATGTTTTTGTCATATTCTCTATTCTAACATTTTCATTTCCACACTTCTCAAACTGATCCATTTCAGGCTTAAACTATGAGTCATCTCCTGGGGTCTCTGTATAAATGGTGCGTATGTACAAAAATCTTGCCACACTCACATTGCGATGTATAAAAAGTAAATTTGGCGTATAGCCGTGCACATTCTCATGCCAACCTTACCCTGTGCTTATACAAGTTTCCACTCGGTTTTGCAAACTGGCGGCACTCAGCATCAAAGCAGTGTTACTGTTCCTGTGTGGTTTCTCATTCTTTTTTAGATTCACATCCGTGACACCACTTTATCAAATACACTGAAATTACCAACATATTGTTTATAAATTTAAGGCATCTGATCGTAATCAACATGCAGCAATATAATGGTCCGCAGAATGGCCAAAGTATTCCAAATACTATAGCTGCTTTAGTGTTGTTACTCTCAATGCACTACTCAGAGTATTTTAACCCACTGTATCTGAGTGTAGAATCTCAGCTGTACAGCAGCGGATCGGAAAGCTGTATGTGCCGATAGAGCGCAGTGAATTATTGGGACACAGCATCTACCCTAGAAAACATTTACAGCACATGCTGCCTCAGACATGCGCACAATCTATTTGAATTTCTCCCATTTGGCAAACGCTTCAGAGCCTTTCCTGCACAAACTTTGAGGTTGAGAAACAGTTTCATCCCAAGAGATATAAACTCACTCAATCACACCATCAAGTGCTCCTAGCTGAACTGTTTGTACTTAGATTTACAATCACCTCACTATAAACTTGCACTACAGCTGTAATACAGCACAACTTGAGCCGCTTTATGAACCATTTGCATTATCTGCACTATATGTGCATGTATATTGTACTTATGCTTTCATATTGTATATGTTTCATTGCTTTTTATCATATTATTATTATTTTATCATTTTTTTAAGTTTATGGAGGATTTGCATATTGAATCTCATTGTACCATACAATAACAATAAAGGAATTAAATTCAATTCAATAGAAAAGAGCATGTATTTACAGATGATGACGACTGGCTTCTAAGTCGATTTAGATTTCCATGAGCTATATTCTTGGACCTCTTGATATCATTTTTAATATGAACTGCATTAAAGTATGTATATTACAATTTACAAATACATTTTTAACTTCATTTAAATAATGTATGCTGTTAATAATAAAATGTGTGGGCATGATGGCGCAGCAGTAACAATGAACTGGTGCCCCGTTCAGGGATTGGTCCTGCCTTGCGCTGTATGCTTGCTGGGACTGGTGCAACCCTGGATGGATAGATGGATGGAACAATTAAACATGTATTATGAAGATTTCTCAATGTTCTTTAAAAGTTTTGAAGAATAAGCGTTCTAATCTTACAGCTGTTTTGACATTTCAGAGCTTATTGTGGCGATTGGTTACATGGAGAAAGAAAAGGAAGGACAGGAATTGGAGGTTGGTACATTTGACAGACACAGTACTGCTGCAATAAATTATTTCATCGAGGGTCACGCATTTCTCAGCAAGCATCTTGTGGGAGCCAGGAACAATCTCTGGACGGGGCACCAGCTAGTCACTACCACTGTTCCTATGTGCCCCCATGTTTAATAATGCTTTAATTCATTTCATCATGAAAGTGATATCAAGTATACATCTTAGTATTCTAAAATGTGAAGAGAGCTGTAATATCATGAATGCAATGTATTATAAGTGGAGATCAGTGCCATAAGAGAAAGCTCATTTAAAAAGCACATAGTGATACACACAAATTGAACACATAGAATACGAAGCATTTAATGTGCTACTTTCATTACGATGGGATCTGAGAAACTAGTAAATTAAACGTTGATATTAAGATGATTACAACGTTCTACATTAATGACGAAATAAACTAAGAGATTAAAGTGGAAATGTTAAAATTAAAGCCAACATTTCAACCTTTTTTCTTCACTGTGCCCATATTTTTTTTTTCCTTTTCTCTCTACCCTAACACTCTTCGATATGTTACTAAGATGGTGGGCTATGAGTCACCCTTTCACAACAACTCTGATATCTGATCACTTCTTTTTTATATCGAGCACTGTGTGACTTTCTGAACTTAAACTTTCGTGCGTCTCTGCCACTGTGTATACAGTAACTTGATCAACTTCCTTTTGTTGTTTATACCACTGCTTAAGCCAACAAATAGTATATTTTTCCTTGTCACCACTTTGCATTTGGTGAAATTTTTTTTTCACATGCTTTTTCCATTGTCTTTTAACCAAACACTGAACGGGGATGGTGATATTTATTAAAATATGCAAACTATGGGAGGAACCGGGGTGGGACAACAGGCATGTGCATGTGTGTTACTTTTCACGGTGATCAAGATTTATGGAGCTTAAATTTGTGAAAGTTGGCTTACGCATTGTTTTGTGCATCGGAATTTTTTTGTGTGTACGCACATTTCTACCTTTGCTTGTACGCCATGTTTTAGTGTGAGTTTTACACACGACGTTATGCATGAGGCTTCTTCATATTTTTCTGCCTTTGAGAAAGATAACTGGCTCCTCATGAAAAAATTGCAATTTTATATTGTACTTTAAGGTTTATGGAAAGACTATGTGATAGGATTGTTGCTTTGGTTTTTGACTCCTTTGATTCTAGCTAAATGTATTTTGTTTGGACGATTTTAATTTTGGACCTCCTGGTTTTGAGTATGGCAGGTTTCTCTGACTACTATTTTTTTTGCCCTTTGATTTCTTCATTTCCCGGTTGTTTTATGGTCAAATCGTGTCCAACAAGGCATGAATCTGTTAAATCCACAACAATGTTATTGACAGTGAGCTTGTATTGGTTTATCAAGTACTGCAAAGTATCAAAAAAGTAAACTTTATCTCCATTATGTTTTAGTTGCAAGGGATTTGATTTGATAACACTCATATAAATAAACCGTTAACATAAAAATGCAACACAAGGACGATAGTAATAAAATTGACTTGTAAGTTAATGCACTAAATCAGGGGTCCTCAATCACGGTCCTGGAGGGCCACAGTGGTAACCAGTTTTCATTCCAGACAGTGTCCTAATTAGAACTCAGTCCTTGCTGATAATGAAAGTTGGTGTTTAATTTTATGCCTTGTTAGTGCCTTTATTCATCAAAGACAAATTTTAGTTTCTTTGTAGATCAGAGGTCCCTCAATTACAGTCCTGGAGGTCTGCTATGGCTGGAGGTTTTCACTTTAACCAATTTCTTAATTAGAACCCTTTTATTTACAACTAAAGCAATATGTTTTTTGGACTTAATTTTAGTTCTTTTCCCTGTTACCATTCAGAACCCTTAATTGCCTATTTTAGATTTTAACAGCTGCATTTAAGTTTATAATTGTTGCCTGTTTTCTTAATCAGACATTAGTTAATAATGAGATGCAGATAACTAATAAACCAGCAGCTCTCCAGCTAATGTGCTTACCATGAAGTATCTGTCATAAAAAAATGTTTAGAAATGAATGAGAGGGGAATTGGAAGGACCTTTAACTTTAAATCTATTCTGGGTCACAAAACACTTGGGTAATGTTTTCACAGAAGGCAACTCTACAATGCAATTAAAATTGTTCTTGGATGAATGCAAGCATTAACAAGTTAAATAGTTCAATACCAAGTTTCATTATCAGCATGGACTGCTTTCTAATTAGGAAACTAGTCGGAATAAAAACCTGGAGCCATTGCGGCCCTCCAGAACTGTGATTGAGGACCCCTGCATTAAATAAAGAAAACAAAATTCAAAAAGATGATTTCTCCTTTTGTTTTTTTCTGCTTTCTCTTCTGGTGAGAAGTTAATATATTGTATTTACATGTACAATTATTAACTGTAGAATGTGTTTACTCTTCTAGAGGCATTTTTTATATGATACTGATTAATGAAATGTTTTGAATGCTCCCTAAAGACTGGGCTTGAATTTGAGAGGCACGATACAAATCATCAAATAACTGATACATTTAATAATAGTTAAAGAATTGTATTTCTTTACTGCATCTTAAGGCTTTGCCTGCTGCATACAATTCTGATTAATGACTAACTTCTTCTGTTGAAATATCGATTTGTTCTGATACTTAACCTGACCTGTAAAGCACAGTAACTGGTGGCTCTAAATTAGCCCCAGTGAGTAAATGTGTGTGTGTGTGTGTGTTTGTGTGTGAGTACAGGCGTCCTGTTCATGGTTGTTTCTATTCTTGTACTTAGTGCTGTAGGGATGGGCTTTGGCCCTCAGAGACCCTGAATTAGGTTTGAGAATGCATGTATGCTTAGTGTGTACTTAGATTTTAAGGAAGAGAAATGACTACACCCCACAGACTATGAAGCAAATCAGGCGGGCCACTTGTTAAACACTGCTATTACTATTTAATATTTGGATTAAACGGTATGTGGATGTCAGTTTGTGTAAATGTTTTTGTGTACCTAAAAAACAAAAAACATGGTTCCATATTTTTGATATTTTAGTGACAGCTTTTGCCACTTAAATATATCTATTGTAGTCTGTGTTTATTCACCATCAACCACCTGCAAATGGAAAGAAGCAAAAATGTTTTTCTAGCCCATATGGGTAGCAAAGTCATCATGCGTTTACACTTGGCTCTTTACAGTGTCGCATGCCTTGACATCAACGAAAGCTCCTGATTTCCCTCGGGTGAGGAAGAAAAGCATAAGGCATCTTTAAGGCAACAAGAAGATATAAATCTAGCACTTCTGAGTCATTTAAAACTTTCCCAGTGGAAACTAAGGGCACATGACAGATACCGGCTGTTAAGTAAACATATTGTCCTTTCTCTGGAATATGTTGTGGATCCACCTGTCATAATAAACAGCTGCCCGTTTCAAACTTTGAACTTTTGCAACTTTTAGATTAAAAGGTATACATTTTTTTTTTTACAGTCATTGCCCCGCATTGCAACAAATGTTTTAACATGCTGCTGATGGAAAGACCCCAATGGCTCATGTCCCCTTTGAATAACTGTCATCTAGCACTAATAGTTAATTTTGCTCTTTTGTTACAAGTAGTATGTCTGACATTTATCTACTTTTAATTTGGAATGGTTACATTTGTATTTATTTTTGTCATTGCTCTGTTTAGTAATTTGTATCTGCTGTGTGATTGTACCATGTACTGCATTGTCACAGTGATGTCTTGTGCAGACAGCAACATTTTTTGTGTCCTATTAGGTTCAATAGCAATAAACTGAATTGAATTTAATTACTGAAATCTTACCCCATTCTGGCTGCCTCAAATCCCTTCCCTTGATTCAGCTTCAAGGTCGTTTTGCTTCCTCCTGAGCCTGATCAAGTCTGCAATTTACATTAACCCCAATCTGCCCAAAGCTAATAACAGGTGCCCTTACTTAATAGATGGTTTCAAATCAAATGCTACATCAGAAAAATGGTGTTTTCATTATAACCAGAGCCACAATCACCCTGAGACCTTTGGTTCGGCAGACCCACTGCCATCATTTTGCATTTGAACAGAGAACCTGAATTGATTATGAGATGGATCAAACTCTACCTAATGAATCTCACCTCGCTCTGTATTCCTTAAAAGAGGGAATGTTTCATTAAATTTATGAGAGGTTACACATTATTTTAAAAATTATTTTATGGTGTAAATGCAGTAGATACCTACAGCAATAACATAGTGGAGCCACCTCTACCCTCACCCATGCTTGATTTTGGGCAATAACATTTGATGCCACAGCTGGTCATGGTGAGTGTGCCTCCGCCAGTGCCAGGTCTTCTGGATGGTTTGTTTTTGAATGCTTAGCATTTACATCCATCCATCCATTATCCAACCCGCTGTATCCCAACTACAGGGTCACAGGGGTCTCCTGGAGCCAATATCAGCCAACACAGGGCGAAAGGCAGGAAACAAACCCCCGGGCAGGGTGCCAGCCCACCGCAATAGCATTTACATGTAAGAGAGAATTAAGACACCATTCAATGTGGGCTTACTCTTTCAGTTTTCTCATGTGGCACGTTCATGAGGTGGTTGTACTGTTAAGGTAAGCATTCTGCCTCACCCTTAGATTTTCTTTTTCAGGTCTAAGTATTCCAACAGGAACACATTATAGGTACAATTTCCCATTAATCCATCCATCCAGTTTCCTAATTTGCTTATCCATGGGCATGGCCGGAGGGAAACTGGATCCTATTCCAGCAAGAATTAGGCACCAGGCAGGAACAAAAAATGTATGCTTAGCTTTCTTGCTTATCTTGATATACTGACCACCACTGTACAAAATGTAACTCATCCTTAACCACTGCTGTACGTCACTGTTTTTTAGTGACTGATGCGCATGTTCATAAGGCAGACATCAGAGCTCATCTTCTGGGTTGCATCACTGATGCTGGTTTATTTCCATGTTCGTACAGAGATGTGTGATTGCATTATGTAGGCAGCATTTCAGTTTGTATCTCCACCAATTTTTGAAGGTGAAATTGTTCACAGGCATTGGAGCTGCCAACCCAGCAGAAGAAGTGTTCTTACATACATGAATAACACACCAGTGAAGTGAACAATATGCCTGGCCATGTAGTGTTGATGCTCAGTTTGCATGGAACCTACAAATGTTCAGCAACAAAGCATCACACTTTGTTTATACCCCTTGTATGATAATCGAAACAAAGCACAAAACAACCTCATGTCACTTTTGACCAATCAAGTTATGCATTAATACATCATAGTCGCATTTTCCGTGAAATCTATTGAGGGATCTTAGTGAAACTGAAGGTTCTGTCACAGGGTATGAATAGTTAGTGTTTTGTTTTTTTTACTCTGTATATAAAGCGACCTAAAGGCTCTCTATAAACAACTTATTGTTATTATAAATATTATTATGTTTAGGGACGTCCACTTTAAATAACCATTGGCTTGCACATTTCTACTTGCACAACATGTCCTTTTTGGACAGTGTAGACTACCCAGGCTGGCACTGCCACCTAAACCCGACACAGACAAGCGTGGGACACAAGTTCAAGGCACACACAATTTTTATATTTCCTTTTTGCCTTGTGGGAAATGCCTTCCCCCATTTCCCAGAGGCACAACACAATTTCAGCACAAGCACAGCACAAATCATTCCTTCTCTCTTTTTTCTTCCGTTCTCCTCCACTCCTCCAGTCAAGCTTCATCGCTCCTTCTCACGACTCTGGCTCCCCCGGTAGTGGCAGCTGGCTCCTTTTATAATGCCCCCGGAAGTGCTCTGGAGTGATACAGAAGTGCTCAATGTGCATGATGACTCATTTCCGGCAGCACTTCCGGGTGTGGAGGAAGAATTCCTCATAAGGGCTAAGCAGCTCCTACTGCAGCACCCCTTGGCGGCACCTGTGGATCCCAACAGGGCTGCACCAAACTCCAACTCCCATGAAGCCCTGCGGGAGTCCAAGGCACCGCTGCAACCCAGGGGGGTTGCCATCTAGTGTCTCGGGAGAGGTAAAGCTTTGGCCACACTTGATCCCCCAGTACTCCCAGTGTGCAGGTGTCCCGGCCCCATGCTACAACAGATTATACACTTTTTATAATTACAGATCAACCAAAGCCCAAATGGCTTTATGGAATACAAAACTATTTATGCTAATTATCCATTTTGTGCACTCTTACAGGATCAATGTTGAAAATAAGAGAATGAAATACTGTGTGTTATTGTAGGAACACACAATTACTTTAAGCCACAATAAATGAAAAGCTTTGGTTTCAGCAATTGCATTATTTTTCATGGTATGCTGCCTATATCACACAGACTCTGTGCTCTAATAGCCATTTAGGTTTGCTGAGCAAAGGCATTGAAGCAACAAAATGTTTCAACTGAAGTGAGGTCATATTGATTGGAAGAACGTTAAGTACAATTTCAATGGTTTCCTGTAGATCACAAAATATTAAGGACTGCTTGTATGAATGTTTATTCACTTATGAGAAATTCATGTGATTTCCAATGCCTGTAATATTTTTGCCTGCCCTTAAATCAAAAGCATTTACTCTTTCAGCAGGAGCTGCTGCTATAATGTAGGCTATCAAAAAGCACTATAAATAAATAAAACCACAGCTTTGACTACATTAGTCCCTTTAAAAGAAATTGCAAAATTCCCCTTGCAATCTTATGAGTATGTATCACTTTTCAAACAATTCTGTTAACTAAAGGGGAGGCTAAAACTGGGAGCTTTTGTTGAATATCAACGTCATTAAATATAATCCACAAGGCTTCTAATAAAGCAAAAACCTCCAAAGAGATATATTGTATAAGCAACAATTACATGGAGCAGGTAGCACATTACTTCATGTTCTATGCTGTATTTTAAATAATCTCGTACTCATGCACACAGTGAGAGTTTTTTCCCCTAATAGTGTCACAGTTATGTGGAATTTGTTGTGAAGTTATTTATACAAATTTCTTCAAAAAGTAGTTTCTGACTGTTGTGGACGCTAGGTGACACTGTTGCCCCTTTACATCCAACAGTCAGACACGCAGGACAGCAGGTAAAAGCACTAAGAAGATGTTTAATTTATTTTTCTTCTTTAACAGTGCCCTCAAGCACCACAGTCACAATAACACAAGTAAATACAATACACTAATCACAATTCTTTTTCTCTAATTTCTCCTCCACACCTCCCAGCAAGCTTTGTCCACCTCCACCCGACTCTGGCTCGTTTGCTGGATCTTCAGCAGTCCTTTAAATAGTCTTTGACCCGGACGTGCTTCTGTTCTTCCTCCCATGTGACTTGCCAGCACTTCTGGGTCAGATGGAGAACTCAAGTCCTTTAACATGCCTCTGAAGTACTTTGGGACTTCCGTCCTAGTGCCCTGCGGGAATCTGGGGCACCGAAGCAGTCCAGGGAAGCTGCCATATAGCGTTTTGGGGGAGAGAGTATCCTTGAAAAGCTTCCTTCCCCCATCCTTCCATCTCAGGGCCATCCTGGCTGGGTTGAGCTGCTGGCCGTCTCTTACACTATATACACTCAGTAGAGTTCTGCATAAAAATGAAGTTATTTTTATTCATCTTTCCATCTTAAATGTCTAAGTACCCTGTTTTATATTACAATTTACATTCTAAATACAGTGCGCTCTCCTTGATCCAGTCCTCAGGTGTCCTACATTTTTCTATCAAGTCATTCTTTTTACCAAATCTCATTCCAATTCCAGGCAACAGTGTGTCAGAATATGACTTGATATAGGGGGACCAACCATGTAGAGAGACACCAGTATAATGGAGCGAACAGTCAGACACATCTACACACTATCATACAGTGTCAATTTAGAACCTCCAATAAACTTGATCTGCACATCATTATATATGAGGGGAATCCCTAAAAGTGAGCACCCAGCCTGGATCACTTGAAAGACATGACACAGAGAGCTCAGTGAGGTAAAAAAGAACCCTAGATTAGCACAAAAATGCTTAAAGTAAACATCGAAATAGGTTAACATCTGTTCATGAGTCTACCATACACAAAACATTGAAAAGGCATGGTGTCCATGGCAGGACACCAAGGAGAAAGCTGCTGTTCTCCAAAAAACATTACTTTGCAACTCTAGTTTGCCAATGACAAATTTAAAACTTTGCAATGCTATATGGGAAATGTTTTGTGGACTGGTAAAACTAAGGTTAAATTGTTCACAAAAAGTACACAGCAGTATATGGCATAAAAGGTCACAGCATACCAGCATGAAAACATCAAACGGTGGAGGGACTATCATAGTTTGGGCTGCTTTGGTTACTTTTGGCTTGGACAGCCTGCTATCATTGAGTGGCAAATGAATTCTCAACTTTAACAACATATACTACAGGATAATATTGGTGACTGTCTACCAGATGAAATTTTGTAGAAGTTGGGTGATGCCGCAGGACAATGGCCCTAAACAATCTATTGCGGAATGGCTACAAAAAAAGAATATCTGTCTTTTAAATGGGACAGTCAGAACCTAGAACCTTAACCCAATGGAGATGTCGTGAAGTGACATCAAGAGACATTCTGACAATAAAGCTGAGATGAAACAGTTCTGTAAGGAAGAATAGTCCAGTATTCCTTCTAAACGTTGTGCAGGTCTCATCTGCAGCTACCAGAAATGCTTGTTAGAGGTTAATGCTGCCAAAGGAGGTTCAACCAGATGTTAAATCGAAGGATTCACTTACTTTTTCCACAACAGACTGTCAATGTTTAATGTGTGTGCTAAATAAAGATAGGAAATGTTATAAATGTGTTTTATTAGTGTAATAATATTGTGTTTTGTCCATTCTTGTGACTTCAATCAAGATCAGATCAAATTTTATGAACAGCTATTGCAGAAAACCAGGTGATTCAGGATGATTCAGATACTTTTTCTTGCCATAGTATCAAGCAGGTCGATTTGTGTTTCCTACTCAGTAAAATAAATGAATGCATTTTGATGTTTATCATGGCACCAGGGAGTAGTGATCTGATTCATGTTTGTTGAACATGCAAGGAAGAATTTCACAGCACTCTGTACATATGACATGTCAATACTACTACGTCATAATTGACTCAATAAAAGTAGACCAAGTCATGGCTATATACCCAACTTAAACGCTGTCTAATTAACATATAAAATGTTCCACTGAAAATATTGCATATTCATATTAAGAGTTCAATTTAATACTTTAACAAAACTGAATTAATCAATGAATGATGAACAACATACATTTATTGAACAACAGAATGTAAGATGTCTTTTAAGATCATGGCACCAAAAATTTAAGTAAGTTTAGATTTCTAAAGTTATTGCACTCACTTAGTATAAACATAAAAAAATACAGACAATACAAAGTGCAGATGTTCAAAGTGTACCTACGCTCTAAGCTTCTTTTCTAGACCTCCTTGTTGTGCGATTCATAAGTAAGTACTATAGACCACAATGCTATTGTGGCTTCCTTAACATTTTATTTACCCCCAGAAATACAAGTCAAAAAACACTGCCATTTTTTCAACCATACAAAATGTTATTATGTGTAACAGAAGCCAAATCTCAACATAAATACAGTAAGAAACATATGCCTAGTGTCCACAGCTTTACTAATGCAGATTTAGTACAAAGCCTTTGTGCGACATGTTTTGAGGGAGTCCAACACACAGCCAGATGTTGCTACTGGGAGAGCAGAAGTGTGTTTCTTTGCATACTTTTATTCTGTCGTGAGAGGGTAGAATGTCAGTGCCTAATCCACTTCTTGAGTTATTTTAGGCTATGACAGAGCAGGGCTTAGTAACTCCCACATTTCCCTTGACACAAGTGACAGTTTTACATTGCGAACAGTGCTTAGGGGGCTAATGTCTTTCTTTTCCTTCTACTTGATCGCAATCATTTTGCCTTTTTTAGCCATACACCTACTTGCACTCGCTGCAGCATTATGAGACTGAAGTCACCAGGCATATTATAGTGTCTGGTTGTAAGGCCCATCACCCCCAGAGTGATCCAAACCACTAAGAGAAAACAGGCAGGAGGAATTTAAATATATAACATTTATTCTCTTCAAAAGAGGGAGCGCCTTTGCCACAGCATGCTGTCATGAGAATGCACACAGCATGTTACAACAAGATATAAACCCTTTTCTGTAAGTTCAGATCTTTTTATAAACTAGTAAAGATGATTAAATTAGATTACTTACATCAAAGTTTAAATCATCATTGGTTGTTTCTAGCTGCTAGCCAGATACAGAACAAAACAAGCCTTAGGTTATGAATGATTATGGTCAGATAAACATACATTTGACTTACATACAATCCTTACAATACAAATTTTCTTTCAGGATAGCATGTGAGCCTGAACATTTTTAGCTTCCTTTCAGCACTAAAGCTGGACACAGCTAGTGCTAGCAGGCTGAGGTAGTCACAGAAGCAGGCTACAGCTGTCTGCATGCATCCTGTCTCAGAGCACAATGCCCCAAGTTACTTGATAATGCTTATACATAAAATAAGTTAGCTAAATATACTTACTACTTTAGGATATATAAAATGAGACTTCATTACTATTAAAAAGATCATAACTTTCAAAAAACAATTACTACAAGTACTTTGGTCATACAGTGCCGTAGAAATCCATTTTACTACCTTTGTTAAGATCTAATGACCAATTCACATTGTTGTCACAATTGCTTGACTCAACTAATGGTTCAGGTTCAGTCTCTTCTCATTTATATGCCATTATGTTTTGTTTGAAGGCTCTGCCACATTCATGAATACTAATGAGATACACCTTAGAGTGGCAAAACAGAAATATTCCTGATTTTTTGCAGCATGTTCTCTACATGAGATGGCAGCAGAATATTGTCCTGAGAGTTAACACTGTATAGCACATCGTTACATGTCACTTCAATTCTGACTCAGTCTTTACCATAATAACAGAGAATTAAGAACCCCAGTCACAGGGTTAACACAAAGGAGGTTAATGCTGAAGCCACCAAGACTGAAATAGAGTAAAATATGTGGTATGTTAGGACATTAAGTAAAGCAGCAATACACGTTCCAGTATAAATGCTAAAATGATCAAAAATTGAGTCAATTTACACATAGCCAGTATCTTGCAGAGTTAATTTTTTTTTGTTTAATGTGTACAATATCAGTAAAAATGGCCACATGAAACCTGCTGAAAGTGACCAAGTACTTTATTATCTAACTCTGTATTAAATTAAGCAAAAAGTCTTATTTTTAAACTATAAACTCGTCTTTGGATCATCTGCTTTAAAAATGACTATGTCATCCTTATTCAGAACATTAGGATATGTTTAACACCGTTCATTGATTTTGTTGCTGAAACCACTGAATGCAAGCCATTTACAGAGATATCAGTGGCACTGCACTTTTATGGAACACCTTTGATCCTTAAATTATAATTTTCTGAACACATATTTTCATTTTTCTTTAAAGTGCTTTTTAGAACTTTCAGTGTAGCTTCAAGGATTACTACTGGATTATATACTGTTGTTAAAATAAAATGCTGCAGCCCAGTTTGCTTAACCCTTTGGACTGCAGGGCTAGATTTTTTATGCCTTTCTTAGTGTGACCATAGAGTTTGCTCTACTTCTGCTTCATGGTCAGAGGAACGATTTAACGGGGTCCAGTCACATTGCTACACTGAAATCAATTTGCCTGCTGTCTGCAAGCAAATTCTTCACAAATAACAGGTACAACTAAGTAGAATTTGATATCCATAAATGTTGCCAGGGAGAAAGAAAAATCAAGGTCAGATAGATAACCAGAAAAAAACATTTTTTAAATGAAATTAATTATCTTTTAATATTTTATACATTTAACAGATTGGCCTCCTGTTAAAGTGTTGTTAAGGATAAAAGGAGCAATCAAAGAGGCATACACCTTAGAAAGGGTCTGATAGAGGATTTAAAGAACAAATGGATTCACAGTGATGAAAGGAACATCCAGAAGCTGCTATAGTTGTCATGGTTTAGTCAGGGCTCTTTCCAGGCTCAAGTGTTTTTTTCTTCTGCAGACATTTTGAACTTTAAAAGCATTTGCCTCATTTTCGGGCTTGTGCAGGCCAATATCCTTCCTTTTGAGTTTGGAGCTAGGCTGCCTTCAGTGGTGAGGCCTGCTGCTTTGTTAAAGGCTAATGGTGTGTGATTTTGGAGAAGTCACTTCATAACAGCTGGTAGACTGGGGATAGTAATACAAGTCTATAAGGCTTCGACCTCTCCCGGCCGATATCACTGTACGTCACCATCGAAGATGGTGTATGTGAATCAAATAGCAGGTCAACCTCAAAACGCTCTCAGACCCTTTCCTGCGATACTGATATGATACCTAATATAAATTACACAATCTCAGCACAATAACCGTGAGAAACAGACAGGGTGAAAATAACCATATTAGATTATTCTTATATAAAAAAACTATACAAACATAAATGGCAACAACCAAATTCATGAATGCACCTCCCTCAGCCCACATTCCCACAAATACAGAATGTAAATAACTTACCATAAATACCCGCATATAGGACGATACCATGTATAGGACGCAGTGGATTTTTGACCCTAAAAACCATGGAAAAACCTGTTTACCTGTTTATAGGACGCATCCCGATTTTGAGTTACTAATTAAAAGCACTGCCGCCAGCGCCAGTGATTATATCCATGCGTTTGTGTTAGGCTAGAGTCTCTCTGAACAACAACAAAGAGCGAGAAACATACTAAACGGTGAAAACCAATCCGTTTATACTTTAGAGTGGGTCGGCCAGCAAAGTCTTCGAGGTGGCCACCTCCGTAAGCAGGCGAGGCAATCCTTTATCTGACCATGGATAGTCAATGTTTGACTTTTTTTTTCCCCCGTTTACCAGTGTGTGTTGAAAACCTTTTCTTTTTTTTCTCCCCTTCTTGCCTTTCGTGGTCTTTTTTAACTTTACCCTGGCGTCCTTTCTCCATGACAATCCTTGGAAACCACAGCAACAGACTATGCCCCCCATCTCCCCCCCCCCCCTACTTTACAACCATCTGCCCAATGTGCCTGATTTTTTTCTTTCCCCCCCACCACCATATTAAGGGTGCATAAGCAGCTACAGGGTTGACACTGAGGACGGCTAAGAGACAAAAGCAAAATCAAATAGTATTTATGTGGCAGTGCCACAAGTCTGTGTGGAAGCTGCTCCTAGATCTATCAGATTAGAATGACCTGACAACAGTTGTATTCCTCCAAGTTGCAGTAAACTAAAAAAGCATAGTTTAGTGCTAACAATAAATGACTACAACAGTTTTCAGCTCTATGTACCTTAGAAACAAGGTCAAGCCTAAGAATACTGGGGACATGGTGCCAACACAGAGCCTATATGTGAATTCCATGAGGCTAGATTAACAAGTTAGTTGGCACTGGACTTGATTCTGGAGTGGGGTGTAGCACACCATTTGAATTTAAATGTTCAACACTAAAGAATTCAGGGGCAAACTGAACAAAGTGGAATTATCCATCCATCATCCAACCCACTATATCCTAACTACAGGATCACGGGCGTCTGCTGGAGCTAATCCCAGCCAACACAGGACGCAAGGCAGGAAACAAACCCCGGGCAGGGCGCCAGCCCACCGCAGGGTGCGCACACAGACACACACCAAGCACACACTAGGGACAATTTAGAATTACCAATTCACCTAACCTGCATGTCTTTGGACTGTGGGAGGAAACCGGAGTACCCGGAGGAAACCCACATAGACACGGGGAGAACATGCAAACTCCACCCAGGGAGGACCCGGGAAGCGAACCTGGCTTCCCTAACTGCGAGGCAGCAGCGATACCCACTGCGCCACCAAGTGGAATCAGGTCTGTGAAAAAAGTCATTAGAAAGGAAAGTAAAAGTGTCAGAGAAAAATGGACGCACAAGTTGGGCAGTTCTTGAGTTACAATACTTCAGATCAACAGAAATTCTAGCAGTCTGTCCAGCTCTTGATGAAAGTTTAAATTACATGAAAGTTTTTACATCCTTTGAAGATGAAGATTAAAGCTAAGAAATGCAAATACTCTAGTGAGATTTAAAATTCTGCTTAGTTTGTGGAATATTTCCACTTAACACCCAACTCCATGCTAATGAATGTCAGGTCATGGATACTGTTAGGTCTCACAATATACACAAGCACCACTTAAGGTGTCAGATAGCAGTTCATGAACTTACTCAAAAAGCAACAAAGTAAGCAACTGAACTAAAGCCCACTGTAGTTTAAGAAAGAAGCAGGCAGTACTAAGCAAAGCCAAGAGAAACAATGGTTTAGAGCAGCAGTTTTCAACCATTTTGACCTTTGGACCAGCTGAAAAATGCGATTTTTTTACAGACCATGTTTGGTGGAAATTGTAAAATAGAGCATTAGTCCCCCTTAGATTTTTCAGTAACCAAATTTATTAGCATTAAATCATTAAGCAGGAACCCCTACAAATCCCATTCCAAGTTTTAAAATGTCTTGATTTGCTACTAGCTTATGACTGGAAAGCATTGTGATTTACTGCGCACATAAGATCGGAATGTGTGCTTTATCCCCCCCTTGGAATATCAAGTGTCTAGAGCTTGTACCATTAAATTGGAGAATGGGTAAGAGGGGAATCCTCTTGGAATATTGAGTGTTCACACTTACTAACCTTACATTGATGACTGGAGAATGCAATGGACCAGCAGATGGGAAAGACTGGTTAACTGACATACATTCACTACTGTATACAAATTTTAAATCAAAGAACCTTAAAAAAAAAGAGCAGGAAAGCACAAATGGGAGACAAACAACAAAAGCAAAAAAGGCTAGCTAATGCCTCAGCAATTTAAGTGAGGCAATTATGTGGAACAATAGAGGGCCTTTTAGGTTATACCTGAATGTTGTAAGACACTGTCAAAGAAACGACAAATAAGCCACAAAAAGAGTTGGGCAGCCTTTTTGTTTCCTGGCTGCAAAAAAGTGAATTGTTGGCTACATTTGAGTACAGAATTGAGTCCAGAATAGAGCTGTCTAGATGAGGCAAAATACGGCAGTTTTAAAGGAGAGGACAGAAAGTGGCGTCATTAGAGCTGGAACCAGAAGTGGTGTCCTCAGAACCAGGTGGAATTTCCCGTAATTGATCTGCAGTGGAAAGAGAGAAAGGGTCAGTACACTCTGCCATCCCCCTGGTCTGGCATGGAATCACCCTCATTTAGGCTCTTTAACTGCCTCCCATGCACATGTGGGTAAAAAACACATTCATTGCCAAAATTAACCAGGATGAAATTATAAGTAATTCAAAAAACGCATTATTTTGGAAGCACGGTAAATTATAAAGTTCACAAAAATGTAAAACAGCAAAACAAAGATACAAACCTAACAGTTCACAGCATAATGATAAAAGTATGTGTAAAGTAAGATGTAAGCGGACAGACGGGGAAATTCTTTATGTGTCAGATATTTCTAGGTGAGCACATCATTGACCTTGAGCCTAATGAAAAGCACCTCATTAATTCATTCACTTGAGCTGTATGTCCTTCATACTGTTCAATCATGTATTAAAAAGTGTTAGTGTGTGGAGTAGTGAAAAATCAAGTCAGATGCTATAAAACGATAAAGATTAGTCTTAATGCCTTACTTCTTACTGAAAAAAGTAAGCATCTGGATTCCTGAACTGGATAAAGAGTGTACTGGAGTAGAAAAGGGTGAAAATCCAAAACGCATCAATTAACTGACATACATTCACTACTGTATACAAATCTTAAATCAAAGAACAAAGTGTAGACACTGTATAGATTTATCATATCATCCACCTTCACAATAAACATAAAGACAGAGAAATCCAGAGTATATAGTGAAAGAGAAGCAAATTGCTACAAACATCACTTAAAGCCATCGACAATAAGATGTATATTATTTTTTATTCCTAGAATTATCAGTAGCTGTAGTTTCAAGAATTATACTCTGAGGAAACACATGACCATGAAATATATGATTTATTGTCGGAAAGACAGTAACAGGTACATTAATCTAAGATGACACAACAAATTAACTTGCAGTTGTCAGTGCTAAAATAGGTTGGACTACCAAAACCTAAATGTTTATGTCAGTACTGATAGTGAGCCAAATGTGTACAGCATGGTATACAAATTAATTAAATGGTTGCACCCAAGAGAAATCATCTGTAGAACAAGAAAAGGAAATAGCCCATAATCGCTGATACTAATAGGTGAAGAACATAAGCATGTTAAGATAAAAAAGTGAGGATAAGAAAAGCCCAAAAATAGAACTGTTGCTGAATTCCTCAAAGTTATGAAAGTTGGGTCTCAGTGTTGTATCAATGGAAGACATTGTAAGGTAACTGCAATTCAGAAGTAATCAGTCTAAAATGAGGGGCAATGACATACTGGATTTTGCACTTAAGTGTATGGGCACATTTATTTCCCTTCCCACAGCAACTGTGATCAGTTATCTGTGTTTAAGTGATAATGTTTTGTTTTCTTTGCAATTTTTACATGTATTTTTTGCCTTCTCATAATCACCACCATTTTGTTTCCTGGGCATCCTAAAACATTTTGTATATTTTATTATGGCTGATTTTTTTTCACAACACATTATTTTGATCCTGCTAATACAAATGTGTTTTGTTTGACATGGCTGCTACCATTATGTGTTGTTTCTTCATTGGGCAAACTATTAAAGTTCACCTTTGCTATACCTGTTGAAGGCCAAGTGACTTGTTGTGGAGTAAAAAACATATAAGAAAAGGGTGGTGAGGCTAACAAAAGACCCACAAAAGCAGGGCAGGACCTTCACTGTTGTACTGTCATTCACTTGAGGGCTCCAAGTCGCCAAACTGCTACAAGTAGGCTGTAGCTAACATAGGCTTATTGATGGGGAGCGATTATATTTTTTAATTGTAAACTTTACAAAATTGTCTTACAAGGGAGAATAGCCATAAAACTTAACAAGGAATCTTTATAAAGAATGATTAATCTGATAAAAATAGAAAAAATAAGGAAAAAAAAATTCAAAAGAGCAGTGGGATTTGCCTGAAAGGCACTCTGAGGCAGACAAGTCACAAAACAAAATCTAAAGCTCAGAATTCAATAATCACCATCTAAAAATAACCTCATAATCAGAGAAATAGCAAATGAAAATCAATACCTGCTTGAAGTCCTACACACTTAATGTGCTACTCCTAGGTTTCCCTTCTGTCTGAGAATATAAAGCCAGAAGGAGGAGCCAGCAGCAGTGCGAGTGCCTGTCCGGCCCAGAAGTGCGAGGCTACAGCATGAAGCTCAAAGAACGCGACTCTGTTGCCAAAGTGAAACCACTGAGAAAAGAGAACTTACTTAGCCGCTAATACACAAGCGAGGCAAGCACATTGGCAAAACGAAACCTCAGAGGACAGAGAAACTCGCTTAGCTGCTGATAGACAACGGAGGCGATAGGATTGATTGATTGATTGAAGCGCCAGAATCCATGGTTTCTAGGAGCCCAGGCTTTTTACAGCATGAGGTTACACAGCTAGAAATGTATAAATAAACAAAGTTTATTATACAGACTTTCTTTAAACTTTATTAAAAGTAGCCTAGTTAATGTTAGACCTATCTGTTTTTCAATTGGCTGATGTAAAAGGAAAATATGCACCAAAAGCAATAGAAGCCACACAAATCAAAAATAAATCGTAGTAAAAAAAAAAAAAAGCTGGCTCAGGTGCAATATGTTGACATGGAGGATAACAGACAAAGGGAAATGGGGGGAAGTCAATGTGGATGTAGACGCATCAGCCAATGTTGAAGACAGTGAAACCTGAAATTCAAGTGTGTGCATATAGTGTGGATAGCAAAACAATTTAAGAAATTCTGATTTATGTCTGTGAGCATACATGCAATCACTTCTGGTTTCATATATTTAAAAGGTGAATGATGTAATTTAACATTAACAGTCCAGATTTGCTTTTGTCGCCGCACCCGTTTTTTGCCTAAGGGTAGTCAATATGAGTGTCCGCTCATTCATGATTTACAAATTGAGGACTCTGTAATATGTATGTCCTGCTGTTCCTCTCCTTTCCACTGGCACCCCTGTATGTAGGCAAATTATTTATAATCTTCTTCTCATTCACTGTCAATCGATTTTTAAAATTTACAGATGGTACAAAAGAAAAACTTTAATTTCTAAAGTTTATTAATCATTCCCACAATATAGGAATTGGTTTTAGCAAGATATATACCATTCATGATTGTTCAAAAAGTAAAATTAGGCCTATAAAAAGAAGCGTGTGCATGGTGAAAAACATGCAATGAATTTTTTACAATTGTTTTAGCTACAGAAACACAATATATTAATAACAAAAACAATTACTGTAATGTTGTTTTTCTAATGATCACTGTGTCCCTACAGTACATATGAAATAAATTACTGTCATTTTAGTCAGTTTTTATACACTACTGAATTAATTCTATAAATATTGATGATATTGTACAATTTATCATAAGCAATATATCTTTTACTTTATATCTTATATCTAAAATATACACTTTCTCCTACAGACAAAAGAAAGACCATTTAAAAAATGCCTTAATTTAATTCCTCATAGATGAGGGTCACATCTGGAAGGTAGCGTTTCTTCCCTATTGTAATTTTCAATACGAACCTGCCCTAAAGCATCCCATACCTGAGTTACTTACACGCCGTTACATACTCCATCATTTGAAATCAATATCTATTTAAATCTAGTGAGATTTTCAGTTTTAGCTGCCAAGTCTTCTGTTTTTTTTTTTTTTTTGTTGTTGTTTTTTTAATTTCTGTCAGACGCACACCATATGTTTATAATCTGCTGATCCGGCAACTAGAAATGTCATGCTATTGTACTGCATAAAGTGTAAGCTAATTAAAATGACTTTCTCATTAAAAAACTATTGCTGTACCTAGTTCACAGCTGAGAACACACAAGTCAGACCTTGCTGTTACTGCCAAATATTGCTAATGGTGACACTTTTTGGTGAAGAAAAGTTACACACATACAAATCTGTTGAGTCCTCTGACATTACTGTTTGGCCTTGGTTTCTGTTCATTTTAAGCAAAATTACCTGAAAGTACATGGGCCATTTATTCAAATTAATTGGGGGAAAAACATTAGGTGTGTAGGAGTGTTGTGATTTCATATTGTCTTAACAGGATCTGTACATCAAATTTCCTTTAGTACTTTCTGTTTTCATTTATTTTAAAAAGACAATCTCTTGGTAACTTAGGGATTACAGAAAGATAAGTATGTTAATATACCATTGAGCGCAGTCATTTAAGAGAACACATACTGAGTTCTTATTCCCTTTAATTTTTGCTCAACCACTTATATATTTATGGAAATCTCATTCTATATTCAGCCACTGAATGATATTATAAGAGTACTGACCTGTTGTCTGGTGAAATTTGTTAATGTTTAGATTTTATCACATGAATTTAATGCTTGCATTCATTGCATTTATAATTATCTATTTATGACATCACAATGCTCAAGGAATAGCAACAAATTGAGAAATTCTGTTCTTCTGATTCTTTCTTATATATACAGTTAAATGTGAAAAACTTTCAATTGCTTTTCATTTCCTTATCACATTTATTTTGCTAAGTTTTGTTGAGTATCATCAGTTAACAGAGATGATGCACTTAATCTTAACCTCTAGGGTACAGTATGTATTGTTTAGTCTCACAACCATACAAATGTTGCAACGTAAAACAAGGACATTTTTTTTCTTGAACATTTTACTAAAATGATTGTCAATATTTCAGCAGTCTCACAAAGTAATCCATTTTTGCTAGGGGGTTAGTGATCAGTTAAAACAAACATGTTGGTTTTATAAGTGGTGTTTATTCTTTGTGCATCTCCTTTTCCTTGAATATGCCACACTCAAACCAGAGTCTAATATAGACTATCTTCTGCTCTAAAGTTTAAGCAACACAATTCTAATTTAGAGTAAATTGCGCTCACTTGCTTTGTTTAAGGTTTTGTCTTTTGTTAAGTAAAGTGCATAGAGGATGCACATCTATGCATTTCTAGCATTTTTTTATTCTGACATTTTTACTTCATTCTGTGTTACGATGTACACTTTTGTGTTTGTAATTCACAGAAAATCATTAGAACACCATTAGAACAATCTAGACAAGAATGGACCATTCAGACCTACAAAGTTCACCAGTTCTATTTACTTAAGTATTCCCAAAATATCATCAAGTCTAGTTTTGAAAGTCCCTGAAGTTGTGTTGTCTACCACACTACTTGGTAGCTTATTCCATTTGTCTATGGTTCTCTGTGCAAAAATAAACTTCCTATTGTTTGTGTGAAATTTACCCCTAACAAATTTCCAACTATATTGTTGTCTGATTTTTAAGAATAAGGGGGATGTGCAGAGCTGTAATAACTACAGGGGGATAAAATTGATGAGCCACAGCATGAGGTTATGGGAAAGAGTAGTGGAAGCTAGGTTAAGAAATGAGGTGATGATTAGTGAGCAGCAGTATGGTTTCATGTCAAGAAAGACCACCACAGATGCAATGTTTGCTCTGAGGGTGTTGATGGAGAAGTATAGAGAAAACTGGAAGGAGTTGTATGGTGTCTTTGTGGACCTGGACAAAGAATATGACAGGGTTCCTCGAGAGGAGTTGTGGTATTGTATGAGGAAGTCGGGAGTGGCAGAGAAGTATGTAAGAGTTGTACAGGATATGTACGAGGGAAGTGTGACAGTGGTAAGGTCTGCGGTAGGAGTGACTGAGGTGGGATTATATCAGGGATCGGCTCTGAGCCTTTTCTTATTTGCAATGGTAATGGACAGGTTGACAGATGAGATTAGACAGGAGTTCCCTTGGACTATGAGGTTTGCTGATGACATTGTGATCTGAAGCGAGAGTAGGGAGCAGGTTAAGGAGACCCTCTAGAGGTGGAGATATGCTGTAGAGAGGAGAGGAATGAAGGTCAGTAGAAACAAGACAGAGTACATGTGTGTAAATGAGAGGGAGGTGAGTGGAATGGTAAGGATGCAGGGAGTAGAGTTGGAGAAGGTGGATGAGTTTAAATACTTAGGATCAACAGCAAAGAGTAACAGGGAGTGTGGAAGAGAGGTGAAAAAGAGAGTGCAGGCAGGATGATTGGAGAAGAGTGTCAAGGAGTGCTTTGTGACAGACAGTTATCAGCATAAGTGAAAGGGAAGGTCTACAGGACAGTAGTGAGACCAGCTTTGTTATAAGGGTTGGAGACGGTGGCACTGACCAGAAAGCAGGAGACAGAGCTGGAGGTGGCAGAGTTAAAAATGCTAAGATTTGCATTGGGTGTGACGAGGATGGAAAGGATTGGAAATGAGTACATTAGAGGATCAGCTCAAGTTGGATGGTTAGGAGACAAAGTCAGAGAGGTGAGATTGAGTTGGTTTGGACATGTTTAGAGGAGAGATGCTGGGTATATCGGGAAAAGGATGTTAAAGATAGAACTGCCAGGGGAGAGGAAAAGAGGAAGACCTAAGAGAAGGGTTATAGATGTGGTGAAAGACGACATGCAGGTGATGGATGTAACAGAGCAAGATGTAGAGGACAGAAAGATATGGAAGAAGATAATCCACTATGTAAACCCCTCACTGGAGCATCTGAAATAATAAGAAGAAGATTCAACTGTGTCCCCGTTTTCTTGATGAACTCATTTTAAAGTAACAGTCTCCATCCACTGTACTAATTCCCTTCATAACTTTAAACACTTCAATCATGTTTCCTCCTAACATGAAACATTAAAAAAAAAAAAAACACGCAGTTACTTACCATCCATCTTCTTTCCCAAACTGACCCTTCTGAGTTTCCGACTGGCATGATTTTTAATGAAGCTGACAGGGAGATACATGTTTACTTCAGAAACAAAATACTAATGATTTTTTTTAAATAAGACTAAAAGAAATTCAAAAACAAAAGAACAAAAGGTAAACTAACACACCTAGTATTTCAAATCAGATGGATTAGTCGTAATCATAGTTTGAATTGGATTGTAAAAATTAATTCACCATGAAAATCCTATTCAATAACCAGAACCAAAACACTAATATGTAAATTAAGTCAATACAAAAAGTGAGAGTCAAAACTAGAATAACGAATGCCAAACCTTCTTCAAGCACAGGCTCAGTGGTTGAAATCTTTATCTTGGACAAAGGCGCTCACGCTGCTGCAATGTAATTTATTAGCTTGTATCAAAAGGACAAACCCTAGAAAGCTAGGCAATATCTTATAGAATCCATGTTTTCCCATAGCTGCTTTATATGTTGATGTGATGCAGATAAAACTTGAACAAAAAAATAACATCTTTTTTGAGCAAGAAAATGAAATTAAAAGCATATATGAAAGTAAATGTCTAAATAGTATTTTCAGAACATAATATTTTCATAGACCAAACAAAACAATATTCAAAGCACAAAAACATTTCCAAATCTGACACAAATAAATATTGTTAGGTTTGACGGATCATTCACCTGCTTTTGTTATAATTAATGTTGTGAAGGTGTAGCCCGGGGTGCCCAATGCGTCGATCGCGATCGACCGGTAGATCGCAAAGGTAGTGCAGGTAGATTGCGTTGCATTAAATTTTTTTTTTTTAAACGTTAGTCTATCATATATCCTCCCTATGGCATTTGCCATTTGATTGACATACAGGGCGGCCAGTCTGAGATCTCTTTTCTTCTAACACATTGGTCATCCTGCACGCACGATCAAACGCGCGAGCAACTGCAAAACACCGACTGTGATCTAGTTAGCCTTCCAATTTATATCGACTAAAGAAGGGATTTAAAAAAAAAATTGTTTGAGGAGGGTATGGGCTGGATGTGGAATTGGAAGAGGAATTTTTTCTCACAATGTCACAATCAAAGTGCGTTTGTCTGATCTGTCAATCTATCATTGCTATTCCAAAGAAGGAAAATGTGGAAAGACACTTTCGAACTGTTCATAAAAACTACAAAACTGACGTCCTTCCAAAGAGCGATCTAAGAAAGAGAAAGGAGAGGGAACTAGTAATCGCAGTTAATTGGACAGCCGTCATTTTTCACTCGGTTGAATTCAAAAGCTCCTTGACTGCAGTATTCGGCTATACTTATTTATGAGAGTCAGCCTTTTCCCACATGACGATTATTAAATCCAAATAGAGTAGTGACCATAAATGTATTGAATTGTTATTGTGCCATAAAGGTTATTCAGTTATGCAAGGTATGACAACATACATTTTATGTATAAAGTATACTCGGTATATATATATAT
>JANRMT010062837.1:71967700-71984292 GCA_026402145.1 Polypterus bichir lapradei | reverse complement strand
GTGTGGCCACCAGCTGCTTGAAGTACTGCAGTGCATCTCCTCCTCATGGACTGGACCAGATTTGTCAGTTCTTGCTGTGAGATGTTACCCCACTCTTCCACCAAGGCACCTGCAAGTTCCTGGACATCCTGGGCAGTTGTTGTAGCCATCCTGTACCTGTCACGCAGGTGTGATATTCGGATGTACCGATCCTGTGCAGGTGTTGTTACACGTGGTCTTCCACTGCGAGGATGATCAGCTGTCCTTCCTGTCTCCCTGTAGCGCTGTCTTAGGCGTCTCACAGTGTGGACATGGCAATTTATTGCCCTAGCCACATCAGCAGTCCTCATGCCTCCCTGCAGCATGCCTAATGCACGTTCACGCAGATGAGCAGGGACCCTGGGCATCTTTCTTTGGGTGTTTTTCACAGTCGGTAGACAAGTCTCTTTAGTGTCCTGCGTTTTTAGAACTGTGACCTTAAATGCCTACTTTCTGTAAGCTGTTAAGGTCTTAACGACCATTCCACAGGTGCATGCTAATTAATTGATTATGGTTAATTGAACATGCATGGAAAACATTGTTTAAACCCTTTACAATGAAGATCTGTAAAGTTATTTGGATTTTTAAAACATTATTGTTGAAATACACAGTCCTGAAAAAGGGAAGTTTCTTTTTTTGCTGAGTATATATATATATATATATATATATATAGCATTTTTAATATAGGTAGTTTATTTTGACCTGGTTATTTTAGAAGTAGCTCGCAAGCCGAAAAAGTGTGGGCACCCCTGGTGTAGCCCTTTTCTGCAAACAAATCTCTGGAACTGACAATTTGAATGTTCATATTTTGTGAGCATTTTTAATACTTGGACTTTGGATAAATATGTATTATGTATTATGTTTGTTACATATTACCTACCTAGTCTCTGAGGTTTTATTTTAAAATACATGTGAAGGAAGTCGCACTTAGCTTCTAAGGTTACATATGAAATATTACTTAGGTAACACACATTAGTTAGCTTCTTGTCAGCTGAGATTTTATCATGAAGCACATTCTAGTTTAAAAAGCACTTAATGTCTGCGGTTACATATGTAAAAGCAACTACTTGCCATAGACAGATCGTTTTCTAGGGGCCCCTATCCTTAAATACTGTAAATAATAGTTACATTAATTCAAATATTAATATAACTTACCAATAATTCATCCAATTAAGATAAACTTAGACTTTAAGAATAAAAGAAATAATTTGCAGTAAGCCTGATGGTCCGTGCTCCTGTTCTGTTGTTGGTTAAGAAATGTGAGGCTTTAGTGAAGCTAGCCGAGTTGAGAAACTTAACATCTGTCTAAACTCATGACCAGGTAAAACGCCTGCTTTTAAACCCTTGTTGGTTTGTCTATTCAACAAAAGCACCGTTTTTATATACCATTTGGTGTTATTCTGGGTGTGAAGAATTTCCACAAGAGCTGTCGTTGGACAATATGCAGTTAGGCTAGAAATTAGAATTACTATCTGTAATTTAAAAAAATGAAGAAAGCAAAAATAAATCAATATACATTCTATCTTGAGTGAGCAGTCTAAGAGATATGCTTCAGTTTGAAACTGACGTGCTGATTAAAAATTCACTTACAATTTTTAAAATGAGATGTTGCTCTTAGATGTCAACAGCACTAAAGACAGTAGGCTTCTAGCGGTGTTTGTAAGGATATGATAAACCTGCAGTATTTGTGAGTTGTGTTCAGAAAACATTAAAGAATGTATTAAAAATGATTTTGTGGACTTAAACCTCATATGAAGCTGTCCTTACATCAAAAGTAACCTTAGTTAATAATTTAATTTCTGCCTTTCAACGGTTTATGGAATATTGATTAAAAAAGATAAAAAGTGACTGTTTTTGCTTCAAAGGTAACTGCAGTAAATTTTCCTGAAAGAAACTCAACCTGAAGCATAATTAATGGTGGTTGAATGAATCAAAGTAGTTGAAAGAGAAAAGGTAACTCATCTAATATAACGGAGAGTTTCTATTGAGATATCTTAACTGTCTGAGAGACAAAACTCATTGGAGTTAATTTTTTAAACATAATTCTTTCTTTATGCTATACCTGATCTATATTACCTTTGATACTGTTTTAAGTTTGAAAATGAATTTAAAATTAAAAGCACTAAGATTACCTTCTCTCCAAATCTGTTATTATGTGTTTGTATTACTGTATGTTGCAGATGATTATATGCTTTTCTTAAATAAGGGAGCATGCTTTATTAAGGAACAAATGCAGCATAGGTTTATACACCTTTTCACTCATTTTGATTTACTAGCCATCCCCCGTGGCTCCACCCACATCGTAATGAAACAAAACAGAGAGGATGGCCCCACCCCAGCTCCCTACTCCTGACATCACGCTTCCTCCTCCCTTTGGCCCGCAGTCTAACCTGCAAGCGAACTATGATTCTTAGTGAGATGAGAGAAGTCACAAAATAAACTGGAATGTTCAAGAAAATTATAGAAAAAAACCCAATCTAAATCTGTTTAATAGTTCTCTTGTTCACTAGCTAAGCAGATGTAAGATACACACCCTGAGACTTGTGCGTGAGTGAGGAGGTCTGTGCTCCCCTTCCCTCGACCCACTGCACGTCTCTTGGATTTTCACAAATAAATCGGATTTGCAAGTGAACTATGATACTAAGCACAATGAGAGAAATCGCAAAATCAACCGTAATATTCAAGCAAATTATAAACAAAAAAACTAAATCTGTTAAGTAGTTCTCTCGTGAAAAGCAGACAGACATACAGACAGACAAATGTTCGATTTTATATATTGAGAGATGTAGTGTGGTAATAATCAAGCATAGACAAGTAAAAAGGTTTTGGAAAGTGCCTGAAATTTTGAAGATTTGCAGAAGAAAGGTCTTTACTGGCAAGAGTCCAAAACAGAACTGAGGTTAAGGTCAGCATGAAAGTGGCAGACATCAAGAGACTAAACAAACTAATTCAGAAGGCTGCCTCTGTGATAGGAGAGAAACTGGACAGCTTGGAAACTGTGCCAGATCAGAGAATGTTGTCTAGGCTTTGGTCTGTTATTGAAAATGCTAATCACCCACTTCATAGTGTTGTGATTGGACAGGGGAGCGTTTTCAGCAGTAGACTGACTAGCATCAAGTGCTCCACTGAACGTCACAGGAAATCCTTCCTCCCCACAGCCATCAGAATCTATAACTCCTTTTCCGGTCACTCACCCACACTTTCCTTTTTTGAATATCCAGGTACATTTTTTCAATTACTTGAAATGTGCAACATACTATACAATACAATACATACAATACAGTTTATTTTTGTATAGCCCAAAATCACGCAGGAAGTGCCACAATGGGCTTTAACAGGCCCTGCCTCTAAACAGCCACCCAGCCTTGACTCTGTAAGAAGACAAGGAAAAACTCCCAAAAAAAACCTTGTAGGGAAAATGGAAGAAACCTTGGGAAAGGCAGTTCAAAGAGAGACCCCTTTCCAGGTAGGTTGGGTGTGCAGTGGGTGTCAAAAGAAGGGGGTCAATACAATACAATACACAGAACAGAACAAATCCTCAATAGAGCATAAAAATAAAAATTTTAGAAGTACGGAGCAGAATTTAACAGCAGATGATATCACATAATAAGATTTGGATATTTTTAGAGTCCTGGAGACCTCATCCATCAAGCTGCCTCCCCCATTTGGCCATTCCACGGCTAAAAACAGTGCTGGGCCAGCCAATCTGATAAAAGGATCCCTCTTTCCCATGATTCCTGCGATCCCCCATTAGGGGTGACTTTACCATAGGCAGGCAAAACAACTTGGCAGGTGGGCCGTGGCACCAAGTGCCACATTTGAGTACCGAGAAGAGAAACAGAATAGGTGAGGGTTAGTATCCAATTATAACTGTCATTTTACTTATGTTTTAGTGCTAATGACTAACAGAAATGCAGTATGTACACTAAATCAGCAGCTCTAGTCCGGATATGCTAAACTGAAGTAGTGAGTCTTCAGCTGGGATTTAAAGGCTGAGACCAAAGGGGCATCTCTTATAGAAGCAGGAAGACCATTCCACAGTTTAGGGGCCCTGTAACTAAAAGCTCGACCTCCCACTGTTATTTTATAAATCCTTGGAATCATAAGCAGACCTGCATCTTGAGATCTTAATGTGCACTCTGGTTTGTAAGTCATGATAAGTTCAGACAAGTAAGCCGGACCTTGGCCATTTAATGCTTTATATGTTAAAAGGAGGATTTTGAAATCTGCCCTAAACTTAATCGGGAGCCAGTGTAAGGATTTAAGAACTGGAGTTATGTGTTCATATTTTCTTGTTCTTGTAGTAATTCTTGCAGCCGCATTTTGGATTAACTGGAGGCTGTATAGAGATTAGTTTGAACAGTCAGTGAAAACCGCATTGCATATTGAACTTCTGTGTATAATGATGGAGTACTGTCAGCACATTTCTGTACATATTGGAATCGATTTGATAAATAAGAAGTAAACCAAGCGGGCACGGGGCCTGTAAGCCCAACATCGTTTTCTAGCCTGTGCAGTAAAATAGAATGGTCAGTGGTGTCAAATGCTGCACTTAAGTCCAACAACATAGTTACAGTGGAGTTTCCTTCATCAGAGGATATCAGAATGTCATTTACAACCCGTGTTAGTGCCGTTTCTGTACTATGACCAGTGCGAAAACCAGACTGGAATTTCTCAAATAAATTGTAATGCGTAAGGTGTGACTGGAGCTGACTGGCGACTACTTTTTCTAGTATTTTAGAGAGAAATGGTAAATTTGAAATAGGCCTATAATTATTTAGTATGTGTGGGTCTAGGTCTGACTTTTTAAGTAATGGTTTAATGACTGACACTTTTAGTTCATTAGGTACTGTGCCATGCATTAATGAACTATTGATAATGTTTAGAATAGGCACTGCAAGAACATCCATGGCACTTTTTACTAGTTTTTTTGGCACTGGATCTAGGGAACAAGTACTGGGCTTCATTTTAGAAATTAAAGTTAAGACTTCCTGCCTAGTTACAGGATTAAAATTACTAAAGTGCTGAATGCAATGTGAGCTCTGAATTCCCATTTGTTAATTTAGCCACTGTTCTAAACAGTACCCGAGGATTTTTATTATTGCTATTTATTAATGTAGAATAGTATTCTGAGCGAACTTTAAAGAGGGTTTTTTTATATTTATGAACACTCTCTGTCCATGCAATTTGAAAGACATGTAGCTTTGTTGTTCTCCATCTGCGCTCCAGTTTTCGACACTCTAATTTAAGAGCTCGAGTGTTTTCATTAAACCAGCGAGAGTTTCTATGTGCTTTGATCACTTTTTTTTTTAAGGGGAGCCACTGTGTCCAGAGTATCTCTCAAGGTCACATTATAATGTGATGTTAGCTGATCTAAATTGTTTTCCACATTTACATTTGATGTTAACTGATCTAAATGATTTTCCACAATTGCACTCGACTTATTCAAGGTATCTATAAAGTTTGAAGCAGAATTACAATCTAGATGTTGCACTGTCTTTGTTTTAATCTGTGAGTGCGTTGGCAAGTGCAGGACTAAATCAAATGTAATTAAGTAGTGATCAGAAATAACTTCATTTAATGGAGTAATATTTAAATTTTGAATTTCAACTTTGTAAGTTATAATTAAATCTAATGTGTGGTTATGATTATGAGTTGGACCTTGGACAATCTGCCAAAATCCTACTGAATTTAACAAATAAGTAAAACATTTGCTAAAAATGTCAATTTCCACATCAATGTGTACATTAAAGTCCCCCATCAGTACTACGTGATCATAATTTATAGCAAAATCAGATAGAAGGTTGCTAAATTCAGCCATGAACAATGAATATGGCTGTGGTGGTCTGTAGACTAGCACTATAATTGTGTTGGAATCTGTTTTAATATTTAAAATAAATGCCTCAAAGGATGTAAAGTTGCCTAAATTTTTAGAAGTGATTTGCATTTTGTTACAATGAATTATTCCAAGGCCTCCTCCTCGACCAGAATCTCTATATTTATGAAGGAACGAGTATCCATCTGGTGATGCCTCAGCTAGGGGAACAGTGTCATATTTACTAAGCAAGGTTTCAGTGATAAGACACAGATCAGATTTTGTACTTAATATCATTTACCAAAAAAGCTTTAGTGCCATGTGAGCGAATGTTCAATAAACAGCATTTAAAACTGCATGGTTCTTTCTGAACTGGTGATATATCTTTTGTTTTAATTTGAAGTAAATTTCTATTACAGATGCCCCTGGTGGAGGGTCTGGTTTTATCCCTTGGTCTAATTATACCCCTTATTTTTTGGTTATCAATTAATTTAGGGTTTGTATTAAGACTAAATTTACTGGATGCCCCACGACAGGGATTTTGGGTAACATCTTCAGGAAAATAACAGGTGGGATAAATAACAGCCTGTGATTTAAGATCACATGACTGCGGCCTGGATGGTGCTCTAATCAGTCAACCAGGCAGTTTTGCTGCCATATTTTGGTATAATACATAAGATCCCCTCCAGTTAGGATGGAGACCATCTCTTCTGAAAAATCCAGGCCTTTCCCAAAAATCATCCCAATTGTTCACAAACGCTATGCTTTTATTTGCACACCAGGTTTCTAGCCAGCAGTGAAGGGAATGCAATCTGCTATATATCACATCCCCTCTATATAATCTTGGTAAGGGGCTAGATACAATTAAATTCCGACATTTTCTTTTAGCTTTGGTGCATAGAGAGATGAAGTTCCGTTTTAATACCTCAGATTGCTGTAAATAAATGTCATTAGTGCCGACATGCAGCAATAAGGTAGATACTTCATCGTCGGCGACACGGTCTAATGCGGCCTCTATGCCAGAAATCTTTGCCCCTGCGAGGCACTTAACATTAACTTCTGGTTTAACATAGTTTGGAATTCTAACATTCCGCACTATGGAATCGCCAGTTATGAGCACTTTCTTATTCTCAGTTTCCACAGGCGCACTGAGGAGTGTTGAGAATCTGTTCTGGGTCCGAATTGGTGACCTGGGTGCTGGGGGGCTAAATTTTAGATTCTTAGACCCCCGTCTTACTGTTACCCACTCGCCCTGTGGCTGAATTGGTGCTGCCGATTTCGGCCGCGCACTGACTACAGTGGGACCAGGAGAGACTGAATCTGAATCAGAAGTAGCGGAATTGTCTAAGCAAACCGAATCGATCCAATTTTCGGTTTGCCTAATCGCTATCAGATTCCTAACGCGGTCCTCCAATTCGCATATTTTCCCAACCAACTCTAAATTAACTAAACACTTTTGGCAGGTGAAGCTGTCTACACTGTCAGCCGGAAAACCTGAACTGTACATGCTGCAGGACACACAACATATAAACGTGCCCTCAACGGGCAGAGAGCAGATAGAACTTACGTTAAGTGTTGAAGTCACCTTCGCCGTTTTTATAGGTGCTTCGGCGCTTTCCGTGTTCAGCTGAATTACTAAGAGACCGTCGGCTTTAAGTTTCCACGACCCGGTGAGCGATCGACTTTAATTTCTCACTGCCGGTTATTTCTACTGGTCAGCTGCCGGCTTTACCTCAGATGAACTCGCTCGGGTGTTTGCGAAGGCCTACGTGCCTGTGGGAGACGCCGCCTCTCTGTGCTGTGCTTCTGCTCACTGCTCCTCTCTGTGCTGTGTTCAAATTTCAGTCTCTCTATCTGTTCTTGTGCAATAAATTGTCTGCTCTTCACATGAGAATAACATTATTTTGTTCTCAAAATGTGCAATACTAACTTAAGGTGCAACACTCTGTACTTTAGTTTGATACTTACATTTATTATACTTTATTTATATTTACATGATTACTTTATACTTGCTCTTAGTATAACATGTCTGTTGTTAAGTTGAAAATTTCCTTCGGGATTAATAAAGTTTTCTGATTCTGATTAAACAAAGTGGTTTTAAAGTCAGAAGGGGAGTAAATGATGTCATCTGGGTTTGGAAACAGAAATGACGTCTTCTGGTGTGGAACCGGAAGTGACATTATCTAGGGTGGAACTGGAAGTGACGTCATAGGGCCTAGGCGGAATTTCACGCATTTGGTCTGCGGGGAAGAAAGAGAAAGGATCAGTGCACTCTGCCACCCCCTGGTCCGACTGGGAATTACTTTCTTTTGAGCCCTTTAGCTGCCTCCCATGAGCACGTGTGTGACAACAGCTTTCAAACACAGACGTTTCCTTATAGTTCTGTATTGAAGATTAAATAATTTCAATACATACAATTACCATCTTTAAGTGATTTTTATTTTACTCAATCAAGATAAGCTATCTGCTGTTTTTAATCTGGATTTAAGAAAAACTTTATAATGTAACTCGTATTTAAATGGAAAGTTTGTAAATTTCACAAGTTTTCCATTTTGTTTAAGAGTAATGAAGTTTCTGTTATTTTTGGATTCTGAATCAAATTAAAACATTGTGAGTTTAACGTTTCATATGCTTTGCAAATTATAAATAACAGTGCATTAAAAGCTTAAATTCTGCACTGACTATTATGACAGCTCATCAATAGCCAAGGAATATGAATGAACTTCAGAGACTCAAACAACATTTACGAACTTGGAGTTACACTAAATAATGAAAAGTACATGAACACCCCTCCAATTTACAGTGTTTCAGCAGTACCCATTGTTAAAATGTGCACAAAATCAAGCATATAGCCATGCAATCTCCATTGATACACATTGGGAGTACATTAAGTCATACTAAAGCTCTTGGTGACTTTAAACTTGACACTGTCATAGGATGCCATCTTCAGTACGTAAAATTCCTGCTCTGCTAGATCTGCCCTGATTAACTGTAAATGCTATTATTGTGAATTGGAAGTGTCTATGTGCAACAAATGCTCAGCCATGAAGAGGTAGACCACACAAAACCACAGCAGGGCCACCGGGCGCTGAAGTGCACAGTGTGTAAATATTGCCTATCCGCTTGCGCATCATTCACATCATTCAGTTCCGTACTGTTTCTGAATGGATCATCAGCACAAGAACCTTGTTTCAGGAGCTTCATTATATGAGTTTCCATGGCTGAGCAGCTGTACGTAAGGTTAAGTCATTATGCACAAGGCTAAGTATCGGCTGGAGTGATGTAAAGCATGGCATCTTTGGACACTGAAGCAGTGGAAACATGTGCACTGGAGTGATAAATCACACTTTGCCATCTGATGGAAGAATCTGGGTTTGGTTGATGCCAGGTAACCACTACCTTCTGGGGCTGTTTTCAGGGTTTGGGCTAGGCCCCTTGGTTCCAGTGAAGAGTACTGTTAATGCACAGGCATACAAAGACATTTTAGAATATTGTGTGCATCCAACTTGATGGCAAAATTTAGTGGTATGTCTTTTATTGTTCGAACATGACTGTGCCCCTGTGCCCAAAGCCAGTAAATAAAGACTTGGTGTGACGGGTTTGGTGTAATGGAATTTGAGTGACCTGCACAGAGCCCTGACTTCAACCCTATTGAATACCTTTGTGATGTATTGGAATGCCGATTGAGACGCAGATCTACTCATCGAACTTCAGCACCTGATCTCACAAATAGTCTTTTGGCAGAATAGGCACACATTCTCACAAACACTCTCCAAATCTTGTAGAAAACCTACCCAGAATAGTGGAGGATAAAATAAATTATCTGAAAGTTGTGATTGTTCATTAAACCTCACTGGATGGAACGAATATTGCATTTTTATTATGTACTTACTGTATGCAATGGTATAGGTTAGAACAAAATCAAATATGTAATAAGAATGAGAAATGTGTACTAGTCATGCCATCCCTAGAGATCTTGGTATTGCTGAATAAAGTAAAGAGCTAATAGAGTTCAAAGGGGTTACCAATCCATAGCATTGCATAAATTTGTATTTAGAACCCATACATCTACATGTTATAAACTATTAAACTCCATTTCAGAAGCTTCAATTTGTGTAAATAATTTAAATTCTAATTTTCTTGTTTTATAACTTGGCACCTGATAGAAGTGTCCTTTATCACCAATTTTACTAGCCGCTGAACCTATTGCAATTTACTTGTGTTTACTTGCAATTCCTTGACGTTAAGCTAATTGTAAGGGAAAGACATGAACAAAAAGGAGCCTGAATGATTGAGTGTTGCTTTATGAGGCAAAAAATGAATTTACCGTATATACTTGCATTTAAGTTCTTCCGCAGATAAGTCGAGGCTTAACTTTACCTTATGATTTCCAGTATTTTATAACGTCAGTCGTATAAGTCGAATGTGGAAAACTCACGCCATTGGTCCAGGAGATTATGATATGCCAACACTCACCTGAGAGATTAACCACGGAGCACATTGCCTTTTTTTTCTATGTATTGTGCCTACGTGACCACACGGTAATACAAAAACTATTCCGAAGCGACATTTGCACTGTTATGTGTTTTTTGCATCTCACACCCTCCTACACCTTTATCGTAAGAGCATCCCTTGTCTACGATGGAGCGTTCGATCAGGAGAAAATATGAAGCTAGTTTTAAATTAAAAGTCATTGAAGTGGCGCAAGAAATTGGTAATTGCACTGCTGCAACAAAATTTGATGTGTCTGAGAAACTGGTGCGAGATTGAAGGAAGCAAGAAGATGTAAAAAAAATAACGTGTTGTGTTTTTGAACGGGTGTATAAGTCGGGGTCTGATTTTATGATCGATTTTTCGGGTTTCAAGACCCGACTTATATGCAAGTATATACGGTAAATGATTTTAGAATAAGACTACAACTTTAAAAAAATGTATAAAAAGTCAAGGGGTCTGAATACTTTCTGAAGTGTTTACCTGTTCCTCATTGATTGTCTCAACTTTTGCGTTCTCTCTTGCGAAATCCACAGCACAGCAAATGTCAGGCATCCCATTGGCACTGCTGTGAGGGCAAAAAGGAAGCTGAGATTCAAGAAGAAACTTGAGCCAAACAACTTTACCATCATAGGCCATCTAGCCATCCCATAAACACCCATGTGCTGTAAAATAACAGCAATAACTAACCTGCTGTTTATGATAATGATATACATAATATAGGTTAAAAAAGCAACTGGTGCCCTTGTGGTAAATGGTGACAAGGCATAAGGTGAATCCTTTCTTGCTTTTTTAATATACCAAAGTGCAAACTTTTTAAATAAAAACATATATAGTATACAAGATGGTCAATTTATAGTATGTCTCCAAATAATTAAACAGGCCCTATACTTGCATACTTATAAAAAGTATACATTTCTCTTCAGGATTACCTTTCTAATAGCAGAGCCTCACTTAATTTAAATGTTTCTCTTTTGGCTATGAATTACTTAATTAAATAGAATATCTCTGAAAATGGTACACAGACACCACTACATCTACAGTATTTACACATAAGCTTCTAATACATGGCGGTCTACTGCATTGATTCACAAAGAGTGTATTATTCTGTTTTCAATTTAATTTCAAATTTTGATTATCCCTTGGGAGGTTAAATTCTGTTGGCTTGTAAAGAGAATAATCAAAATAAACATTTGCAATTTTCAGATATTCCAAGGTTTTCATACATAAACATTGCGGCAAGAGGTGAGTTTGTGTGAATAATGAATATTTAATTGTCAACACATCTAACAGTCACTGCAATGAAATACAAAATGTATTAATCTATATTTTGTAGGTGGCATCTCATCTGCCCGGTGTGTGTATTTGTTCAAAAGATTCAAAAAGAATAGTAAACAATGACAATATCTGATGGTGGGAGTATCCAATTAATGAAGTAACTGGCTAATAAAGCATCCAACACATTTTGTGCCATTTTCTGTTTCTCTCTAATGTTTGCAAATTGTTTATAAATATAAGAAGCCTTAATGCTTTCTGCTTCCATTTTGGATGTTTGCCAGCAGTGCCCATCTGTTGGCGCTAAACTGCTGAGCTGATGAATAGCACAGTGGCTTATAAGTGCATCTGTTTTCTAAGTCTACTTTGTTTGCTAGGCGCACTTCAAAACACGACCATAATAGCTAATTGATTACTACTTTTTTCTTACTTTAAATCCTATCCATGAAGTTTAATTAACACTTCACAAGCATGAGCTCTTGAATAGCTTTGGAGCTAAATGTTCCTACAAACCTTATTGAATAATGCAAATTATTTCTTAGTTATACCCTTCATTTTTATAGGTGGCTATCTACAGGGTAGTCAATGTCCTTGTCAGTCCCTCATCTTTAAATCTGCTGTAAGCTCAGTTGTTATATTCCAACAAGCACTATGCTGTGTGAGTTTTCTGATCCATTTTACCCTTTCTTTCCCACATTTCATAGTAAACCTTTTACTTATTAAATATGTAAAATGTAAAATGATCCCTTTTTCCCCGTGATATTTACCAACCTTTCTGATAATACCATTATACAAAATGCAGCTCCATGTGCTTCCCAGCATGCATAAAGGTCTAGAGAGAAAGGGAAACAGCGTGCCTGATATTTGAGCTCCTTTCTGAAGACCCCCTTTAAGGTTAATTTCATAATTGTCAATAATGCCACAGTCAGAAATGGAAAATGAGGAAAGCTGAGTGGCAAGTTCATTTTCAGTAAATTTTAGATAATTTAGAATGAAAAATTACTTTATAAGCTGTTAAAGTTCTTTAGTTTAATTATTGTTTTTAAGTATTTTTTAACAGGGGAGCATATTTTTTTTCATCTTCATAGCCGCTGCCATGGTAAAAGCCAATGAAGGATCTCTGCCATCCAGTGTATAGAACCTTATGAGAAGGACTTATGGTTTGTAGTGGTCTCCTCATTATCTACTGTCCATCCAGACAGTGGTCAGAAGCAATAAGAGATGGCTAATAGGATGTTAGTTTATATAGTATGCTGTGTGGAGTACAAGACAAGAGAGATAATGCTTAAGCTTTATCACACACTTGTGAGGCCTCATCTCGAGTAGTGTGTGCAGTTTTAGCTCAGTTTTACAAAAAAAGGATATAGTAGAGAAACTACACAGAAGCACCAGAAATTTTACTATCTTTGGACGCAGAAATCGCCTTTGACAGAGTTGAATGGGACTACATATTCATCACATTGCCCGAATTTGGGTTTGGCCTAAATATATGTACATGGATAAAACTGCTTTGTACCAGCTCAGAAGCCTCTGTCTGTATTAACAACATGACCTCAAACTACTTCAAAACAGAACATGGTACTCGACAGAGTGCCTTCTATCACCATTGCTTTTTGCAATTACTATTGAGCCATTGGCAATTCACTTTCAAAATGCATTATAGATAAAAGGTAAGGACTTGAACAAAAAATATCACTATATGCAGATGATATGGTACTGTATATCAAATCCACAAACATCTTTACCTGTAGCTCTGAATGCATTAGTAGAATTCCAAAAGATATCTGGACTCAAAATCAATTTGAATAAAAGTGTGTTTTTCTCCAGTGAACTCTCCAGCACAGAATACTGGATTGGATTTATTTTACCAGAACAGTTTAAATATCTAGGGTTAAACATCACAAGTAAATATAAAGATATTTTTTTCAACACAATTTTGCTATCAACGTGGAAAAAATCAGACAACATGTGAACAGATAGACTACCCTCCATCTTACATTAGCAGGAAGAATCACTTCTGTCAAGATGAACATCCTTCCCAAGCTTCTGTTTCTATTTCAGAGCATCACCTTATACATTAACAAGCCATTCTTTAAGAAATTAGACTTAATTATGACTTCATTTATCTGGAATTCAGTGACTATACAAAGCCCTATATCAGAAGGTGGCATGGCACTACCTAACTTTTAATTTTATTACTGGGTGGCAAATATACAAGCTATACAGTCCGGGAAATTGACACAAATTGATACAGAAGTGTGGTCGGCATTGAAATAAAATCTTGCTGTACTTCTTTATATGCACTGCTTTGTGCCCCAGGAATTTCCAATTATCATCAATATATAGGGTGGCGCACGAAAAACCGAACCATCTCCGACTCCAACATCGATGTACGTTTCTTAGCCCATACACGAAACAAAAGATATGCAATACAAAAATCTGTACTTACTGGTTAGAGGAGGTGCTGGAAATGATTTCCTTGCGCATCAATACACTTTATTGCACGCCGCACCATATTTTCATAGAGAGTGAAGCAGCTCAGCCGCTTGAATTTTTCGAATTTCACTCTGAATATTGTCCTTCAGTTCCTCTAATGTCTTTGGATTATTGACATACACTTTTCCTTTCAGATTGCCCCACAGGTAAAAGTCACAAATGGTTAGGTCCGGTGATCTTGGTGGACACAAACCTTTGTTGACAGTTCGTTCCTCTGTGAAGACGTTGTGAATTCGAGAAAGTGACTTGCGAGAAGTGTGACATGTCGCTCCATCCATGTCGTGACGGCACCCACCTGTATAACAGCTTGAGCCAGCCAGTCGGAGACGGTTTGATTTCTCGTTCACTACCCTTTACAATAATCCAATTGTCCATCAATCACTCAAAATATGGAACCAATGCAGGATGTACGTCAAGGCAGAGAAGCTTTTATCTGTTGCACCTCTACATGATAATCACCCTTTACAACCCTCTCAAACCTACACAGTATTTAATTTTTTTAAAATATCGTGGAATTAAAACACTTTTTTTTTTCATCTTATTACAAATTACACTTAAAATTGAACTTCCTAGTAACACAATTTTTCTACTTCTTTCAAATTAGAAATTTTGCTAAAAAGAACCTATACAATTTTCTATACATCCCACCAATTTCTATTCCAGAACAAATACTGATCAGTCTTGAAAACTCAGACAGCATTTCAACAATGCATAGAATACACTTTAGCTTCATATGTACAAAGCATTCAATTATTCAACTTAAAAACTTTAAAATCATATTCATTTTGTTTAAAATTGCCCAAAATGTATCCATGGCAAGGCTCAACCTGCAAGTGTTACAGTCTAGCTCTTGCCTCACTGGGTCACATGTTTTGGACATGCACCAAGTTAACATCATTTTGGTCAAAAATCATTGAATGTCTATCAGACAGCCTTGGTGTCACAATCACTCCTAACCCATTAGCAGCTGTGTTTGGTGTATATATATATATATATAAAATATTTCTGAACTCTTAATTAGAAGTGCAAGTCATAAATAACAAAATGAATCCTGCTAGGTATTACACAGCAGTATGTAATATTACTTACAGTTACAGAATGTGCAAATAAAGTCACAATGTAGACATGTTACTAAGCCAATGGAGAACAATTACAAAAGTAACTGATAAGGATGAAGTCAAAAAGCAAGATTCTAGAAGGACAAGCAAAGGCAAAATGGCTGTGCCAAAGGTGACATAAAGAATTTAAGTGGAAAAGGGAGCACTTGAGAGAATCAAGAAACAAGAGAAACATCAGTGAACTAAGAAAAATGATTCTCTGCTCTGATTGTGTGCCAGAAATTCAATTAAATATTACAGGAGTTAGAATTAAATTAGACTCAGCTGTCAAATGAGTAGTTGCCATTACTGAGGTAGGGTTTTGAGAGAGAGAGGATGGGCATGGCTGAGTGTGAAGAAAGACAAAATGGATAAAACATTGATTATATCTGTATAAGAAACCAAGCAGCATGACTAATCTGTGTCAAAACAATTTTATTAGATATTTAGAAAAAACATCCTAAAATTAATTCAGAAAAATATTTTGCATGTCATGGTGAGGAAAAGCAAAGCAAAATGTATGCTTTAGGTGCAGCTTTAAAATAATGTTTGTTAAATAAAATATAGTGAAAGTAAATATGTATGTAAACCTTCTATGGGATCACATCATGGGAGCAGGGTGTATGATACAGTATATCTAGCCAGCCATGGTAAATCGGAAAGCAAACATGGAAAATTTCACAATAGGAATGTAGAAAAATTGCATTAAATTAATCAAAATAAGATCATTGGTAATAATCTTCATTCATTAGAAAGAATTTTTAATTTCAAGTCCAGCATTGTGTTGCATGAGATTAAAATATTTGAATTCAGAATGCTTACATAAATCATACTTATATATTACTAGGGGGTTCCCCCCGCTCGCTTCACTCACCAGCCACTTCGCGTCTCTGCCGCTTGCATTGTGAAGAAGAGGGCTGAACGCACCCCAGGGAGACTCGGTCACTCCTCCGAAACCCCCCTCTTAAACTGTGATACAATGGGAAACAAATTTATTTTTTTTACCTTCTCTTTGCTCGATCAGCTGCTGGCTTGCTGCTGCTGCTGCCGCCATGCCACATGATCTGCATCTCGCACGGCGCTTCGAACATTTAAAAGCCTGTACAGCAGCTGTCCAACTCTTTGTGTTTTATTTCTGGCCCCGGGCGTGGTTAAAATCTTTTGGCACAAAGTCCCTTCTTGCGAGATGCGAGTTCTTGATATTTTTTAGTTTATAATTTAAAAACAGAATAAGAATCTGAAAATCTAACAACATCACATTAAAGTTCGATAAATCCTGAAAAGAATGATACCAAACATATATATGTAGCTTTTAAAATAAGCCCGATTTAAAGCGTTACAAAAACATGACATAAAAACATGACCATTGCACTTTTAGGCTTAGGATTTTATATATATAT
>JANRMT010062837.1:71927796-71967300 GCA_026402145.1 Polypterus bichir lapradei | reverse complement strand
ACCACCCATACAATCAGATTGTGATTCAGACTATGAATGCCTTGAATATATATATATATATATATATATAGAGTAGATTAATAAAAAGGTGTTTGTGAATTTAAAGGAGACAAGTTACCCAGAAAACCACATTAAAATATTGCAAATATATTAATGTTTTTTTCAGCCTTGCAAGGATATGATAACTGATGCTAAGGTTGTAATGGATGGTTTGAACTCACGTAAAAATAGATTTGCGCAAGACAGGAGAAGGCTTGCTGTGGACTTGAGAGTAAGTGTAAAATGCACACTACCATATTGAGAGTGTTTGCACAAATGATTGAAACACTGGAGGTTTCCTTGGAGGAATTCTACAATGTTCTCTCAGGATGCTAGAGGGAGAGGAGGAGGAGGAGGAGGAGGTTAGGAGCAGGCACTGATACAGCGTATTGCCGCACCCACCACATGACAAACCAACTCAGGATCCCAGATTAGGACTTGAGTGCAGCCATGCAACGGGTGACACCTCAGCGCCACACTAGTTCAGATGGAATGGAACCATTGTGAGGTTTTTCATGGTGGCTGGAGTGCCAATACTGCCACCAACCCCCAGGTTTTCCCAGCAGGTTGGAGGGCCTACATGCAGGGCTGGATGCAGATTAATGTCATACCCAGGACAGCTCTTTGCACAGTGACAGTATTGTAGCCTATGAAGTTTTTCTGAGGCATGATTATTGCTAGTATTGCTAGAGGGCAAGCAACCCAAAAAATACTTTAGATGTCTGACTTTACAAAGCAGAGAACACAGCAAAAGATCAACAATACTCATTCCATCCAGTAAGAGGTCCCTGATGCTGACAAAGGGCATCGGGATCTATTTTTAAAAGAGAAGACAGCTGCCTTATACACTTGGTGCCTCTTGTCTCGGGAATAGAAGAATTCAAGAATCAGCATGGTGTAGAGTTATGGTGATGGCTACTGGCAAGTAAAAGAAAGGGCAGTGAAATGAGATAGACACTTAACGTGGGAAAGGAGGGTAATTGTTGCTTCTTCAGAGTCAGGAAAGTTGGGAGGCTGCCCTCTCAGACAATTAGACATAAACACTTGTGAAGGAAAGCTCAGTGCTTAAGCAGGTAGCTTATCTTGTCCTGTCTTATAAGCTGTTCTTCTGTGGGTTTCTGCATTGTGCTTTTTTACGTGTAGAATTAAAATATTATTTTTGATGTCCATGCTGTGACTCCATTTGGAGAAACTTTGAGAATGCTGTCTTTATAATATAACTTCAGAAAAAAGAACTATTGGTTCTAGCACTAGGCTTAATAATGTTTCTTCAGTCAGCATGTGTGCTTTAGCATTTTTACATCATACTGACACTATTCTGCAAAATTAGAAACAACTATCTAACATGTGAGTTAAGATTTCAGTCTACGTCATGTACAAAATACTCATATCTAACTATAATCTTGTTCAAGTCAGTAATTGTGACTGCAGCACCTACAGTATATGTTGTTCTGTTGACTTATAAATTATACTGATATGACGTTCAATGCAATGCTTATTTTAAAACAAGATAAAAATCAAACTGCCCTATTCTTTCAGTAGTACTACCGTCAGCACTTGGCACAGCAATTCAATGCTTGTTAAAAAATGATGCAGGTTATGTATGGGTCAAATTGCATGTCTTCTCAAGCTGCCTCAAGAGCTCAAAATTAATGGAATGAGGCTAAAGGCAAATTATCTTATATATAAACATCTACGCATGGAAGTGTGTGTGTGTGTCTGTCTGGCCCGGAAGTGAGAGAATACACAAGAGAGACCAGCATGTCTGTAAAACAAAACTGCCGAAGAAAGAGTCACTCACTTAGCTGCTAATACAGAAGCGAGGTGAGCACATCAGCAAAATGGTATCCCTTTAATTTTTCCTCCTGCCACTAATACACAAGCGAGGTGAGTACGTCAGCAAAACGAAACATATAAAGAAAGACAAAGTCGCTTAGCCGCTAGTGCACAAGTGATGCAAACACATCAGCAAAATGAAATCTCCTAGGAGAGAGATGCCCAGAGTAGTTCCTTTCAATTACCTGACATCTCTACATTTCAATTTTTTTTCTGACGTTTTCAATAGTTTCTAGGACCCCAGGCTTTTTACAACATGGGCTTACACGGCTAGTGTGATATAATTTATTTAGAATCTTATTTATCAAGAAATCTTTGATACAGTCCAAAACGAAATATTAATTTTGAAACTAAAAGCTATTTGTATCAGAAACAACTTGCAATTTGGATTTGAAGTTGGTTGATCCAAGGGAGACAAATAGTACAGGTAAGTGATGCAAGCCTCATGTGGAGTGATGTCATCAGTGTAGTCTGTCCTTGGACCACTACTTTGTCTAATATATATAAATGACATATATTTCAGTAAAGTTAGTAAACCTGTGACAATAAAAAATGATACAACAATAAGAAGATAGCTGATAGACGTGGACCTCCTATAGAACTGAATGAACACTTAGTGTTCAGTTTAGTATGGAAAATTGCAAAATTTACACATTGGCAAAAGAAATATTAATTCTAAATAAATTATGGGAGACACTGTCTTACAGGAAGGAACCTATGAAAGTAATTTTGATGATATAGACCGGTTGGAGGTCCATCCCTTCCTGTGCTTTCTGCAATACTGTAAGTATGTGGTCGGCAGTCTGATAAGAAGATCCAATCTTTTCTCCCTTGGATTATAAGATGCAAATATCTCTGGTGGCACTGTTCATGGACAGGAGAAGCAGCTTGGCTATAATGCAAAGGAAGTAAGGGCCCCAGTAGAATATCAAGATGAGAAACAGGAGAGAAGGGGATGAATGACAGTTCACAGTGACCATCAAACAGTATTTCTACAATATGATGTTTGAATCCTTGGTGCAGTCACTACCTGTGTTAAGCTTGTACATTCTTCATATACTATATGTCTTCAGGGATTTTCTTCTGTTTGGTCTGGTTTTTCCACTCCATTCCATGTTCATTAGGTTAAATGGCAAATCAAAAAGTGTGTAAACCTAATGGAAGTAGCTATGCGAGGGCTAGGATCACCAGTGAAGAATCAAATATCAAAAATATATTTGAGATCAGCAATCTTGAAATAGCATAAAAAAAAATTCCACATGCCTATATTACCGATCCTCAAGTTTTGTGAAAAAGAATGACTTTAGGGGTTGAGCCTCTGGGATTGGTTGATGTGGCAGGTCCTTCTGATCATTTTGGCTTAAGATTATTAGTTTACTGTTTATTATAAGGGTGACATTTCCTTCCTTTCCAAAAATGGTCTAACAATTAGGAGTTTTTATGTCTAGAGGGACAAAAATAGGGGAAACACCAAAACATTTGATGTCTTGCATAACTAGACATTCAAGATGTGTCAAAGGGTATATCATATGTGGGGGTTTCTTGTTACTGGTGAGTCAGGAGGTGCCAGGCAAAAGAAACCTGAAGTGGTTTTAAAGTGTTCATAAGTAATATTTATGAACACAGAGCAAATAAAATAACAGCAATGTTCTTCATATCTAATAATTTAATTCAAGATAAGTACTGTTACCTTTACATTAGCACCTAAAGTCTGATTTTAGCAGGAACAATAGAAGACCCTTCTGTAGTTATTCAGACATATAGTGATTGTTATTTTCAGTTCTCAATGAGGCAATATCTTTTAATGATATATACTCCATTTCTTTGAAGTGATATGAATCATTTTGTTTTATTTCAGTAAAAAAATTTAGATCTTTGACTTTCTGTGTCAATAGTTTTATCACTACTTTTAACAATTTACAAATAACTGTTTTATTAGCTGCCTAAGTTTTAGAAAGCTTTAGATGTTGATTGATCAGTGAGTTGACCAATGACATAGTGACCTACCTGTACTTTTGGGGGCCTTTAGATCATGATCAGATGATGCTTTCCAGAATGTTGCTGAATTCCCAGTTTTCATGAAAGCTGCTGGTATGTTCTTTTGACCAGAGCAATTAATTAATAGACTGCACCCTCAATATTAAGAGCACTCGGGTAGAGAGGGTCGACAGTTTCATATACCCCATTGTCCACATCATGGAGGATCTGACCTGGTCCAAGAACATTGACACCTTGGTGAAGAAGGCACAAGAATATCTGTACCACAATTTCAGGCTATCCACCCAAATACTAAAGAACTTCTATACATCCACCATCGAAAGTACAAGAAGTATGACTGTCTGGTTTGGGAACAGCTTGCAGCAGAACTGATTGTAATTGCTAAGATTATCTTCATTGTTGGCTAAGTGGGCACCCTCTTACTAGTACAGACACAACGGATGTGTAGTGATATGTTTTTCTGAAGGTTTTATTTTGAAGAAAAAATAGGTAACCAGCAGATGCAAATGTAGTGAGGGACAGATAAATAGTAAAGCCAGAATAATCAGAGACTGAAAAAAACATGAGGGGTAAGCCAAAGAATCGAATGTTAAGAACACAAAGAGAGTTTAAAAACTCAAACAATACCAGGCCCTTGGCCTATTTGCTTAAACACTAACTACACCAAAGTCTTTGTTTATCCAACCAAGGGATACTGAAAAATGGAAATAGCATCATATTTATACCATCGCTACCTGTGACTTAAGGATCTTGGTCACAGAAGACATCTCCAATGTCGCCTAAACAAAGAACAAGGCAAACAATAAACAAAATTAAAGTTTGCCAAAATAATTTAATAGAGATCTTCACAAACAGAGTCTTCATTCTGAAAAAAATGCACATCTGATGACTCAACAAAATTTGTATACATGACAGAAAATAAATTACAAGCAGATTCACTGGTAATTAATACATGAAAAGGCTTCCTGACAGACAATAAAAATTGTTTTTTTTTTCTTGTGTCAATGATAGATTTTACTGGAAATGAAACTCCTATTTGCTTTTCCAATTTTTTTGGCAAAGCAAATCACAGAGGTTGGCTGCAAATTCAATTCAGCCTAAATCGTTTTGCTCATCATTATTGAACAGCATGGAATGAAGGCCTAATTTCTATCACTCTAATATAATTATGAATTGGCAGTAAAATGCTTGCTACTCCACTAAAGTTGGTTTGTTTCGGGAGACTGCTCAATATCCAGTCTACTTTCAGTGAAATTTCAGGCATGTTTGCCTTTTTTTAAATTAAAGCCCACATTATCTCTCACTGAATGTCTGTTAGTTGTTTTTGATGAGTCATTCTACATTTTGCACATGGCCTGATTATTTGATTTATAATCAATGACAGTTATCTAATGTAATGTATTGGTGTGGTCCTTCTGTTCGATTAATTTGGTGCTGTAACCTATGGTATTTTTCATGGGATCTTATTTACTAATCTAAATCCTATGGCATTTCAGATATTTTACCACTATTGGTTTTAAATCTTACAGTGTTTCTCACTCTGCCATTGATCTGGCGTTTCTATGAAATAAATCAGATGTTTCTATTTGATAAAACCTCCATCATCTTGCATACAACAATTGTAAATTCTAAAATATTTTTGGCAATTTCATTTTTTTTTTATTCTTATGTTAAAACTGCAGTGTTTGTAATTAATCTTTGTTGATCCAGTGCTTTGGTTTGAATAGTTTGACTCTTATTTTTGATCAATCCTATTCTACACAACATGTTTTGTCATGTATTTTGAAAATATTCTTACTATGTAGTTTTAATCCTATCATATTTAATTGGTTTGGTACTTCTTTTAAATAAATTCTGTGGCATTTTACACGTGTTCTCATTATCTAATCTAAATCTGATTACATTTTATAGAGTGTATGTTCTCATTAAGTAGTCCTATTCTGGCTGCACATGTCTTCTCAACTTTTATTTGATCTGGCCTTTGTGATTTTTTTTTATAGTGAATGTATGCTCTATGGATTTTGTGATTGCTTGGGAAGCTGGGTCTCCAGATCATTATCACCAATAAACATAGTAATAGGTGTCTAAGTACATTTTAGCTTTCTGAACTTGTTTAGCTAAAGCCCAACATAAAATCAAATAACATCAAATGTACTTGCAATAGGGTGTGACACGCAAAAACAATTAATGTCAGAAGACATTGAACATACATTAAAACTTTCATAAACCCTATTTGTGCCCAGGAGCAGTTATAGCCATATATCCCCCCTGAATGGTTTTAGATGCCCCTATTGCTTCAACAGTGTAATCAGGACTTGCCCCACTTTAACCGCCAAAAATCCCATCAAAACATATAGTAATATTGGCAACCATTTTTAAATCTTTGAAACTTTACAGACTTCATCATTCGTGCTTCTTCTGTCACACACTAACTCTACTTCTATAATTGTCTCATAAAAATGTAGCCCTTACCCTTGGCCCAAAGAAATTAATAGAATGTTGACATGTAAAAATACATGACAACACGAAGAAGGAGAGAAAAATAACGAATTTAACAAAACAGCAACACAAAGAGAGAGGTTGGGAGCACACGCTGATAGAACATTGCTGCACCGTCCACACGCAGAACCACCTGGATTGAGACTCAAGTGCAGCGGGGGGCACCTCAGCAGCACACTGGAACAGTGTGAAGTTTTTTTTTTTTTTACGGTGGCTGGAGTGACAATCCTGCCACCAACTCCCAAGTTTTTCCTGTAAATTGGAGGACCTGCTTGCAGGTCTGGATGCAGATTAACGTCATACCTAGGACAAAGCACTTACAGGTTCAGGTTCTTGCTCAAGGGCCCAACAAAGTAAAGTGGAAATGGGGGAATAAGTGTCCTGGAAGAAAATGGAATTTGGCAATATTCTTGATCAGATAGGTGTTGTGATTCAAGTGATTCCAAATGGTGAAAGTGTGTGAGGGCTCAGAAATGACTGATAAACCAGGCCTACTCAGAAATAGGCCTCACCTCTGGTTGTCTAACCCCTAACTCTATTAACTGGCTGTGGCTTACATTGTCCTTAAAATGAGTTCGGTTTCAAAAGTTTTTAAAAAACCTTAATCAACCAAAATGCCTCTTAAGAGAGAGGAAAAATGGCTTGAGATACAAGTCTATAAAGAATATATAAAAAAGGAATTTATTTGAAAATATTTAAAATGAGCAAAGATGCAAAACCCTCCAATTCTATCTGTAATCCAGCAACTGTAAACACAAGGACGAAGCAAAACATTCAGAGACCAAAAAATCACTAATTAGCAAAATGCACACTTCAAATGATAATCAATGTAGCACTGAAGGACCTGCTCCCCAGTCTCAAATATATATAAGCCGAGGGCACAACTTCAGTGAGGTCCCTCTCACAAAGAATATGGGAGGACAACTTAAAATGCTTAAAAACTAAATAATAAACATAGCGGTATTAATAAAATTTACATAATGAATGAAAAATCATACTAATAATATTAATAAAAGAAATGACAAAAGAAATAATATATAAAAATAAATATAAGCCAAGGAGCATGTCCCTGGCAGAAACAAACCAAGTAGGAGGGGTGGCTTGTGGCAGTTAAAGTGTTTACAGTATGAGAGGGAAAAAAAATATTAAAAATTCATTCATTCATCAGTTTTCTGCAACCATTCCTCCATTACATGGTTACTAAGAACTTCACTGTGTCTGATCTGGAAGCATTTGGTGTAAGGCAGGATTGAACCTTAAATCAAGAGAAAGCACACTGACACCCTCTTAAGTAGTGCCAATAATGATGTGAAAATCAGAGTAAAACTACTGTCACACACGTGCAAATAGTAGGAACCAGAATGGGACCAAGTGGAGGTAATTACCCGCCTGGCCATGGAGTGGCGGGGTGCGCTAAACTTACTTCTGTTATCTCTACAGACCAAATATGGGAAAACCTACATGATTCAACATCAACAATGTCACTTCCAGCTCTGGCGGCCAGACTGACGTCATTTCCAGTTCCAGACCTCAATGACATCACTTCCAGTTTTTGGCTTTAAAGCTGCCGTCTTGTCACTACTAATTCAGTTAAGTCTTGGAACTCAACAAAAACACTTCAACACTTACTTGAAGCAGCCAGGGACAATATAAGGGTGGCTGCGTCAAAACTTTTTCGTGTGTTAAGACTCATTCTTTCACTCTACCCACATGAAAAAACTGCAAACTTCCCATAATCAATAGTGGGACCATGAACAGAACAGAACCACGTCCATTTACATTTACTTGCTTAACAGATGCTTTTATCCACGGGGACTTACAAATGAGGTAGGCAATCAAGGAACATTAGACTTGGGCCTGTTTGTTCAGCCAGTGTAATAGGACAGGTAACAAAAGTTGAATGCCACAAGTGAAAGGATGTAATAACTCATACATGCACAATCAATAAACTAATTACACTTAAACAAATAACCAAGAATATAAAGTATTGCTTCAAAAAGTTTTTTTTTCTTCTTCTTCTTTTCAATTAGAAACATATTTACAGAATTGATGGGTCTTCAGTTGCTTCTTGAATACATTGAGGGAGTCAGCAGTATGGATGAAGGTGGGCAGCCCATTCCATCAACTTGGAACCACACACGAAAAGAGTCTGGATCGAGACTTGATGCCCTGTAGAGATGGCATCACCAGATGCTGTACCATGGTAGACCTGAGTGAGTGAAAAGGCGCAATGCACTTCACTAGTATCTCCATATACTCAGGTACTGACCTATTGAGGCTACTCTGTATGCAAGTATCATAAATTTGAACTTAATGTGTGCTGCTACAAGGAGACAATGTTGTGACCTAAAGAGGGGTGTGACGTGTGCCTGTCTTGGTTGGTTAAATACATTCTGGACCATCTGCAGTGACTTGATAGCACATGTTGGTACTCCTGCCAGAAGTGAGCTGCAGTAGTCCAGCTGCAACAAGACCAAAGCCTGGACCAGACATTGTGCTGCATACTCTGTCAGAAAAGGTCTGATCTTGCGGATGTTGTACAGCATAAACCTTCATTAATGAGAAACAGTAGAAATGTGGTCAGAAAAAGAAAGGTGCTCATCAATCACCACCCCAAATTTGCATACTGACTTGATGGGTGTTAGCAACACTGAGCCAAGCTGTACAGTAACGGGGAGTTGAACAGACTGGCTGGCCAGGATCACAAGAAGCTCATTTTTTGCCAGGTTGAGCTGCAGGTGGTGGTCCTTCATCCATGTTGAGATATCAGTAAGACATGCAGAGACTCTTGCTGATACCATATTGTCCTCTGGGGATAATAACTGGTACAGCTGTGTATCATCGACATAGCCCTGATAACAGAACTCATGCAATTAGATGATGGAGGCCACCAAGGTGGTGTACAGAGAGTAGAGGACCCAGCACCGAGAATGCATGTCTGGTGTGCCTTTGACAACTCCCCTCGCCAGGACACACTGTAGACAGTAATGCTAACTGTTGCACCTCTCTGCTATCTTTTGATTAACAATGAAAGTGACTTGTACTTTCTTTTAAAGTTTATACATTTACATTCTGTTATGTCACATTCCATGCTGCTGCTGCTGTTGGCTATAAATCTGATTATTTTTGTAGGTGGCCTTAACACATTTAGAAGATAACATGAAGTCCACGGTGTTGTTACACTGTAGGTGAAATTGATGAAAAATATATTAAGAAAATTGTTCAACCAGGTCTTTCTGTTGCTTTCCCTGTTGTTTTTATATGCAAATCTTTACAGTCATCACTTTAGAATCTGTGAGAAACAAGGCATGCTGAGCAAGAGCTGCTAAAGAGCTTTGTACATAATGATTCCAGCACATTTAACAGCATGGAAAAAATGTTCATTCATTTCAAATGTTTCTGGAAACATTCTGCAAAAATTTATGTGAAAGCCTGCAGTGGTGGGCTGTATCTCCCTCTTAAAGTAGGGGGAGATTTAACCCCGGCCCCCCCCCCCTAAACATGTGGCATCACTTTGCACAACAGTCCACAGGAGCTAAATGCTTTTTATTAGCAGAAGAAGTGACAGAATGGAGTTTTATTTCTGAGTTTATTATTTGATTGTAGGTAATAAACCATAAATTAAAAACAAATTAACAAAATGTATAAAATTAGAAAAAAGTTATTATGGGTTGTAATCAAGTAAAATGACCATTTAACTGACTGCTGCTTATTGTATGTAACAGAGGAAAAGCAGAATCTGTCAGTTTTTATTTCTTACACATTTTTAATTACAAGCTAATTCTGTTTAAATGGCACATGTAATTTACAAATGTTCCTGCCCTGCATCTATGGCAAACCAAATTAACATTTAGAAATGTCTCAAAATAGGTTTTAAAATATCTTCAAATGCATTTAAGATATCTTAACGTGAATTGCAGCTATCCAAATATATGTTGTAATAATACAAAAGGAACAAGATAAAGGGTTTGGGGGATCCACTCTGTATATTGTTATTCTTTTCTGCAAGGCAAAATACTTGGTTAGGAACAAGAGTAACCTCTTTGAACCGTGTCATATATTAGACTGCAGACCAGGTGGATCATCGGGATTATATAGTGAAGAGGGAGGAAGAGGTGGGTCATCAGGGGGAAGTGACGTCATCGTAGGGCCATCTTTATGCTGAAACAGGAAGTGAAAACTCTTAAGCGCTCCTGTAAGGAATGAGAGAAGGCATTAGTGCACATAATCAGTCCCATGCTATGCTTCAACAACAACTAGACCCTGTTGCTGACACCCATGCACACATGTGTGACTATGTCTATTTTAAGATATCTTAAATGCATTATATGATATCTAAAGCAGATTTTAAGGTGAAATGATAACACTGTTCTTTTTCAGATGTAACAAATGAAATTCAGGATATCCTTGGCCAAGTTCCTCTGCATTTTGAGGTATCTCAAATACATCTTTAGATATCTTAGAATAACTTAGTAATCATTTTGAGATGCTGTGTCTGAAATGCTATTCTTGATAACTGAAAATGACTTCCTGTTAAATAAATTTTTTGTTCTAAATGGGACAACCTATCTATTTTGAGATATCTTGACATTCATTTGATAAATCTCAAAATGAGCCGGAAGCATATCTCTAAATGCATTTCAGGTATCTGAAAATGGACAGAAATCTGTAACTGGGCATCAATTTAAGATGTCTTAAAATGCATTTCTGATATTTTAAATTGTCTGAATGCTACTTTAATATATCTGGAAACATAATCAAGACATCTTTAAATCTATTTCAGACATCTTCAAATTAAGCACATTGTCTTGGAGCAGGATATATTGTGTGGTATAGACATGAGTTAAAAAAAACCCTCAAACCTTAAAATTCACCTAAATTTTATTACAAATTACAAAAAAAAAAAAAAGATAAAAAATGCCAACAATCAGCGCACATTAGTTCAGCACAAATGACACATAGAAATATTTTTAAAAATTATAAAATTGTATAAAATCGTTCATATTCAGTATCTGGCTTTGATTATGCTTGTTTTTACCAGACAAAAACAAAACCAGATATTAAACGACGTAGTGTAGTAAACTTTTAAACTCATATCCTAATCCGTTAAGTGTATAGTTCTGTCTGATTTGTAACATAAGACTAAACTTCATAGTAGCTCTTTAACCATACCATAATTACTAAAACTAAAACTAATAGATAAAAAAATAAAATAGAAATGTCTTTGTGAAATAAAAACTAAATTAAAACTAAAAATACATGATGAAGGAAAACTAAAACTAAAATGAATTTCCAAGTAAGGTCAGAAAAAATATAAAAAGGCAAAACTATAATAACCTTGCACCATACAGGCTTAGGCAGATTTAAGACAGATCACGTTCAAGTTGAAGTACTTTATTGTCATTGTGTAGCACAACGAAATTACTTTTTCTGACAGCCCCAAGGTGCATTTAAAAAAAAGTCAAATAATTCCAAATATGTCATATACAGTATTAAGTGATCAAGTAACCAGATCAAATTATTATTTGCAGCAGCATAAATTGTTATTGCACCTGTTAATGAATAGTACATTACATATTATATATTGTATTACATTAGTATATTGCACATTACCAATATAGCTTATTGCACATGTTCAATTAAAAATGACCTCAGACTGAGGACATTCATAGTTCAGAAAGTTTATGGCAGATGGGAAAAAGCTATTTTTTAGTCTGTTTGTGCGTACACGGATTGACCTTAAGCGTCTGCCTGACGGGAGGAGCTCAATCAAAGAATTTCCAGGATGAGTTTTGTCCTTGAGAATGTTTTTGGCACTTCTCACACAGCGAGTCTTATACAAGAGTTTGAGTGATGGGAGTTCAGTCCCAATAATGGCCTCTGCTGTTTTTACGACCCGCTGCAGGGCTTCTTTAGCAGCCTTAGTGCAGCTGTTGTACCTGCAGGCCATCATGCAGTTAGTTAAGATGCTCTCTATACTGCATCTATAGAAATTAACCAGCAGCTTCTAGGGGAGGTCAGCTGTCCTTAGCTTCCTGAGAAAATAGAGGTGTTGTTGTGATTTGCCTATTATAGCCAAGTTGTTGTCAACCCAGGACAGGTCCAGACAGATAATGTAAATGTAAAGTATTAAGCATAGGAAGTAAAAAAGAATTATGTGAATACACAAGAGGAGATCTGAATCTTGAAAGTACACCTTATGAGAAGGACCTGGGAGTCACCGTGGAGTATACAGAAGTTATTAAGAAGGCTAATGGGATGTTAGGTTATACAGCTAAATGTGTAGAGTTCAAGTCAAAGGAAGTTATTTTTAAGCTTTATAACACACTAGTGTGGCCTCATCAGGAGTACTGCATGCAGTTTTGGTCCTCAGTCTACAAAAACGGCATAGCAGTTGCAGAGAATGTCCAGAGATGAGTGACTAAGGTGTTTCCAGGAGCTCAAGATATGAGTTACGATTAGATGGAGTTGAAATTTTTGGTTTAAGGAAATAGAGACTACGATGTGAAATGATTGGAATTTGAAAAATTCTGAAAAAAATTAGACAAGTGGATCCTGAATGTTACTTTAAAATGAGTTCTTCAACATGAACATGGACACTTACAGATTAAGTCACAATGACCCATTTAAGGACTAGAACTGACCAAATAGAGCCCCCTCTAATAAAAATGGTATTTCTGCATTTCTAAGTCTCTTATTTCCAATTGAAAGGGCTGATATCCTTGGTAGCCCACGTACTGCATCCCATTGTAGTATGTGTCAGAGTCTTATCTGTTTGAGGCAGAAAGTAAATAATTACATCCAGAAACAAATTTAAACAAACATGGAATACAACTCCATCGCATTATTTTTTGTTTTAAAATTTACAGTGAAATTTGTGTAGACCCTTTAATTACACTGTTTTAAAATCAATACCGTTCTGGAAATGTTTCCTATCTTGTATCAGTCCTAAACTTTGTCTACCCATTCTTAAATTTCATGCTAGCTAGTCACCTTATATAACATTATAGTTTAGATTAAAAAAAGATATATATTTTAATATATTCTGCTATACCTTCAAACATGTCAATTACTAGTTGGAAAATATATTTCATGCAAAACGTACTGTAAGAAATGTTGTTATATCAATATATATTTCCGGAATACAAATTCATATTATATATTTTATGTCATTTTTGTATTTTCAATAAATAGTTATGTGTACATTGAGATATGTTTCTGATGTGTAGACATTTATACAGTAAGATTTCAATTAATCAGCAACATTATACTGAAATATACCAACTTTAAGAACCAAACCACAGCACTTTCCTGACATTCTTCTTCAGAATGGCCTGAGGCCATCAGTGTTAAAAAGATTTTCAGGGAATTGTCTTGACTACATTAAAATACATTATGCATTTCGTTTTCTCAAGGGTGTTTTGCTGAAAATTAGATGTCACCTTGTCCCCTGGTATGACTTCTTGGCATCAATTTTCCCAAGGTTTTCATGATTTTTCCTGTTTGCAATATGCACTTTGACTATTTTTTAAACTTAGAATATAGTTTTACAGCATTTCTCAGTCATCCCTTTCCTTATTTATTGTAATGTTTTTAAAGAAATTATAATGAGACAGTTTGCAAATTTTCAAAGTCTGTCGTAAAGCCACTATTAAAGACAATGCAAGTTGCGTTTCATTGTCATTTGGCTTAATGGATTCTTCTAAACAGAATTCCTTCCCTCAGTATAAACAATACTTTATAATGTTGACCTTATTGGCTTCTGTCACCTGCAGTCAGCGTACATATCATATTGAGAAAGCTGTACTGTTATGTGTTCTTTTCAGATGAAAAGGAAACAATAACTGAATTCCAGCTCATTAGTGAGGCACAACGATGAAGATGGACTGTTCTGCTCCCTAGATTTCTGCTTGACCTTTGACTCAGGCTGTATTGTTCAGCAGGGTTCTTCTGGAGAATTGTGAGAACTGCTTACAATGATTGATTTAACTCTTTGCTGTACCATGACATTCGCCTTCCTACATTGTTTGATATATGTGACATGGTTAAAAAAAAAAAAAATCTCCCCATTCCTTTAATAGAATTTGCTTCTATGGGAAATAGAGAATGAATTTATATCAGTTAATTTCAGACGGCATACTCTGTAAATAGGTCTTTTTTAGTTTATACAGAAAATTCACAAGTAGAAACATTTTTTTCTAATTGCATTAAAAAAGGGTTGAACAAATAGATTTGCTTGTGTTTGTATAATTTATTGCAACTCTCAGTTCTAATTGGTTTAAACATAATAATTTTAATGGCAACTTTTGTGAGAAGAGAACTCGATGGAAAATTGTTGAAATTTGAAAAAAAAACAATACCAATGAATAAAATGAGAAAACAAAAAGAAAACCATCTTCACACTAGTTAGAGCTGCCCCAGGACACTTCTAAGAAATGCTACTAGAAGACTAGATGTAGACTTGTGAATGCTTGACAGAAATCAGTAGGGGCCACTCAAAATTATCTTCATTGATCAACAACCTCTGAGTCAGTTTGTAAGACAGGAAATGTCAGTCAGTCAGATCATGGAGGGTGCTGGAGCCAATCCCAGCTAGCATAAGGCGCAAGGCGGGAACAAACCCTGTACAGGGTGCCAGTCCATCACAGGGTGAACACACACACACCTCAACCACTCCTTAGGGCCAATGTAGTATTATAGATCCACCTAACTTGCATGTCATTAGGCTGTGGAAGGAAACCGGAGCACCCAGGGGAAACCCACACAGACATGGGGAGAACATGCAAACTCCATGGAGTGAGGACCCAGGACACGAGCTCTGCTCTCTGTACCGCAAGGCAGCAGTACTCCCACTGTGCATCGTCCCACCCTAAGAAAGGAAATGGCAAAATATATTATGAATATATTTTCACAATTTCAAACTCTAGGTTACTGCAGACATGCGAACTGATCAAGCTAAAGTGCAAAGTTCTGGCCTGAATGGTAAGTATTATATATGGTGCAAAACAAGTACTTTAAAGCAGCCATCTCCTTTGTAAAGCTTGCAGATATTATCATTCTGCCATAAGAATATGTTTCATCAGCAGGGAGCAGCAATTTTGAGAGGAGAAAATGAAAGATGAAAAATGAGTCAAATGTTTTTTTTTATGAAAAACTTGTATATACCTGGCAAGTTAAGCCTAAAGGAAATTATTCATAACTAGTCTTTTTTCCTACCCATGGCAGAATGCTTCCCAGGTTCTGATGAAATGAAGCACATTCTTGGTTTGCATTCCATCTGAGCACACCCAACGTGTAAGTGAGAATGGATATGACTTTTTGACAGCTGCAGTGGGTTGTGCCTTTATTTCTTTTAGCTGTAACATGCTATTTGAAAGCAAAATACTTTACTTAAGGTAAAACCGCCTTAAAGTGTGAATTTAAAAAAAGAAAGAAACTTATGTTTCCTTTACTGTCATTCACAGATGCTCTCTGAATGGTAGTGTCACCTATCAATTATAAATCTGAACTGTAAGCCACAATTTTTTATATAGCATCCCTGTTCCTGTATTATTATGGGACCAACAGAAAGCATTTTTAGCCAACTTGTGTTGTAAATTATGAAAAAAATAAATAAATAACCATGCAATACCCTGTATAAAATATTTTGTGTTTATTTGACCCCATCCATTCTGCATTCATCTGGCTGCAAAAATTAGATTATCTTCACCAGGCTGAGGGTGCCTGTTGTAGGACAAAGTGGGCATTGCCCATTCTGCTAGGCTTTAGTGGCTCACCAGGTCTGCTAAGAAAGCAGATTTAACAGGCATCCAGACATCAACAGGCAAACCTCTACTTGCATGACTGAACTCCAGCTTGTACCAGGATCTGCCTGGACTTCATCTGATAACAAAGGTGTACCCTCTGCAGACCTCTTGAGCCAGAAGGCATGAAAAGGACTCAAGCAAGAACAAAGACCTATAATTCAAGGGATGACAATTATGAAGGACAGAACAATGCGCTTATTAAAAAACAGTGACTAATCCAATCACGAGAATTATACATTTCCTTAATGCACTGCAGCATCCTGAAAAAGTTCTCTGGGATATTTGCTGGACACTCACCAAACTCCCATGGGATTCTCTCAGGGAGGGAAAAATCTGCAAAATCACTTTCTGAGACCTAAACTTGGAGAGCCGAATCCGACAAGCCCTTCTCTTTGTGTACCTGAGAACTGAGATCCAGTTTGCCAAGTTAAACACTGAGCCAGACTGAAGAATGAGAAGCAGCGATCACTTCAAGAAGTGAACTTTAGCATCTAACCTCTTGTGCCAAAAAGAGTAATGCTATTATCTAAGTTGGGTCGGCACAGCAAATGATCAGCAAGTTGAGAAAGCACAGCGCTGACAAGACCATGCAGCAAAGAGAAAAAGTGCACTCCAACGCATGAAGCATCCTCCACTTGAATCTGAACCAACAACAAAGCAACAAATCCACATAACATCAGACATCATCTTTAAAGACTTGGTATCGTAAAACTATTTATGTGTACCAAGATATAGTATGACTCTAAATACCAGTAAACAGCCAGCCTATATGTTATAAGTTTGTCTGTGTAGTGTGTTTGCGTCCAGTTTATATGTGCACATATACAATACTAGCAGTCCCCCACAGCTCCGCCCGTGTAGCAGTGAAACTGGACAAACTTTAAAAATCAATAAACAAACAGGTGTCGTTAGCTAATCAGAGGCAAGATACACTCCAAAACACAGAGGTATAGCGACTCGAACAAAGGCTGGCGTGTGAGTGAGGAGGGCCCTGCCTGGCTCCCCACTCCTGATGTCACGCTTCCCCCTCCCGTCAGCCCACTGCGTTCTCTTGGATTTGTGCAAATAAATCGGTACCACAATCGAATCTATGATACTTAATGCGATGAGAGAAGTCGCAAAATCAACCGGAATGTTCAAGCAAATTGTAGAAAAGAATCCGATCTAAATCTCTTAAGTAGTTCTCTCATGAAAAGCAGACAGACAGATGGATGTTGGATTTTATATATATAGCGATATGCATTTATCATACTTCCATAATCCTTGTGTTTATTAATAAATTGTATTATTCTGTTCCTTTAAATGAGTGTGCCTCAGTTACCCTGATACAAGTCTAAAGGCCAGAGATGCCCTCCTATAACAGAAAAAGGCAAGGTAAAGAAAGAAGGAGCCTTGCCAAAGTACTTGGTTATTTACCAGTATTGCTGAAGGTAAGACTGATGATTAAATTAACCAACTTAAAATTCACCCAGTTCCTACATTTAAATTGAGTGTCACTGGGTGGGCAAGTTAAAATTTCTTTTTCAAAATCCTACATTATTTAATAGAATATAACAACGGTGAGGATGCTTTAACAGGGAGCGTGTGAGCATAGGAGATAGCTGAAGGGCTCTAGTGACTGCAGTTCTACAGCCGCTCCAGGGGTTGACACTGTGTCCTAAAACTTTTTTCTCTGCAGACTTAATGATTGATGGCTACAACACCTCTGACATCACTTCCAGCATTTGTCCACCTGGACCTGTCACTTCCTGCAGGAATGACCTAAAACTGGAAGCTCCACCATCTTTCACAGTTATGTATTGAATTTGCGTCTGCAAAGACATCTCCGCAATCAATGTGTATATTTTGTTTATTTTTTGCAAACCAATTATACGGGAATGACCAACTCTTTATTATTGTCATCTGTTTCTCTTACTGTTGTCACAATAACAGTCCAAAGACATTGAAAAAGGCAGCCACCTGTATATATTTTGTCCTGGCTGCAAATGTGTAATTTGGTTGAGATGTTCACAGGTTTGAATCCAAAACAGAACTGATTTGAATTTGAGAATATGGTGGCTTTAAAGGCCGGGACAGGAAGTGATGTCATTGGGACCAGAACTGGAAATTGTATCATCGAGACCGGAAGTGACATCATCAATAGCACTGGAAGTGGCGTGATCCATGGCTCATGTACCCGGAAGTGATGTCATCAAATCGCATCGGGACCTAGCAGAATTTCTAATGGATGGTCTGCAGAGAGTTGAGAGAGAAAGTCAGTGCAGCTCTCTAACCCCTCGTCTGGCGTGGTACTACTATTATTCAGGCCCTTTAGCTGTCTCCCAATTGCACGTGTGTGATACTATATATATATAGGCTACTTGCTGCACAAAGTTCCTGAGTATACAGTAAAAAAGTGTAGCATTGTATGTACAGTATAAAAATTAAAAGTTGTATGTGCCCCCAAATCCAAGAAACAGAAGTCCAGTCACATTTCTTGCTCTTAATCCAGTGTATAAAGTGTATCTAATACCGGAGTTTCAACTTCAATGGGCTTAGACTATAAATTTAGCAAAATACACTTGTTTCACTGAAATGGGGTCCTTTTTCTCTTCTTACACTATTGTCTTTATTTGAAACAACCCGTTTGGGGGTTGTTAATAAATTATAACTTGTTTATTTTTAGTTTACATATTTGGGGAAACATGTTACATTTGACATAATTTCTATACAAGTCATATTTGTATGACATATTAGTTTTTTTCACTAAATTCTGTTTCTTATTATGGTGGTATTTGAAAAATAAAGAAAATCAAAAAAGAGAAGTAGCCACTCTTTGATGTTAGATCTAAGAATAATTAATAAGACACATTAGCTTTACATTCAAGATAAAATTCATCATCACAACTTTATATAAGGACTAAAAATTATTCTGGAGATCCTCCAGTAAAACAATTAGATTTACTGAGTAATTCTGTGAAAATTCATTATACAAAAGCCAGTTAATCCCACAGGCTAAGAAAGATAGACTTTGTTTGTTTGCAGACACTGTGTTTATCTGGATCTGATACAATATTTTTTGGACAAGTGCTTTTTTGCAAATGTGTTTTTCCAAGACTTTAAGAAAGTTGTAGCATTGATGTAACTTATGTTGGATGGCCCTTTGTTGCAGTCAAGAGCAGTGTTTGGGGGTGGCAAATGGGTCAACCGCACCTAAGGGGGCCCCACTTTTGAGGTCTGTGTGTCCCGTTTGAGCGGATTTGTCAAGTTATATTCTCAATTTATATTTTGATAAAGTCTGCATGTTACCTTGCAAAAATTTAGCTGAATACTGTAATGAGAAAATCCGGTGTATGTTAACATTATTTTTATTAAATTCGCACACAAGTTTATGCAGTACACACATACCTGTAACAACATTTGACGTAACCGGCCCTGCATGGGGCTGGTCATCCCTAGGCTTCATATTTTCTTCTGATCGAACGCTCCATCGTAGATAAGGGATGCTCTTACGATAAAGGCGTATGAGGGTGTGAGATACGAAAAACACAAATCAGTATAAACATTGCTTTAGAATAGTTCGGGTATTACCATGTGGTCACGTAGGCACAATACATAGAAAAAAAGGCAGTGTGCTCCGTAGTTACTCTCTCAGGTGGGCTTTAGCATATCATAATCTCTTGGACCAATAGCGTGAGTTTTCCGCATTCGACATATACAACTGACATTATAAAATACCAGAAATTATGCAGTAAAATCAAGTCCTAAGTTTTATCCACAAGTATATATGGTAGATTTTTCTGGAGAGTCTGGTAGGAAACTGAAACCTATTCTCGGGATAAGGTAAGAACGAATCCTGAATTAAACAAAAAGTCCTTTGTTGATACATTTAATTGTTCAAGGTGAGGCACTTCCAGGCATGTACTATCTGATCCATAAATCGAAAATATATTAGCTAAAATAAATAATGATTAAAAAGAAAATTTGTTTTTATGTTCTTGCATATTGTAAATATGGATTTTCTGCTCTGTCAAAAGCAGAAAATCAGAATAGTCACCTTAAATCTTTCAAATTAAAATTCAGAAGATGAAAAACCATTTAACTGTTTACAAATGGTCTCTTCCAACAGCAAAACATACATCTTGTATTTCACCTTTAGAACCCCCAGTCTTATACTTTCATTTATGTTATATTTTATTGGAATAAAAGTTCACCCAATAGCATTTTAATATTTTCTCTTTCTTATAATTGCAATTCCCTTAGGATGTTAGTGTCCCATTGAAGTTTTTATTAATGTACATTTTAATGTAACACTTATTGCTCTTTTTATGAGTCACAAGACATTTATGCAATGGTATAAATTACATTTTAATAATGTATTAGTCTGGGAAAAGAGTCATACCATATCCTGTGCTTAGAATACACCATTGTACGTTGAATAAAAATCCTGAATTTCTTGCTACATTAAAATAAATTGCACTTCTAAATTTTGTAAATGCTGTACACTATTTGTTTTAGAACCGGTGGTGATGCTGGTACACTCTGCATTTTTAAAAAACTCTACATTAAGCATTCATTTCAGCAGATTTTCTTCCATCCTGTGCCCCGTCTTACTGATTTCAGTCATTTTTCACTCCTCCAGTCATCAAACATCAGTATTACACTGTATCATGTATCAGTTGTCATTTAAGAACTTGTCATTATTCACTCCTCCAGTCATCAAACATCAGTATTTCTCCATATCGTGTATCAATAGTCATTCATGATTCATTGCACATACTCAGATGTGCTCAATTTATATCCTCGATTACTCATTCATACTCAAAATGGACACCATAGAACTTGGATTCATTGCCTATACTAGAAATAAAGAGGTCAACCACTCCTTTATTAACTTGAATTTCCCCAGACTTCTCAATCAAACCTCATTAGTCTTGGACAAGAAATCGTAGCCCAGGTCTTCACACTTCTGAAAGGCATTTATGAACCTAATTCAGTAGAATTATTTTAATTAAATAGTAAATCACGTGTTCTGGTACCCTGATGCACTAAAAACATTTGTGTTCAAACATTCCATGTATTTGATAGAAAATGCTACTTTTTAGTCAAGGTGCCATTAAATTGTTTTTAAAAAGCCTAGACTTTCTCACCTCCTGTTCACTTTTATACTTGCCATCTTTGATGGCGACTCTCTCAGTGTGCCTCATACGCCTTTTACTACTCCTCATGAATCTCACTCTCACTCTTCCAAATTCATTTCGTCAGCAAAGCCAAACTGACCAATCTGATTGCTCAGAAGGACTGGACACACTGGCCTTGGTGTTTAATTAGATAGTAGATATGACTGCAAGGACCCTTTTTCAGCTACTGATTCTCTATAGTCCTAATAGTTAACTCTAATAGGTCATCCTTAATTAACCATATTTAAATTTTTGTTATCAGAGAAACTTTTGTAATTGTGTTAGCAGAGTTATTCCGTTAAAAATAGGCAAGTAAATTGGTACTGGAATCACTCACAACACAGTCCTAAACTGACTCTGGAAGCAACATCAGCAGAAGAACTCTGTGTCAGGAGTTTAATGAAATTGATGGCCGAGCAGATGTATACAAGCCTAAGGTCACTATGCACAATGCCAAGTGTTAGCCGGAGTGGCAGAAAGCACACAGCCATTAGACTCTGGAGCAGTCAAAATATGTTCTTTGTAGTGATGAGTCACACTTCACTGTTAATGTTCGCCTTTTGTTTTTTATTCCATTTGTCACAGGAAACAACCTCAGGGCTCATTTAATAACTGTTCAACTCCAAGCCAGAGGGGTGGTGCTGTTTAAAGCTTCTTCGCTTTTTCTCTCTGCAGAAAAGATGATTGACAGCTCCTACATTTCTACCATCACTTATGGTTTCTCAGCCTCCTGAACCTGTTCCTTCCGGGTTGCAGACATCATGACCAGCTCTAACACCATCTTCGGGATGTCTGAAGAAGGCTCGCATCTGAACAAGACAACTTTAGATTACCACAATCTTTTTTTCTGTTTCTTTCTTGGCCATTACAATACACAGGGATCACTACAGTGCCCCAAATCTGAGTGATGTTTCTTAGGTCTTCTTACACATTTCAAAGCTTTAGTTAAATTCTGCTATCCAAGCCTTGTCTCAATAGTACATACAGGTATGCCTTATTTCATAATTATCGTAAAAGAATCTGAATAAACGTGAATTAATTTTATAAGTTAAAGCTACAGCTTCTAGGGTAGGCATATTTGTATATTGCAATAAAAGTGATAGAGCTAAACTGGATAACAGAAGACTTAATGATTCTCCATAAGCAAGGTCGAGGATGGCTGTTCTCTACAACCTAAAAAAAATGTACAACCAGGAAAAACTGCCAATGTTCTTAGTAGATTTTGTACAATCTAATTAAAACCTTTAATTTATAATGTGAAATTGTATGTTATAATTACAGGAAAAGAAAATCCAATGCAAGAGACTTGCATTTCGATTTTCAATGCTTTTCTCTCTCTCATTCAGGTCCTGTGAGCCTCATCTGTAGTCTATTAGATTTCGAAAGCATACAAGACAAAATAGAACGGCTATTGAGAATAAAAAAGAAAAAAAAAATCTTTAATATCGAACATGGGTTCTGCAATTTTCTATATTACTTACATTGCTCAAACAACTGTCTCTCTTGAAAACTATAAAACTATTGGATGGCATTGTGCCAGTGAATATGTGGAAATTTTATAGTGTATTTTATTACACAAAATGAAAATAAATGACTTTTTATCAGATTGTCTGTTAGTCCAGATACATTTTAACAATTATAGTTATCACCTATTTGTTAATAACATTTGGCACTATGATCAATAAATTGTAACATACCACACGGAAATCCATTCCTGGATAATCTTTTACAAAATGCATGCATATTTCTTGAACCTGTGTCCTTATTTGTGTGTTTTCTGAATATTACTGTATTATAAAAAGCACTAACAGACTCATAATAATTATAGTATTTAAACAAGAAGCACAAAGAATGTCTTACTGCTCTTGGAAAAAGCTGTCATTTATTGAAGAAAAAGAAAAATAACATTTGGATGTGAACTCAAGTTCAGAGTCATTTGGTTATATGCTGCCCTAATTCTAACCTCACTTCTCTAGAGGTGAATCACATCCTTCCCCAATGTCTTGATTTCCATAGTAAAAATTATGCAGAACAATAATCTCCTCGAAGCTTCACAAATTTATTTTCATATCAATAATTTGAGAAAATTTTACATTTGATTGCTTTTATTATGTTGTATTATTAATGCTTAATATGAATAAATTGCAAAGAATACATTTTTCATATTTATAAATTCACTTTGTAAAAATGCAAAAGTGTATTGTAAAATCACTCTGTGCATAATTTTTACATTTTTTCCTTTTTGTAGGCTTCTTGAAGTAATTAAAATAAATACAAAATGAATGCCTTAAACCTAAAATTAAATGTGTTAACATTTTGCTGTCTAAAATGAAAAATAGACTTTCCGTATTTATTTATTTGTATCAGATCCATGCATTGTGAGCTTCCTATACTATATACAAAACAATTTTTAGCCTCACTAAGCAGGCACTGTATCAGGAGCAGCCAGATGGACCGTTTATGGGAAATGCAGTTTAGAGATGCGGAGTATCCAGCTATAATAATTTATGGTATTTCTTATCAATAAGAATTCCCACTGTTCACACTCTTAAATGTTTCTTTTTTGCTATGGTGCCCATAATAAACATAAACATTGACTTTATTATAAACATAAACATTGGCTTTATTATATTTTATTTCAACTTGGTTTAAAAAAATCACAAAATATAATATGACAACATAATATAATTTGTAAACCTTCTGTTGTTCACATTGAACATGACAATGCAAGTTGTAATGGGCAGCATGCATATCTAGCGACCTGGTGGGAGCAGAATGAAGATCATTTCTCGGCTGGGAGGCCAGTACAATGGAAGGACCGGGGTAGACAACAGCCTATAAATACTCTCCTCCCCAATACACCAGATGGTAGTGTCCCTGGACTTTGGGCCTCATTCAGATACCCACAGGGCCTGCTGTGAACTGAAGTCCCAGGGTGCAGCAGGGATGGACAATCCCTACTTTATGGAACTTCCGCCTGACCAGGAACAGCTGCTGGTTGACCATGTCTTAGCACTGGAAGTACTCCTGGGTCTGAGATAAAAGGAGTCACTCCACCTCACCCAGTTGAAGTAGAGTTTTTAAGCAGAAGGACAAAGGTCGCCTTAGAGGAGTGGAGGAAGGGAGAGAGAAGAGGGCAAAGAGTTGTTTTGTGTTTATACAACTATCAAGAAGAAGCCTTTGTAAAGGTATTTGTTGTAAGAAATGTTTTACTTGAACCCATGACTTGTGTCTGGGATTAGGGTCATTGCAATGCCCCCTTTAGGTCATAAGATGTAACACTTAAATTCTATTTCAAAGTTTAAACAAGGCTCATCGACATGTTGGCATACAAAGCCTATCAAGTCATCAGTCTCTAAGCTGGTTGAACCCGATCTCTATTTTGAAAAGTAAGGTTGAAATCTGCCAAAAGAAGTAGTTAGTATCCTCATTTACTATCTGTACTATCTATACTGTAGATACTGAAAAATGCATGTGGTATTTATTTTTTACAAACATTGCTTCTTTTACTTTTTCACATTTAACAAGTATATAATATCAAGTCATACACAATCCATCTGTAAAATAACCCAATGTCTTGTGAGTGATTCATCTGCTGCCCTTTATGAGACACAGGATGGTGTAACAAAGATTGCCAAGAGACATCAAAGGTTTGGGGCAGCCACCCATATGATATGATCTGGCTACAAATGGGTATTTTTTGTGAGTTGTGTTCAGATTGAAATCCAAAACAGAACTGATTTTAGTTTGATAACATGGCAACTTTAAAGGCCATGACAGGAAGTGATGTTGTCGAGACTGGACGTGAAGTCATCCATAGCACCCAGAACCGGAAGTGGCATCATCCATGTCACTGGTGCCAGAAGTGACATCATCAATAACGCCAAAACCTAGTGAGATTTCCCGTGGATAGTCTGCAGAGGATGGAGGGAGAAAGTTAGTGCAGCTCGCCACACCCTGGTACTACTATTATTTAGGCCCTCTAGATGCCTCCCAATCACACGTGTATGACAATGGATTTTTCCTTGTTTCATCCTATGCCTAGAAGCTTCCAATTTAGAGAAAGAACTGAAAGCCCCAGCTTCACTCTACCAACCAGTACATCATTCAATGGAGAGTCCTTGATTATAGTCAAGGTTGGAAAATAAAACAGGTCTGTCATCAAGGATAAACACCTTGGCCTCGAAGAGTTTGAACGACTGCCAGCTGTAATTTACAGAGATTTTTTATTGACAAACTGGAAGTAAAGCAATTCTTTTGCCATTCTGGAAAATCAATCTTTTGTATTGTTTCTGTGTTTATTTTTTTATAATCTATAATAAGAGAGAATAAGAAAGTGTCTTATAAGTGTTAGTAAATCCATCTTAGTCATTGTGGTATTTTTCTTCAAGTTTCAATGATACACTTAATGCAATTTCTTATTTTATTTTCTGGAATTTGAGACTTTCTGTTTGAGCCTGGAGAACCTAGCCTGTTTCTAAGTGCAGCAGCTTGAATTTTTTCATTTCCATCTTGAAGGATATACCCTTTCAAGCGGCCAGTGTTTGAATTCTTCGTAACACAATTTAAAGCCTCTGTGAACTTGGAGATCTCAATGGCATTGGAATTGATGTCATCAATATTATGAATCAAATCGTTTATTTAAGTACAATACTTAGTTATGATGAGTGAAAAGATTCAGGCAAAACTGAAGTTGCAGTGAAACTCAAAGTTTGACTTTGCATGAAAATTTGTGAAACGAATTACAATTTTGTTTCCTGTGAAATTCATGCAATTGACATAAGACAATCAGTGTTTATTTCCTTTCTGGAATCATTGTAATATATTATTTCCACTTGTGTCTACTTGTCATTTATTGTTTAAATTAAGATCTCTAGTTGAAAAATCTCTGGACTCATTTCCTGTTACTAGTAGACATTTTGCTGAACCATCAGACATGTGTTTTGGTTGTACTGGTAAGAGGACACCCACTTTATCTTCTTATATAATACACTACCGATGCTGTCCGTTTGTCTGTCCAGGATTTTAAATCACCTGTAGCTCACAAATCATTTGAACTATTGACCTGAAATTTGGTACACATATACTATGTGTCGTCTACTGTCCGCTTTCGGGGTGATGATTGACCTCCAAGTTTATACCTCTTTTTATTTTTATTTTATTGTAGAATTAACTATCGGCAGCAATCAGCAGGGTGGCCATGCGGCATATGTGTACGGGCGCTGTTCTCATCCCTACCACCTTCGCCATCACTTCCCATACCTCTTCATATCTTAAATCATTCTTGAGGCAGATTGAAGACTTAAGTGCCAGCTTAAATTAAAAATTAAGGAAAACGTACTAAGTAATTGCAACACAAACACTGACTTAATCAGTTTTAACGCGAAAAGATGCCGACGAAAGAAGAGAAGAAGCGAGCTGCTACAGTGGAGAAAAAAAGAGCTGCTCAGGAAGCAGCAAGCGCATCAACCTCTGAGCAAATGAATGCTAAATGTACAGAAAAGGAGTGTGAAATCTATAAATGCTCAAATCAAGTGTATTCACTGCATGTTATCATGCAGTGTGCCCTTACTGGTCAAATTATAATGAACATCTCAGAGATTGTATTCCTAAAAATGTTTCAGAGACAGAAACGAAACTCAATGCTCCAAGTTGCATACAGCTTGTGAACCCTCATCAGCAGGAATTGTAACACAGGAAATGGCTGTTACTAAGCAAATGCAGGCAGCACTGAGGTTTCAAACAACTTACGTCTGGTAAGTTTTCCTGTGGAGAAACCCCACTAATGGGAATGATCACGTTTTGCTGTGTCATCATGTGGAAAATATGCAACATGTCACAAAAAATTAAAAACGTGCTGCAGCTCCATGGTGATGAAAATGAGAGGTGTAATTAGAACTGATATGATTGGTGCACTGCAGGTAATTCTCTGCATTACACAGATGTTGGGAAAAAAATAAGTAAAGCATGAACTTGGATTTAGGGTGCAATGTCTTTTGGTTTCTACTCCAAAAAAATATTAAAGCGCAGTGAGTTTAATGTTTCGCAATTGGTGAATTCACCAGCAAAATTAATTTTAGTGTCAATTTCACAAAACTGTATGAAAATCGAAAATGTGCCTTTGTCTCTCACCACTACAATTTAGTATTTTGCCTCACAAACAAAAACTGGAAATTAAACATTTGGAAGTACATTGGTCTGAGGAATTATATTCTACTTTTATGGATTGAAATTATACGTGTTTTGAGTGCTGACTGTTATGTATTAGCCATGCAGTGTACCTTTAACTGAACGAATGTTCACTTGTGTTTCCCCTTTCAATGTTGAGTATTGGGTAAATGCTGAATTATATAATAAAACTGTTCTTTGGTATCTGTACTGTCTGACAAAATAATATATTCATTTAATGTTCATTTTATGTGATCTCTTAAGGCATTATTTGTCTAACATTTTATCTTCATTGATGGTGGTAGCTGCTCTAATCTTCCAAGTTCTCCTTCCATACATGCTAGCTCCATGCAGTTCCAATGATCTCTTTTCTATTTTGTTCAGTGCCTGTACATTCACATCACTCATTTGGGGTCGCAGCAGCACTCTTTGTGCTCATTTTCCTCCAGCTTTGAAAGTAGATCCATGCTAAGATGCTTCCCAGGACTCACCAGTAGCCATGTACCCGCAGAGGTGCAGATCTTGTAAGAATTGCAAGTACTGTACTTATATCTTTCATTCTCTCTTTCACCTTCGCTCACTGTCACTCTGTCTTTCGTACACATTTCTTCTTACAGTCTGCAGACATTAAGCCCCACCAAAATTTTCATGCAAAAATTGTATAACACCACAGTAATTTCAGGTCAAAATTTCATGTTTCGTGTAGTGTTACTTTTAAAACATACATTATCATGTCATCCTCTCACCATTGTATAGTCACAAAACTCTGTGTGATCACACTTCTTCAATGCCCCGGATCTGTTTCTTGTTTTGAACATTCACAAGATTCAACCCTTCCTTACTAGTTTTGCTATTCAGCTCCTTCTTCAGGATCTCGTTCTTTGTCTTTGTTGGATTACAATATTCTTTCCTGGTAGGACTCTCAGAAACTTCTATCAGATTTTCCCCAGCTCCTCCAGAATTCTGTGGCTGAAGTGGTATTCTGTAATCCTTGTTTTACCAATAATATTCATCCTTTCCTGCTTTGCTGTATCTTCTGGCTTCCAATTGCAGTAAGGATCCAGTTCAAAATTCTTGTCTTAATGTGCAGATCCCTGTGTGACTCTGATCCTTAATACCTTCAGTGCCCTTAACTCTACTTATGTCCTGAGGTTTCTGTTCTACAAGGTTAAATCAAAAAGTATACGGTAGACAATTTGAATATTATGTGGTAGCAACAACAGATAGAAGATGACGCAATACACATTTCATAATGGCTTATGGGTAGTTCAAACATGCGCCACACAGCACTCTGCCATTAGTCTCGCTGAATCCAAGGTCAAATGAACATGGACGCTATGCTATAGGATTGTGCCAATATTGGGCAGAGGAAGTGAAACCTGCTGAAATTAACTAAAAGGATGTTGGCTTGTGCAGATGAGTAAGCAGTTTGGGATCCCCCTTGTGCACACTTTACAGTACCTCCGGTCATCTTTCACTATGGCATGTGGATGATGAAATGTGTCAAACTTCTCTAACGAAATGTTTAAAATGCCATTTGGTTGGAAGTTGTAAGAGAATTAGTAGTTGTCACTAGAGATGCAACTGTCAGAAGGAGACAATAATAAATTGTAAGAAAATATACAGAATAATAAACAAAATAAATTAAAAGAAATAACAAGAGCAAACCCAAAGGTAATAATCACTGCAAAATCATAATAATGATTTTCAGGTTTTATTTGCATTTTCTAACTCGTTGCTCTCCTGCTGGAAACCTGCAGTTTTACCAAACCCACCACCAAGAAGTTTATATTTAGGGTGAATTTTTTAGCTTTTTCATGTATGCTTGGTTACTAACTATATCACTGCACTTTATTATTATGGTCTGTTTAGTAAGCCATCTTCAATAAATACATTTTTTAAGTAAAAGACAAGAATACACTATTTAGTGATTGTCTCAAGTATCTACATGAAGAAATATTTTCTAATATTTTAGAGACCTTTACCCTGAACCAGTTTCCTACAAGCTCCTGTGTCGTTCACAAATAACATATTTTGAAGCAACAACTAGCACCAATCTAACATTTTACAATTAATACCTTGAAATATTTCTGCCATGTCCTCCTTCAGTCTCAGTTCAGTTCTTTTAACATTTCTTTGCATCATAGGAATTAGTCTTGGAGTTCTTCTCCACCAATGCTACACATTTCTTTCTAATATGGAAACTAAAACCACTTATAGTGTTCCAAATGTATGTGGGCTCACACATGTACAGCTTAATCATAATCTTCACCCTGTGACACAATATCCTGCTACCCTTTTTAATAACTTCTGTACATTGTCAAGTGGTGGACAATGAGGAGTTCATCAGACTTTCTAGATCAGGGGTGTCGAACTCCTGCTAATTAACTTCTTTCCCCTTCATAATAGCCCTGTTTTTAAGGATTCAGTCCTCTGTATTTATTCCTTTCTTCATTAAATGGTAGCCAAACAGAAATGTGAAACAAGCCCACAGATGATCAGCTAAACTAGGATTTCAAACTCCAACCAATTTCACTCCAACCAATCTCTTAATGAGAAGCCGATTCTTGCTGTTAATTAAACTCATTATTTAATTCCATGGCTTGTTGCTGCTCTCATTCTGCCATAGAAGACATTTCCAAAACTGTTAATTTTTCTGTTGTTCCTAAGAACACCAATGTCAAAATGTTTTGGTGACCTGAGAGATTAACCTTACTGAGACTGTCACCTTTATTTTCAAATATTATGTGATGGGCACAGCTGGTCGTGTGACGGCTTGTTTTGTGTCTCCTTATTGTTTGTCTGCTAATTAAGGAAAAAGAGTCAATTAAGGGGCCTGAGTGAAGTTAATTAAAACTAAGGCAAAACAAGTTCATTAGCAGCAAAAACAGGTCACTAATGAAGAAGATGGTTAGAATGAAAACCTGCAGCCACTGCGGTCCTCCAGGACAGGAGTTTGACACCCGTATTCTAGATGTTTTAGTTTCAGGTCTATTATGTTATAGCATGTAGAACAGATACTAATGGATTGATAAAAGGAAAATTATCAGCACACTAAAACTTTATAATGGCAGGTTAATTGGACTATTAAACACATAGATGATTTAAATATTAGATTTAACATTAATATGTTGTAAAATAAAGAAAATGATTTCTAGCAAGGAATTCATTTTATTTTCGATGTATACAGCAAATTTAGCCAGTTTGGTATGTTTAAAGATTAGTGATTATCTTCCCACAAATTGTAGTAAAGTCTATAAATTCTAACTAAGACTAACAATTTCTGATTATTCATTTTGTTAAATCATTTCAGATTAAAGTCCACTTGTGTGTTTTGTGGTTATCTGTATAGTCTGTGCTTGTAAGTTTGTAGCTCAGATAACTACCATGTAGTGGCTTTGAATTAAATTCTGTAAGTGAAATAGCTGAAGTAAGCTGAAAATACTGGAAAGGACATGCTCCTTTATGTAACAAAATGCAGTGAAAATTAAATGATTTCAGCTGTTGAATGTTCCAGTGTGTACCATTTGCTGTTCTGCAAAATGATTGAAGTGTGCGTCAAATCTGGGGTTCTGCAACGCTGCACATCTTGGGGGATGGAGTTTAAACTGTATTCAGTAGGCAGCAATAACTCTGTTTTATCTGTTGGGAATGTCAGGCTATGTGATTATGTGCACTGCACATTTTTTATCCTTTTGTTTTTACATTCCGCTGCAAGACTGGCCATTAGATGTGAAAATGATTGGAAAATGATGCAGAGGAAGCGATAGTAAGAAGCACCATTTATCAAGCAAGTGATGCAGTGGTTTAGTTATAGTATAGATAGAAAGTACAGCAGAGAATAAGAGAGTGATTGACTACAGCTTAAACTCTACATTTTGTGTAGCAAACAGAGTTGAAACATGACAATAGTCAATTGAATAGCATGATAAATAGAAGAAAAAGAATGTAAATGCTAGCAGCAAAATTGGTTCAAATGTGTTCAATAACTCTCTAGTGACTGACTGCCTGGGATGAAAATGGCCGTCATATTTAAAACCTAAATGGAAATAAACCCCTAGACAGGCCTTGGATTCCAGCAAGAGTGGGTGAAGACCATCTGCTAAGAAGCTGTCATGTCAGCTCACCACATCTCAGTTCCAAGGGAAATCTAAATGATGATTCAATTAACTAGTTCAAAGTAAAATATCTAAAATGTTGTTAAACATATTTTTTTTATACATTTTTTTTCAGGGTGCTCTCCATATGTCTTTTGGCTTTCTGTAATTTTGATTAATATATGAATAAAATGCAACATATCTTTATATATAATGCGCTACTGTAGCTGTCCATTTGTCTGTCCAGGATTTTAATTCACCTGTAGCTCGCAAACCATTTGAACTATTGATCTGAAATTTGGTACACGTATGCTACGTGACATCTACTGTCTGCTTTTAGGTGATTATTGACCTCCAAGGTTCTTCCTCTTTTTATTTTTATTTTATTTTATTGTAGAATCAACTCTCAGCAGTGGCCAGCAGGGCAGCCATGCAGTGCATGCGTATGGGCGCTGTTCTCATCCCTACCACCTTCGCCATCACTTCCCCTACCTCTTCATATCTTGAATCATACTTGAGGCTAATTGAAGATTTCAGTGCCAGCTAAAGTGAAAAATTATAGAAACGTACTAATTAATTGCAACACAATCACTGACTTAATCAGTTTTAACACAAAAAGATGCCAAAGAAAGATGAGAAGCAGCAGGCCGCTAGGATGGAGAAAAGAAGAGCTGCTCAGGAAACAGCAAGCACATCAACCTCTGAGCAAACAAAGGCTAAACATACAGAGAAAGAATATAAAAACTAGGAATGCTCAAGTCAAGTGTATTCACTGCACATTATCGTGCAGTGTGCCGTTACTTGTATATGTATATATTTTTTTCCATTGCCAGAATTCTGAAGTCTGTCTTTCCCCCACTTTCTCTCTGCTATCCTACAAGTCCATCTGATGCAGCAGTTAGCATCATTAAGACATGGCTGTGTCTTTCTCTTTTGTTTTCTCATTTTTAGAGAAGCTACAGAATTCAGAATATGTGAACAATTAAAATTGAATGAACTAACCAGATACTCAGTGCTAAAATATGGTGGAGAAACATAAGTCAAATAAGTGTGGAAAACAGCCAGCTAGACATTTGAAATGGAAAAGGTACATGGGGACGACTACTGTAGGTTAGCCTCAAATGCAATAAGACTGTGATCAGGGATGCTAGTCACTTTGATATTAAAAACAGAAAGAGAACAAGAGAAAACTAGATCCAGTGTAGGTCCATATTCACATGTAGGACATGTAATAAAATAAGAATAAAAGCTTTGGCAAGATCCAACAATTTTCTAGCCAATGTATTTGACAAACAGCATATATAAATATTGAAGGCTCCGTGTATTCAAAACATGACCAAATCATGTCATAACTGACAAACAAAAGTCAGTAAATTCCTGAATAAAATCATTGGGTGAACTCGGGGTTCTGTACACATGGATACAAAGTACTGGCTGAGGCTGATCCACCTTGAACACCTGCAGCTCAAAGCTTGTATAAGTATTGGCATTCAACAAACGATATTTAAAACAATATTTGAACATCACAGCCAGATTTTAACCACCACCAGTTAAAGAAGTAGTAGTCAGGTAGGGACAGCTCAGCAAGAATAGTGGAAGTCATTCACATTTACACAGTTTTATGTCAAAAATGGGAAATCTGAGTGATGTGAAGCAAAGATGTAATTTAAATAAAAGGCCTTTATCCTAAAGAACTAGCGTTAAATAAGGACACTTTAACTAATGCACAATCTCTTATCAAGTAGGATGAGTATTTCATTTAGTTAGGACTCTCATAGTCCACTGTGCAACTACAAAACTGCAGAAGCCCAAAAAAACATCCAGGAGCTGCAGATGGTAGTGTCAGTGCAACAGGTTAAAACCCCAACGTTCCTCAACTCAACAAATTAAAAAGTGTTTATGTCCTGCTTTGAGAACTGTTGTTTCCTGTGCACATATTTAAAAAAGACTGAATTTGATCAAATAAAAGTGATAAGTACACAAGAAGTAATTTACGGCATATGAAGGACTATCACCTTGTCCATGCACAATGCTGCCAGGATAGGCACAACACTATATTGGATTAAACAATGTGATAGAAATGAAACATCTTACTAAAGAAAGAAACATCCTCTAACAGGACAATTCAGTAATCAGACAGGAGAAAAGCTGTTCATTGTATCTTTTAATTACTCCATAGCAAAATGCCTTAGAGGGAGCATTCTTCAAAAGCATTCTGTTACAGCATGGTCAGAATGGTCAGAGAAGCAAAGAACAGAGGTTCATTTTATAAACTACTGAATTTACATACAATGTCAATCAATGCATACATTTTACTCTGGTTGGTTCATTGGTTGAAACCCAAATTCTTCTTCTTCTTTTGGCTGCTCCTGTAAGAGGATGCCACAGTGGATCATCGTCTTCCATATCGTCCTGTCTTCTGCAACTTACTCTGTTTCACCATCACCTGCATGTCCAATCTCACCACATCCATAAACCTTCTCTTAGGCCTTCCTCTTTTACTTGACCATCTCAGTATTTTCCTAAACCAATTCTTATATTTCAGTGTACATTTTGTTGTTCACTTGACCTTTATCTTGTTCCTTGGTGTGCCTGAACAGGTTTCTGTCATTTATTAATCCTTTATTCTGTTTCTTTAAGATGAATGCCATGTTACCCTAAAAGTATTCTTCCACAACATTAAAAAGAGGGAACAAATAAGTGAACAGTAATTGGTATTACTTGTAGCAATTTTTACCAATGTTTTCTAAAAGTAAGTGTAAAGCATTTAAAACTGAGGTATGCAATAGTCAATATTTTTAAACTTTTAAATTCTTTTACCTTTAGTTTCACTCAATGCTATAATATCATATTCAGAAAGCATTTAATAAGGTGCCACATGAGAGGTTGGGCATCAAACTAAAAGAAGTGGGAGTTCAGGTGTGTGTAGATGGGTGCAGAATTGGCTCAGACACAGGAAACAAAGGGTGATGGTGCGAGGAACCTCTTCAGAACTGGCCGATGTTAAGAGTGGTGTTCCTCAGGGGTCAGTGCTAGGTCCACTGTTTTGTTTAATATATATAAATGATTTAGATAGGAATATAAATAACAAGCTGATTAAGTTTGAAGATGATACCAGGATAGGTGGATTAGCAGATAATTTGAGATCCATTGAATCATTACAGAGGGACTTGGATAGCATACACACTTGGGCAGATTTGTAGCAGATGAAATTTAATGTCAGTAAATGTAAAGTATTACACATAGGGGTAAAAATGTTAGGTTTGAATACACAATGGGAGGTCTAAAAATCAAGAATACACCTTATGAAAAGGATTTACAAGTTGTAGTGAACTCTAAGCTATCAACTTCCTGATAGTGTTTAGAAGCCATTAAGAAGGCTAACAGAATGTTAGGTTATATAGCACGATCTGTGGAGTACAAGTCCAAGGAGGTTCTGCTCAACCTTTATAATGCACTAGTGAGGCCTCATCTCGAGTTCTGTGTGCAGTTTTGGTCTCCAGGCTACAAAAAGAACACAAGAAAAAAAAGCAGCACAAGAAAAGGTCCAGAGAAGAGCGACTAGACCAATGTTTCTCAACCTTTAAGTATTTGCAGCCCAAATTTTTATAACAGTTTTAATCGCGCCCCCCTAATGTTTTTTTGAAAGGAGCCCACTAATACCAATTTGTTCATTTTTAATTAATGATATATCATAGATGCATATTTTATTATACCTACTTAACTTTTATTAACATTTATCTAACTCTATATTTATTTTTCTAGTATCAGAATGTAGTTTAAGTTAATTTGTTTTGGTTTCAATAGATGTATTTTTCATATTTTCGATTCTTGTTTTTTTTTTTTTAATTTAATTTAGTTTTATTGCAATCCATACAAAGCAATCAAGTTTTTACAAAAAGAAAAATTGAGTTAAGAACAGATCGATCCCCACCCTTGAGAGAGAGAGCAAGCCAAACGGCGTAAACATTTTACAGCTTTTAAACATACCTAAATTAATAAATTCTCTATGCTTCATGAACTTATTTTAAAATATTACTGATTAGATCCTGCCACGTTTTGAAAAAAGTCTGTACGGATCCTCTAACTGAGTATTTGATTTTTTCCAATTTCAAATAATATAACACATCGGTTTCCCACTGACTTAAAAGAGGAGAGTTTGGGTTCTTCCAGTTTATCAGAATAAGTCTGCGTGCCAAAAGTGTAGTGAATGCAATCACAATTTGTTTGTCTTTCTCCACTTTAAGCCCCTCTGGAAGAACCCCAAACACAGCTGTTAATGGGTTAGGAGGGATTGTGAGTCCAAGGCTGTCTGAGAGGTAATTAAATATTTTTGTCCAGAATAATGTTAATTTGGTGCAGGCCCAGAACATGTGACCCAACGAGGCTGGGACTTGGTTGCAACGTTCACAGGTTGGATCATGCCCTGGAAACATTTTGAAGAGTTTTAGTCGAGACAGATGTGCTTGATAAATAATTTTAAGTTGTATAATTGTATGCTTTGCGCATATGAAGCTCGAGTGAATTCTCTGCATTGCTACTTCCCACTCCTTTTCTGATATATTAATTGAGAGATCTTTTTCCCAGTGTCCTCTTGTGTCTTTAAAAGGGAGGGATTGTAAAATGATTTTATATATTGTAGAGATGGAGTCTAAGTCTTTGAGATTGAGCAATATTTTTTCCAGCATGGATGAGGGTGCAAGATGAGGAAAATCTGGAAGGTTCTGTTTAACAAAGTTCCTGATTTTATGATAGTGAAAGAAATGTGCAGCTAGAATGTTAAATTTGGAATGTAATTGTTCATAGGAAGCAAAGACGTCTATATAAAGATCTCCAAGCAAGTTAATTCCAAATTTTTTCCAGATATTAAAAACTGCATATTTGTGAAGGTTGAAAGAGGTGGTTCTCTTGCAGAGGTGCCACAGATAGAAGCTTCTCCCTCTTAAAATGCTTTCTAAATTGGTTCCAGATTCTAAATGAGTGGAGCACAATTGGGTTATTTGTATATTGCTGATAATGTGTATTTATTGGAGCACAGAGCAAGGAATACAAAGAAGTACTGCAGGATTTTACTTCTATTGCGGTCCATGCCTGTGTATGTTCTTCTATTTGTGTCCAGGTTCTTATCGCCTGTATATTTGCTGCCCAGTAATAAAACTGGAAGTTAGGTAGAGCCATGCCGCCTTCTGCCTTTTGTCTTTGTAGGGTCCCTCTTTTCATGCGTGGATGTTTTGAATTCCAAATAAATGAGGTTATTGTTGAATCTAATTGCCTAAAGAATTATTTATTAATGTATATTGGAATGTTTTGAAATAAAAAAAGGAGCTTAGGAAGAATATTCATCTTAACAGTGTTAATTCTTCCAGCTAGAGTGAGATGAAGGGTTGACCATCTATGCAAGTCTTGTTTAATTTTTTCCATGCAGACGGCAAAGTTTTGTTGATATAGAGCTTTATGTTTACTTGTGATATTTACCCCTAGGTATTTAAACTGTTCTGCAATGATAAAAGGTAGGGTATCTAATCTAATATTATATGCTTGAGAATTCACTGGAAAGAGTACACTTTTATTCAGATTAATTCTGAGACCAGAGATCTTTTGAAATTCTGTGAGTGCTGTTAAGACTGCAAGCACAGAATTTTTTGGGTCCGATATATACAATACCATATCATCTGCATATAATGAGATTTTCTGTTCCAGTCCTTCTCTGCTAATCCCCTTTATCTGATCAGTATTTCGACAATGTATTGCCAGTGGTTCAATGGCAATCTCAAACAGCAGCGGTGACAAGGGGCATCCTTGTCTAGTGCCACATTCTAGTTTAAAGTAGTCTGAGCAAATGTTGTTGATGCAAACTGAAGCTTCTGGGTTAGTATACAGTAATTTAATCCATGCACAAATGTTCGGGCCAAACCCAAACTTCTCCAATGTAGTAAAAAGGTATTTCCATTCAATCATGTCAAATGCTTTTTTTGCATCCAATGATAATAATATTTCTGGGGTGTTTGATTTAGTTGGTGAGTATATTACATTAAACAAGCGTCGAAGATTTGAAGATAAGTGTTGGCCCCTAATAAATCCAGTTTGGTCTTGTGATATTACCGAGGGGAGCACTTTCTCCATCCTTCTAGCTATGATTTTAGAGAGTATTTTAACGTCGTTATTCAGAAGTGAAATTGGTCTGTATGATGCACATTTTGATAAGTCCTTTTTGTTTCGGAAAAACAGTGATTAGTGCTTGGCGAAAGGTTTGAGGAAGAGATTGGTTATCTTTGGCTTCTGTAAATGTTGCTAATAGGAGGGGAGCTAGCTGAGTGGAGAATTTCTTGTACAATTCTGCAGGGTAGCCATCAGGGCCTGCTGCTTTCCCGCCTTGGAGTGACTTTATAGCATCTAGTAATTCTGATAACGCCAGAGGTTTATCAAGTTCCTCCGCACTAAAAGCGTCTATTTGTGGTATCTGTAATGTATCTAGAAATGTATTATATTGTGTATTATCTTCTTTAAACTCAGTAGTATATAGGGATTTATAGTAGTCTCTGAAAATGTGCATTATATTTTTGTGTTTGACGATTTTATCTCTGTTCGTGTTGGTGATTACCGAGATTATGTTGCGCACTTCTTGTTTGTGAATTTGTTGTTTTCTTTTTTTCACATCTTTGTGCCCCCCTTTTTGTTACTTCGCCCCCCCACCAGGGAGGCCCGCCCCACAGATTGAGAACCACTGGACTAGGCTGATTCCAGGGCTACAGGGGTTGAATTATGAGGAAAGATTAAAAGAGCTGAGCCTATACAGTTTGTGCAAAATAAAATTAAAAGGTGACATGACTGAAGTGATTAAAATTATGAAGGGAATTAGTCCAGTGGATTGAGACTATTATTTTAAAATGAGTTCATCAAGAACACGTGGACACAGTTGGAAACTTGTTAAGGGTAAATTTCGCTCAAAGATTAGGAAGTTTTTCTTTACACAAAGAACGGTAAACACCAAGTAGTGTGGTAGACAGTAAAACTTTAGAGACTTTCAAAACTCGACTTGTTTTTTTTGGAAGAAATAAGTGGATAGGACTGGCGAGCTTTGTTGGGCTGAATGGCCTGTTTTCATCTAGATTGTTCTAATGTTCTAATATGTTGAATTTAGGGCATATGATAGTTAAAATGTATAATCCCAAAGATGTATGTGTTATTTTAATTCTAAATTGTAAATTGGCTTCTTGTAAATGTAAGTGGTAGTGTGTGCATGAGCGGGCACCAAGATGGACTGCTGGGATAGGTGCCAACTCCTGTGATCCTGAATTAAAGTTAGTAGGTCTAAGAATATTATATGCTGTGATATATAGTTTTTCAAAAGTTCACTTGTATTCAAAAGTCTTTTTTTCCAAATTACAATTTTAAGTAAGCACCACGATACTTCAGAGTGATAGAGCACTGCATTCAAATTCTTACTCTGTTGCTGTTTTGTTAGGTTTGTGTATTTTCAGCATCTCTCCACATCTAAAAGACATTTAAGTAAGGTTTTTGGGGTTGTGATACCCCATGTCCAAGGCCATGGACACTTTGCCCCAGTGGGGTATTTTGTAATTTGTAACTGAGCTGGACCCATAGCAATTAAGGAGTGAAATCAGACATTTTGTGCAAAAGTGGACAGTGTTTATTACAAAGCCAAAATAATTAAACTGACACAGTGCATAAGTAAATTAAATCATTCAATAAATGTGTTCTTAAAAATTGTGACAAAATTCCAAAGGGTCTTTAGGAGTGCAAAAATAAATATCTTTAAAATTAAAATGATCCAAATAAAGCCCACCCATGATGCATCCCCTTTCCACCTAAGGACACCAAAATAAATTCATTCAATAATCTCAACAACATGTTCTGACACCTCCCTTGGTACCTGCAGAG
>JANRMT010062837.1:71885601-71918551 GCA_026402145.1 Polypterus bichir lapradei | reverse complement strand
ATAGATAGATAGATAGATAGATAGATAGATAGATAGATAGATAGATACTTCATTTGTCTCCAAGGGAAAATTTATACTGTATATAGTGGTAGATGATCAGGGCCCTTACCTGGTTGGGACACCATCATAAAGGAAGGACCAGGGGACAGGACAAGGGTATTATCTCCCCTGGAGATGACAGCCCCTTGGATTCCCACAGGGCCCCTTGGCAGTTGGAGTTCAGTACATCCTTGTTGGGTTCCATGGTTGCCGCAGGGGGTGCTGCAGGAACTGTGCAGCCCTACTTTGTTGGGTTTCTACCTGTTGGGAAGCACGTCATTTCTTCTGTTCATGTGACTGGGACGTACTTCCGGGGTGTAATGAAAATAGTATCTGGGCCTCTCTGCAGCGACTCCTGGCGGCCCCCATGGTATCCAGCAGGGCTGTGCATTAAAAGTCCACTGTCCATAATTCCCTGCTGGCATTCGGGGCACCTCTATGCTGCAAGGAGGGCTCCATCTGGCGGCCTGGGGGTATTGGCCAGGATGCTGACCTCGACTCGGGAGGTCAGCAGTATATATATATACACACACACACACTAGGGGGTGTGCCCCCTTGGTGGCCCAACCTCCCCTCAATAGTGCACTTTGCACACTATCAGTCCATGGATATATTCAAACATGTTCAAAACTGTGGCCCTGAGATTTTTTTATAGTTATAGCAGATGCTGAAACTGTTGGAAATTGTTGTCTGTGCAAGATGAATGGTAATCTACTTGCTGAAGCATCACCAGTATCTAATTTAATATGCAGAAGGAATGCGACTTCTTCTGCATGATCACCAGTCATGATTTTGCTGGCAATTTAATGTTTATGCAGTTTTACAATTTGTAAGTTTGTGCCATTACATAAGCTTTATTTGTCAACTGCTAACACACAACTGAATTACTACTGTTCTTAGAAGAGTGTATGTATATAAGGCATTTTGTTAGACATATGTATGTTAAATTGGTTGTATTGACATGAGAGTATCACAGTTGTATTCTATTGGAGAAGAAAAAAAGGGGACGGGTAAGAGTGTGTTAGTGTTTCTTTCTCAATGAAATACTGTTTAACAGGAAGTTTCTGAAAGGCAGCTGTGTTTCTTTGCCATAGGTTTACCATTTAACAGAGAGGCAGCTCACAGTTAATAGTGTGCAGTTGGCGGCACTATGTAGGATCAAGAACAGATCAGGGAAACTACTGAACTGCACATAAGCAATGGTCGCTGCCAGTATGGGCCGCTAACCAGCAGTTAGCGGTTACTCCAAACACAAGTACACATACACCCTCAATGATTCAAATAAAGTGAATTTTATTACAGAAAAATAACTTTTGCAGGTTTTCTCCAAAACAAGTCTTTAGACACAAACTTCTATTAATGATTCTCCTCCAGGTCAGCCTTGTCCTCTACCTCCTGATTCCAGCTCACCTGGATAAGGCCAAGTGACTTCTTTTACTCCAGACTCAGGAGTACTTCCAGTGCCAAACAATCACACCCTAGAAGCACTTCCAGGTTACGTAGAACCTCTTTAAAGTGTGTGAGTGGTCTCCCCACAGCTCTCTCTGGCAGCATTTACAGGACTGTCCATCAGAATTATAATTTTAAAGGTGCCCTGTGGTTGTACAAATAAGAACTCTGTCTGAAGGATGCTGCCACCTGGTGTACGTGGGAACTACATGACCCCAAGAGATGGCCTTTCCCTGTCCTTCCATTATTTCTTAATGGCCAGAAAATGTATCCAAACCAACCCAGCTGGGATGCCTGACCATCCAGAGCCTTTCCTTATGGCCTGCCATTCAGGTAACTGACCAGCCTCCCCTTGGTCTGTAATAACATATATATAGCTTGAGCAGAGATACCCAGACTTTCCTCTCCCTGGCCACTTCTTTTAGCTCTTCCAGGGGAATCCCGAGGCATTCCCAGGCCAGCCGAAAAACATAGTCCCTCCAGCAGGTCTTGGGTCTTCCCCAGGGCCTCCTCCTGGTTAGACATGCCTGGAACACCTCACCAGGGAGGTGTCCAGGAGGCATCCTGACTAGGTGCCTGAGCCAACTCATCTGACTCCTCTCGATGCAGAGGAGCAGCGGCTCTACTCTAAAATCCTCCCGGATGACTGAGCTTCTCACCCTATCTTTAAGGGAAAGCCCAGACACCCTACAGAGGAAACTCATTTCAGCCACTTTTATTATTTCGGTCACTGCCCATAGCTCATGACCATAGGTGAGGGTAGGAACATAGATCAACTGGTAAATTGAGAGCTTTGTCTTACGGCTTAGCTCCTTTTTTACCACGACAGACCGATGAAGAGCCCGCATCACTGCGGATGCCACACCGATCCGCCTGTCGATCTCACGTTCCATTCTTGTCTCACTCGTGAACAAGACCCAGAGGATCTTGCTCCCAACCCTGAGAGGGCACTCCACCCTTTTCCGGCTGAGGACCATGGTCTCGGATTTGGAGGTGCTGATTCCCATCCCAGCTGCTTCACACTCAGCTGCGAACTGATCCAGAGAAAGCTGAAGATCACGGCCTGATGAAGCAAACAGGACAACATCATCTGCAAAAAGCAGTGACCCAGTCCTGAGTCCACCAAACTGAACCCCCTCAACACCCTGGCTGTGCCTAGAAATTCTGTCCATAAAAGTTATGAACAGAATCGGTGACAAAGGGCAGCCCTGGCGGAGTCCAACTCTCACTGGAAACGGGTTCGACTTACTGCCGGCAATGCGGACCAAGCTCTGACACCAGTTGTACAGGGACCGAACAGCCCTTATCAGGGGGTCCAGTACCCCATACTCTCGGAGTACCCACCACAGGATTCCCTGAGGGACACGGTCGAACAAAACAGATGTAGACTGGTTGGGCAAACTCCCTTGAACCCTGCAGGACCCTGCTAAGGGTGTAGAGCTGGTCCACTGTTCCGTGACCAGGGCGAAAACCACACTGTTCCTCCTGAATCAGAGGTTCGACTATCTGATGGACCCTCCTCTCCAGGACTCCTGAATAGACTTTTCCAGGGAGGCTGAGGAGTGTGATCCCTCTGTAGTTGGAACACATCCTCCGGTCCCCCTTCTTAAAGAGGGGGACCACCACCCCAGTCTGCCAATCCGGAGGCACTGTCCCCGATGTTAATGCGATGTTGCAGAGGCGTGTCAACCAAGACAGTCCTACAACATCCAGAGCCTTGAGGAACTCTGGGCATATCTCATCCACCCCTGGGCCCTGCCACCAAGAAGTTTTTTGACCACCTCGGTGACCTCAGTCTCAGTGATGGGGGAGCCCACCTCCAAGTCCCCAGGCTGTGCTTCCTCATTGGAAGGCATGTTAGTGGGATCGAGGAGGTCTTCGAAGTACTCCTCCCACTGACCCACAATGTCCCGAGACGAGGTCAGCAGTGCAGCATCCCCACCATATACAGTGTTGACACTGCACTGCTTCCCCCTCCTGAGACGCCGGATGGTGGACCAGAATCTCCTCGAAATGTCCAAAAGTCATTCTCCATGGCCTCCCCAAACTCCTCCCATGCCAGAGTTTTTGCCTCAGCAACCACCGAAGCCACATTCCGCTTGGCCTGCCGGTACCGGTATTAGCTGCCTCCAGATTCCCACAGGACAAAAGGGTCCTGTAGGACTCCTTCTTCAGCTTGACGGTGTCCACCAACGGGTTCGGGATTGCCACCACGACAGGCACCGACCACCTTACAGCCACAGCTCTGGTCAGCCGCCTCAACAATAGGAGCACGGAACATGGCCCATTCGGACTCAATATCCCCCACCTCCCTCGGGATGTGGTTGAAGTTCTGCCGGAGGTGGGATATGTATATATATTGTCACAAACACGAGACAGAGTCATATAAAGGTTTGGGGCAGCCACCCGTATAATCTGGTATTCTGGCTGCAAAAGTAATTTTCAGCAAGTACAGCACTGATGTGCACAAAACTGAGTCCAAAACAGAACTGAGGGAATAGGGAAAAGGTGGAGGCTTTTAAAGGGGAAGACAGGAAGTGAAGTCAAAGGGGTCAGGCTCATGTAGGTCTTCTGTCATTGGTGCGAGCCCGGATGTGATATCACAGGGGCCGGAGCTGGCAAGGTCTCCTTCCATTGGCTCGGTCCCGGAAATGACGTCAAGAAGACCAGGTGGAATCTCCCATGAATGGTCTGTAGGCAAGGGAGAAAAAGAGTCAGTGCACTCTGCCACATCCCGGTATGTCTCGGAACTGTCCTTATTCAAGCCTTTTAGGTGCCTCCCTTGCGCACGTGTGTGACAATATGCATGTAAACTACAATCCCACCCCAAAATCCATAAGAGCTGCAGTAATGGCTTAGATAAAACAGTGCTGTTACTGTCAATAACTGGGTTGTAGGTAGGAATAGATGAAGTCAGACCTGTACAGGTTGTACTACAAGTTTAAATTTAAAGTCATTAAATCCAAGCCCAGGTCCTGCTTCTGGTGTCCACAATGGAACATGCTGATAGATGCATGCTTCCTTGTTTGAAATAACTGGCATTTGGAATGATTCATCATTAAGATATCGGTAATAAAATTACAACAGGCAGGCAGGGTGATGAAACTTATTTTTCTGGACAGTAACATGGACACATTTCAATATCAGGATCACACATTTAGTTTTACTTGTACTGTGATCCCTTTTTCACCAGTGCACATTCGCATAAATTTCCATTCCCTCTCCTGCTTTTTCTATTCAGTCTGATGAAACCCTTTCAGTATTAAAACAGCATTTGAAATAAGAGGTTTAAGCCAGTTCTCTGCAGTACCCAAAATGTCACATTATAATACATAATAGTTCATACAACCTATATAAATTTAATTTCTCAATAAATTGGGTCTGGCTTGGTCTGAATCCTTTCCCCTTCACTTGTATCCTTGCTCCAGATATTTGCCTCTCCCATCCTCTGATGAGCTTGTAACTTTTATCATTGCCCCAAATCGTGTCCTTTTTAACCTTTTCATTTTTGAATGATCAGCTCCTCCAATAGGGTGTAAAAGAACTCCTTAGGTGTCAGTGTTTGCAGTGCTACCAGGCGAATACAGGAATATTTGTCATATCACACTTTACACTCCTCGTAGTTATAGAAGCAGGTAGCCATCATATCCTTTACGTTCATCCTGTGACATCTTTCAAGTATGCAGTTTTTCTGAAAGGCAGTTGAGACGAGTTAATGCTCAGGTCTGCATTCACAACAGGATCTTTTCAGTTTAGGCTAAATCTTAAATTAGTTATTAATAAAATTAAAAGGATTAATAACTGTAAAACACAAAAAGGACTGCCGTTAAGAGAGCTGATAACAAAGATCACAGGTGTGGCAGATTTCATGTTCAAAACACCTGAATGAACAAATCTGCCTAAAGACACCAATAAGATCAGGGAGACGTCTGCAAAGTATCCACCTTCTGACTGCACATCTAAACGAATAACCAAAGAAATTTAACATTGCTATTTAATTCTAAATGCAAACATGCCATGATAAAATAGCTGCAGCATTTTAACATGTTGTATGTCAATAGCCCACAATGCTTATTTAAACACAATTTGTTGTTTTTATGTTAATAGATAAAATGACAGACATATATTGTAGCAGACAGAGCCACATCTCAAATATTTGGAACCTAGAAGCTGTGGTGGTCTATGTATTTCTGTCTGTCTGTCTCCACCGTCACAGTACTCATTACAATGTACAAATTAATTATTATGCATTAGTTACCTAGTGCTACTGAACGGATAACAGCAATTTTAGCTATTTATTTTCTCTTGGCATCAAGTCTTTTGTTTTATATCTTTTTCCCTCTCCCCGATACCCTGGCTGCAGTTTAAAATGCACGGACTGGAGGAATTAGGAGCAGGTGTTTTTGGAAGACGCCCCATGGGTGTAGCCTTTGCAGTGCAGGGTTTTGCAACTACTGACTACACCCTTTTAAACGAGTTGTCCTCAGATGTACATTCTTGTCCGAGAATCATGTCTGTCCCTGTAAGACCAAGGGGATATAGGAATTGAGAACTTAGAGTAAAATGTAAAAATCACTTGAAACTTATAACAATTCCTTCCATCTAAATTCACAGTATTAGTCCGAACAAGCTGTATATAAATAAAAAGGTGTTATTCAACTTGGAGATAGTTGAATTAATGATAGCTTTTACATTTATAGTGTTTTTACCAAGGCATTTACAACCTTTATCACAAAACAATTGGAATTCATTAAGAAGAGAAGTTATGCCACTCTCAGAACACTGAAGAAAGACAGATCTTATTGGTCAATTTAGAGTAAAAAAGAAAGATCATATCTAAGATGCTATGATTTTTATTCAATTTACAGAATTTTTGTATTTAGACTGACTCCCAAAAGAAAGAAGAGCACTCATTTTCTTTTGTTGTTTTCCTGTTGTGAGAAATATTGCTTTCAGTTTCCGGTGATGAGGTCTCATGCAGGTTTCCAAAGCTTACAAACTCAACCATTGCGTTTACAGGCCATTGACTTACAGCAATGAAATGATTGTTGAAACCCATTATGATGTTATTGGCAAAATCAAGGACATTCTATTGTGTACATATTTGAAGAATATAAAGCAGTATATTTGAATAAAGCATGTTTTGGATTGTATAGAACAACTTCTTTATTAGTCAAATAAAACATTATGTTGATATAACCATAAAACACCTTGGATGCTCAAATCAGATTGCTTAATTTTTATCAGTTATTTAAACGTACTTTTGAGAACCTGTTGTGAATTTTTTATTTTTTATGGCAAATAAAGACAAGGGAGAATAACTTGAGGATACTAACACAATGACATCTTAAACATTTGTAACAAATAATAAAAGTAATAAAAGTGAGTCACAAACTGAAACTTATTGTGATGACTGTGGTGGTAATTAGTCCAAAGAGTTTAAGATTTTAAATGGAGGATCTTTACTTGAAGGCAAACCACAAGTGGTCGCCGGTTAAAATACACCTTCGACCCAAGCTGCCCTCAAACACCTCTCCTTACTGGTTCTGGCCAGTCATGCAGCAAGCCAAGCAGCTCAGCTAACCTTACAGCAGAGTACTTGGTAGACAAAGTACAATTACACCGAACATTTCCTGTGTTTTCCTAATATATACATTTTTCACTATTGCATTATAGAAATGTGTCTAATCAATACATGCATAAGACATAGGAAACAAGCAGCAAATGTTATTCGTAGTTCATCACTATATCATATATGTCACAAGTTGAACAGGTTTTCATTGCAAGTCATATTTTTAATATTTAGGGACCTTGTTTGATTAATCACGTTTATATTTAGACTGGTGATTTCCCATTTCCACTTTTGGAAAATTTGTCTTTCATGGTGAAAATTGTGTAAATGTTTATTTTTATAAATTGTACTGAGATTTTCTTTTTTTGTCTTGTGCAGCTTTGGGGGCAAAATAAATATGACAGTGTCATTTACTGTACAGAGTTTGCGGTTGAAGTTAAAAGTAAACATTTTAAAGTGTTGACGTGTCATGAATCTATTCGCATTATTTTAGGTTTTTTCTTCCTTTCACTCCACTGCTGGTGTTTTGGGCTCCCAAATCTGCAATGATGCATTGAAGTCCTCAGTGAAAAATTAAAATTAAGAGGAGATGCACAGCAGAAATATAAATGTTTGTGCATAGAGGGAGCTTATGTGAGATATGTTTATAATATATGCACTCACAATCATATTCATAAATGCTAAAATATTTGTGGAAATTAGGGTAGGATCAGCTAATGCACTGCTGCATAAATAAATCCCATTTTTTCTAATTTTAGCTGTATTTCATAGGGGAAATTTTAGAATGTGCTTTTTTGGGACAAGTTGGTATGAAAATGAGAAAGTTAAGAGAAACTATTTTGTAACTTGCAGTGACATCATACTGTTTGGGCAAAGCAACAGCTGTTTAGGAAGAGAATGGGAACAGAAAATGGCATTAGATGTTATAATTTATACAAGGGTTGTAGCCAAGAAGACTATAATTAAATAAATAAAGCTCAAGGTATGCAGCCAAGGTATGCATACGTAAAGAACAATGCAGTAAATGAATACATGTAACTAGAGTCGAGAATAACAAGAGCAGAAAGAAAAAAAATGGCCATAACCAGTAAATTGAAAACTATGAAATAACGCAAAGATTTTCTTTTCCTTAGTGAACCCAATCTTAATTTAGAATTAAGGTGCGTCAGTCTTTCCAAATAATAAAAGTATGATGCTAATAGAACTATAAGAAGCGTGACACTTATGTATTAAATAAGAAAGTGCTAAGCTAACTGAACTAATGTAATCTAATGCAAATACTAAAGCTATAAGAATGTAATTTATTATAACTAATGTAACGTACTGAACTAACCTTTTTGCAACCCTTGATATTTTATGGGCAATGTGCGTGCAAAAAAAAAAAAAAAGGAAGATTGTCTAAAACCTCTGAGTTGCAGACACCCTATGACCGTTAGGAAAAAACTTGCTTTAACTGGATTAATGTACGTGCAAGCTAGCAGAAGTGTATTTCCTAAAACTGTGAAAATGCTGACAACTCTTTATCTGTAAAAAACAGTGTTTTTCTGCACGTACAAATTCAAGATGTGGATAGCGGCTTTAGTAATCCATGTAATAACCTCAAGATGAACTGCTATGTTTCCTCTTTTTGTTTAGTAAACAAACTGGTATAAAACTGAGCTAACTCCCTTCTTTGGACAGGCTGTCTAATCTGACTGTCAGTGAAAGGCTTGCTGCCTGTAGCCAATTGAGCTGGCAGGTGGAGGCAGCCTCTCTGCTCACCAAAAATAAAGAAATTGCTTTTTACTTTAAATTGGTTTTTGTCTCCCGTTGTTTTCGACTTCAGCGTCCACAACCTCCAGGATCCGGATACCAAGAATGGAATTTTGGTGGTGGTATCCATATGGAAAACAAGGCACTGCCATGGGAGAATGTGAACTGTATTTAACAACATTAAAAAACCAATAAAACAAAAAAAAAAAAGAATGTAACCACTAGATAAATTATCTTCAGAATCCCTGGCAAAAATACTCAAATACATTTTTTGAGGCCAAGGAACAGCTGGAAAAAATTAAAAGTCATATGACAAATGTATCTAAGGTCATGAAAAACACATAAAGATCCAGCTCAGAAGGTTTTGCACTAAGCAGTTTTGTTTGGGTGCATACACCGTCAGCACGGCGCTGTCAGATCTAAACACTAGCGTGGCGAATTGTTTGCGTAATCAAATGACTTTAGCTGCAGGTGAAAGTCCCATTTTACTTTATGGGTGCCAAGCAGAGTTGCGTTGTGGTGCAGCAGTCTATTAGCCGGCAAAAGCACTGTGAAGAAGCTGTCTGTTGTTATGGTCCTGCCTTTGTCCTGTCTGATAGCGGTCATGGGACATCGTACCTTTGATTGCCAGTACAACAAACAGTTCTGAGCAGGAATAAGCCATCAACTCAAAGAGGGAGAGGCAAGTTTGTTGTATTATGTGAACATCACTGAGAGAATAAAACTAAATAATAAAAAAAAACAAGCATGAACTTTTACAAGTAGCCAAAATTTAAACTGGGTGTTACAGACTCAAATGAAATGTATGTTTTTATTATATTGTAGAAATTATAATAATAATAATAGAAGCTCACTACTCAAAATACAGAGTGCCCGGTCTCGGGCACAGGACCTTTGGGTTATAAGGCTGTGGATCTTACCTCTGAACCATTCAAGAACACATATAAACTCCCTGTCGATTGATATTTGAGCTTCAGTTTTTAACTCATTGACAGCCACATGTAAATCTAATTTTTTTTTTTTTTTTATGAAATGAAATGAATGACCTAAAAGAGTGAAAAGGTAAGCAGTAAACTGTCAAAGGTTTAAATATAAAGTTTAGGTTAGCAAACACTGAAAAAAATGAAATATTAGAACATTACAAACTAATAAGTTAAAACCTACAGATGTTCTGCAGCAATTAAAATAAATTAAGACTGTGTTACTACACCCTCTAAGGTACTACTTGGACATTACTCTGATGATAATGGCAGGAAAACTGCAATTAAATGAAATAAGACCATTATACCATTAGAAGTGTAGGCCTTTCATTTACAGAAATTGCAAAAAAATATCAAAGTGTCAATGAGTATGGTGTCCTACACAATCCAAAGACAGTTTGAAGTTTCTGAGGGTCACCAGTTTGTATACACTGTATATTACACATATATATATATATATATATATATTGTGAACGGGACCCGGACACAGACAGACGGACATTGTTTCTTCCACCACACACACGTTTATTTACTCTCTTTTCTGTTTCTTTTTCCGGTTTCTTTGTGGTGGTGGCCTGCGCCACCTCCACCTACTCAAAGCTTCATGATGCTCCAACAATGATGGATGTATTAAAAGGCAGAATTCTACGTGACCATCATCATCAAGCCCTTCCGTGAGAACCCTAAATCCAAAGAGGACTGTTTCATCTATGTTAGGTAGAATGCCCAGAGGGGACTGGGCGGTCTCATGGTCTGGAATCCCTACAGATTTTATTTTTTTTCTCCAGCCATCTGGAGTTTTTTTTTTTTTGTTTTTTCTGTCCCCCCTGGCCATTGGACCTTACTCTTATTCAATGTTAATTAATGTTGATTTATTTTGTTTTCTTATTGTGTCTTATATTTTTCTATTCTTTATTATGTAAAGCAATTTGAGCTACTGTTTGTATGAAAATGTGCTATATAAATAAATGTTGTTGTTGTTGTTGTTGTTATTTACAAATATGTACAAACAGTTCAGTGCACGAACCCAGTGCCTTCAGCACCGATCCCCCAAAGTCCGGGCCTTTCACAATCCCTTTTAGACCTTCCTTCCTTCCTTCAGGCCGCCTCCAGTCCTCTCTCCAGCTCCGTCCTCTTCCACCCGACTTCCGCTGTCAACTGGAGGGGGTGGTCCCTTTTATGACACCCCAGATGGGCTCCTGCTGCTTCCCGGCATTCCTCCGCGGACACGCCCCAGTGTGGCGGAAGTGCCGGCTGCGCACCCGGAAGCCCTCTGGGTGTCCCCTGTCTTCTTCTTCTGTGGCGGAAGTGCTGGGCTCCAGGTTTCTTCAGGCACCGGGGCGCCGCCTGGCGGTGGCCACGGACCCCTACAGGGTTGGGCTTCCAAGCCCCTTACCCGAGGCCACCAACAAAACCAAGGTGGTCGCTCCCTCGTGGTCGGGAGGAGGCACCACCCCCCCTCCGGTCCCCTCTGGCGTCCCGGCTGGGCTCCACCCCCAGCCGTCTGTGACTATATATATATATATATATATATATATATATATATGCAGTATATTGGCTATTGTACTAAGGCACTACCCTTTGGCCACTTCAGTCCTTGCCTGCCAGCCCACTGTTACTGCAATAAAATTATATGTTAACCACTAAAGTATATTCTCATCTGTTAAGGCCTTTTAGGTAAAGCCATTTGCAAAAACACACATAGACAAGCACATTGTTGTATGTTATTAGGCAAATATACGACCAAGAGTACCGCATTTATCCTCAAAGCTTGTTTTTGTTCTGAGAATATTTAGCTTTATACATCTCTTTAAAAGCTTAACTATGACAGTTTTGAACAACATGTTTTAATGAACACTGTGAATTTACTGGCATTGACATTTTCAAGTAATTAAAAATAATAAAATGTTTAAGCAGGATTTATTGGATTAAGCAATCAAGTACTTTAACACTGAAGGAATATGTGTGTTTTTAATTGCATACTGCAGTGTTGTTATTGCACTGTTCATCAAAGCTGTACAGGTTTTAGAAACTGTGGACTTTTTAATATTAAAACACATCTTATCATGCAAGGATAATACTAATCTGTTCTGGAAATGAAGTTTGCAAATGAAATTAGATACCTAATTTGTTCTTTAGAAGCTGTCTAGCATTTTAATCTGGTAAAACAATTAAATATCTCCTTTTTTAAATAAAGATGAATAAAGTGTGTTCTGTTTGCTTATTAGTCAGCAAAGACTAAAGAAAATTTTAGCCACATAAAATGACAAGTGAAGAAAGGTATGAACATATAGTTAGGAATCAATCAAATTTTTATTTTCATCAGCTTTCATCACACATAGTGCCCATATAAAAAAAAAATTGAAAAGGGTCTTTCATCTTCACTGTCTTACAGAACAGAGATGCACATTTTTAGAAAGTGGGTCTTTGAATACAGAAAAAGACAAGCATGCACAACTTCACTTTTTGCTTTCAGACATTTTAATGTTCAACACCATTTTGCCTCAGTATATATGCTCCAACAGTTTGAAAGCCCGTTAATTTCCTATTTTTTAAGTTCTGAATCAATTTCTAATCATTTTGTACTATGAAACATTGCCGGTGTTCTATACTGATTATGCAGTCTCTTTTTCAATCAAACTGAAAATCATGTGGCTGGTTGTACAACAAAAGAACAAAATCTAACAGAATGGCAGTACATAGATGTTAAGTTACCGTATATACTTGTGTATAAGTTGGGTCTTGAAACCCGAAAATTCGATCATAAAATCAGACCCCGACTTATATGGCCATTCAAAAATGCAACACTTAATTTTTTTTTTTTACATCTTCTTGCTTCCTTCAATCTTGCACCAGTTTCTCAGACACATCGAAATTTGTTGCAGCAGCGCAGTTACCAATTTTTTTCACCACTTAAACAACTTTTAATATAAAAATAGCTTCATATTTTCTTCTGGTCAAACGCTCCATCATAGATAAGGGATGCTGTTACGATAAAGGTGTATAAGGGTGTGAGATACAAAAAACAGAAAATAGTGCAAACATCGCTTCGGAATAGTTCGGGTATCACCGTGTGGTCACTTAGGCACAATACATAGAAAAAAAAGGCAGTGTGCTCCGTGGTTACTCTCTCAGGTGGGTGTTAGCATATCATAATCTCTTGGACCAATAGCGTGAGTTTTCTGCATTTGACTTATACAAACAACATTATAAAATACCAGAAATTATACAGTAAAATGAAGCCCTGACTTATCCGCGGCAGAACTTAAACGCGAGTATATACAGTATATGAATATTGGTCACAGGCGTGTTTTACAACTAAATTTAGGTATCTATTAGCCTGAAAAGGTTAACTATTCTGCATATACACTAGATTCAGAAAGTATTTGGACTCCTTCACTTTATTATTATGCTGTAGATTTAATTTTAAATGGATAAATTTGCCATTTTTGCCCAAAAATCAAAAATAAGAATCTTTCATTTAAAAAAGTGCTCAGACCCCTTGCTGTGGCACTCCAAATTGTGCTAAGGTGCATTTTGTTTGATTTAATTTGACTGGAGGCCAACTGTGGCCCTCTGAATTGACTTGATATTGTTTAAGCAAGGCACACATCTGTGTATATAAGGGTCCCACAATTCATACAGCATGTCAGGACAAAAACCAAGCCATGAAGAGCAAGAAACACTCTGTAGGCCTCAGCAACCACAAATTGTGGGGAGGCCAATGCTGTAAAGACATTTCTAAAGCTTTGAGTTTTCCCAGGAGCATAGCCACCTCAGAAATTGTGAAATGAAGAAGTTAGGGTTCATTAGGACTCTTCCTTGATTTGGTTGCTGACCAAACTGAGTAACCTGGCAAGGAGGGCCTTGGTCAGGGAGGTGACCAAGAGCACAAAGGTTACTCTAAAAGAACTTTAGATTTGGGAGGACTCAGCAGCACTCTGTCAATCGGTTTTAGAGTGGCTAGATGGAAGTCATTCTTCAGTAAACGGCATATGACAGTTTAAAGGACTCAGAAAGCATGAGGAAAAAGATTCGTTGGTCTGATGACACAAAATTTGAACTCTTTGGGCAGAACTCAGAACTCTGGCAAAGAACAGGTACTGCTCATCGCCCACTTAATTCTGTCTCTATGGTCTAGTATGGTGGTGGCAGTACCATGCTAAGGGGGTTCTTCTCAGCAGCAGAGACAGGGAGATTGGTCAGAATTAAGGGAAGAATAAATTCAGCCAAATACAGAGAGGTCCTTGAAAAAAACATGCTGTAGAATGCACACAACCTCAGAATGGGATGATGGTTCACCTTTCAGCATGACGGTGGTAAAGGGAGGTCCGTGGCTCATTGCCTTTTAAAATAAATAATCACAGCACTCGCAACTTAAGGAAGGGGTGTGGTAGTGTGGCTGGAGTGGTTCCTGGGCGTGATGCGACACAGAGGTTTCCTCACTTAAGTGCACTTAAGTGTTTGTAATTGATGCCAGAGCTGCTAATTTCCACACCTGCGCCACGTTGTTACATAGTGTCATAAATATGAGACAGAGTCATATAAAGGTTTGGGGCAGCCACCCGTATAATCTGGTATGCTGGCTGCAAAAGTAATGTTTTAGCAAATACAGCACTGATGTGCAAAAACCCGAGTCTAAAACAGAACTGAGGGACTAGGGAAAAGGTGCAGGTTTTTAAAGGGCAAGACAGGAAGTGAGATCATATGGATCGGGCTCATGGTCTTCAGCCATTTGTTCTAGTCCGGACGTGACATCACAGGGGCTGGGGCCGGCAAGGTCTTCTTCCATAGGCTCGGTCCCAGAAGTGACGTCAAGAGGACCAGGTGGAATTTCCTTTGAACGGTCTACAGGAAAGGGAGAAAAAGAGTCAGTGCACTCTGCCACATCCTGGCATGCTTCGGAACCGCCCTTACTCAAGCCCTTTAGCTGCCTCCCATGCGCACGTGTGTGACAATATAAAAGGAGAAGCCCAATTGCGAGGATTTTGGAGAAAGGAGGAGATGGAAAGGAATGAGAAAAATGAACTGAGGTTAAAAGGTGGCTGAAGAGCAGTCTTGGTGAGGACGATCCGGCCACCTAGCGGGGAAAGGCAGCACGAACACGGGCCCCGCGAAGGAGTGTAGGTTGTGGTATTCTAGGGGCTGGTCCACCCCACTGAACAATGCCGTGGAGTGGGGCAAGCATAGAAGATGACCACCCCAGGGATCCGAGGGACAACTGTGGGTACGTGAAGAATTAACGGAAGAGTGCCAACCTCGGATGGTCTGGCTGCGCTGTGAGGAGGTAGCCAATTCGGGGAGAAGAGGATGAAATTTGAGGCTGCTAAGTCTCTGATGGCTGTGCGAGTCATGGGTGAGCTGGGGAGACGAAGGAGGAGGTGGGCTGGGATCTGAAGAAGCCAGTGACTGCATTTTTAACCTCTGCTTTTAATGGATTTATTTATTGTGTTTTTATCCCTTACTATTCACTTGTTTTTATGGATTATTTATTTGTTGACGTTTTTGAAGCACAGCACTGTGGGCACAGTTTTTGGTTTTGATTTGATTTTTTTTTAATAAAAGCACAAAACATTTTTTACACCATCCCCTTGCTCTGTGTGTGATCTATTCCCATCTGTGAGCTCATTTGTTCATAACTGTCGACGTTGTTGGGTTTGAGAGGCTCCCAAATGTGAAGAGGGAGCATGGAGCAGACCCATACGTCTCAGTGACAATGACCCAAAATACAAAGCCAAGACAACATTGGAGTAGCTTTCAGACAAGTGTTTGATTGTCCTTGTGTAGCCAGACTAAAACCGCATAGAACATAAGTGGAGAAACCTGAAGATGACAGCTTACAGACACTTCCCATCCAGCCTAACAGAGCTTGAGAGAATATGCCAGGAAGAATGGGATACAGTGCCCAAATTCAGGTGTGCAAAGCTTGTAGACGCCTACCCAAGAACATTCTAAGTTGGAATTGATGCCAAGGGGGCTTCTACAAAATAGTGAAATAAGGTTCTAAATACTGCTATGAATGAGAGATTTCAGATTCTGATTTTTAATAAATTTACAAACCTTTCTGAAAGCATATTTTCACTTTAAGTGTAGGCTATTATGCAAAAGCTCACATTTTTTATTTGGATATATACGCTTTTCACAAATCCCTGCAGGATATACATAATTAGAGGTAAAAAGTGCAGATTTTACCTAAATATTTGTATATTAGCTGTGCTTCCTATCAAAGATTTCTTGACATCTAAATAATCAGAGTAGACCTCAGCGTTAATGTTTGCAATGCACCATGCACTGACAACAGTGTTATATGTCAATTTGTATGGGATTTGTAAAAAACAGTGTTAATGTTTGTGATGAGCCCTCTATTGGAATGATGAAGACATAGCAACCTGACAGACTCACAGACACTTATCCTTTTATTAAAGTAGACTAGTATATTTTAAATCATATGCAAAGATCATGACTTCCTCTATACTCTCGCTCCCTCTCCCTCTCTTTCTTATGAACATCACTTACAGCTAAATTTGTTAAATCTGTCAACATCATAGCGGGGAGTGCAGGGTGAACAGTGACAGCCAATCAAGAATCTGTAAAAATAAAGTTTTAGGTAACTTTGAAGGAAAAATACACTGACATGAATAAAATGTCGACACTGTTGCAGTGGTTAGTGTTGGTACAGTTTTGAATCCCATCCTTCTCACACTCCATTAATGATGCCAGACTCGTGCTGCAAGCTTTCAATACATTTCTATGCCACTGAAACTGCTGTGCTACACAATGCTGGAGGAAAACATAAAATTCATTGCAAAGGTGTTGACAACCAAAACTTAAATATAAATAGCACAGTTTAGATCATAATATGTGAAAATAGCTAAAAAGTGTCACCATGTAACAAAGTTCATAACATAAAGGATTCTCAGAAAGAAACATTGTCATAATAATTATTCAATATTTTTTGGTTCTTGTTTGTATTAATTAGGTTGAGTATCAGACAATGAAAGTGAACATTACTTTAGATTAAGATCAGTTAATCTAAGTCAAAACTGACTAGACAGTGCTTAATACATTTCTTGAGTATACCATACATTATTTAATAAATCTCAGTGGATTGGAAAGATGTAAATATGAAATCCAAGGTCAAGTTCATGAAATCGGCCACATGCCAGATGAATAACAATGACTGGCATTTAATGATTATATTTTTATCTGTTACTGGCAATTGGATTATCCATGTGAGTCTTATTTGTATTTTTATGGTTTTCCAGTTCACAGTTTACTATTGACTGGCTTTGTCAGAGTCTTTCTTTTTGAATGCACCAGAGGCATTACTTATTCATTGGTAAGTAACCATACTTAAATTAGTGAGGTGCAGTTACTGAAGTAATTAAATTAATAATGTTTAAGACCTTGTTAAAATGATCAAGTTTATTTTTTGAGTAATTTTTTGTGTAGTAGTGACTATAAAAAGTCTTTAAATATAATTAATGCATTTTTTATGGATTTTTTTATTCATATCATGGTAACAGAAAAATGGCCACGAAGGACTGGAGCTCATTCCAGCAGTATCAGGTGCAAGGTAGGAACATCTGTGAGCTGAGCACAGGCCCATTTTTGGTGACTGTACAAAACTCAAGCTTCCTGCACACAGGAAGATGTTCCTGCCTACAAAGATGTTCCTATATTACATATAATTTATATAATTCAGCTTTTTAAAGAATTCTTTAAATGTTTCAGGTTCAGTGCACAGACAAAATCCCACTACATACTGTAAAACAGTTTATACAAAAATTCTGCAAAATAAATGTACTGAATAATTTCCAAGAAAAGAAGTGGTTATAGGTGTGCCCTGTGGTGCCAAAAAATGTAAGCAAGCAGAATAAGCACACATAAATTTGCTTCTTTAAGTGTCAAATGTCTGTTGGAAGAGTTAATTTAAATTAAGAAAGATTGCAGGCAAAATATCCCTAGAATGGACATGTGGTGCATGTTCTTAAAAGTCAATAAAATTTGTATTGCTTATCAAATGTCAAAATGTTCAAGGACAAATTAAAAAATTACAAAGCCCATGAGCAAAAAAAGAAAAGAAAAAAATGGTTATTTGTCATACACACTCATTGCGTGCACGAAAGCAAGTTTTACATGCTCATGAGATCTTTTTGCGTACGCACGCGATAGTGCTTCTAGGATACACGTATACCTTTAGGGCTCTGTATATTTCTGGTAGATCTGTTCTGCTTCCTCAACTTTAACTGTTTTATGGTGTAACCCAGGGGTTGGCAATCTTTCAGTGGTGTCGTGCCGAACCTATGTTACAATGTTATTCCGCATGGGATATAATTCTACCAAGTTTGTTATATATAGTATCAAAATTGGTTGAAGCCCATTATAACTGGATTTTATATTATTGGTCTTTCAATATTTTAAAATACATAGGATCATATGTGAAAAGAATGTTGTCAAATTTTAATTTTCAACACATTTATTAAAAATGGTATTACAAATATTACCATTTTTTTCAATACAAAATACATAGTCTGAACAAGAAAAAGTTATCAAGAATTCTAATATAATTAATCATTCATTATTATTAATCAGAGCTATTAATCAATTAATGCAAACCTTGTACCTGTACCTCTTTGCTCAATTGCTAAATATCAGGTGTGTAATTGGTCACTTCGAGCTTTACACAGGCTTCCGACTGTTCAGGTGTTAGACAACTTCTTTTATAGCTTCACTTTTCTCATCAGAGTTTTAAAACATGGACTGATGTTTAGTTTGATAATATCTTTGTACACTTGACATATGATACACAACACTTTCACAGCATAACGCACACACAGCACGATCCTTTTATTTGTACTAATTCATATTCATTCATCTAAGAGTCTTGAAAAGAGCGAACATCAGGTTTTTGTCTTTTATGAGTCATTTTAGGGCAGTATATTACTTAATAATAACAAGAAGTTTGTTTTAACGTACCACGGCTTGCACTGAACAAAGGTTTCCCTTTACATTTGAGTCGCATGCACAAAATGTAGGTAGGGACGTAAAGCACAAACGCATGCACTGTAATTAAAATATAATAACAAGAGGTTTGTTTTAATGTACCACGGCCTGCTCTGAACACATGGTTTCCATTTACATGTGAGTTGCATTCGCAAAGCGTAGGCGACAGCATGAACGCATGTGCTGTAATTAAAATCTAATTTTTTTTACTATATTTCAATTCAATCAGGGTGCTATCGGAAACCATTCTCTACTGTTTTTGCTAAACGTTTTAGTTTCTTAGTATCGTTATTTAGAAGTGAAATGGGTTTAGAAAGTATTTTTTTTTCTTTGGAAATGTAATAATTAATGCTTAGCATAATGTAATTGGTAGGATTTTATCTTCTCCATTTTCAGAAAAGATTGCTAACAATAATAGGGATTAACTGAGTCGAATACATTTTAAAAATTTCCTCTGGATAATTAACTTGGCCGCTTTGCAATGAGTTTGCAATGAGTTTGCAATGAGTTTATAGCGACTTAAATTTCAAGAAGTCTCGAATGTTTATTAAGTTCCTCTGTGCAAAGCTGTGGCATTTGCATTTTATCAAATTCCTGGCCTGGCTTAACACTGAAAGGAATATTAAGAGATATCATATTTCTTAAATGTGTAGTTTTTTATTTGTGCTCAAATGTTATTACCGGCTATATTAATTATATTATTAATCTTTTTATATTTGTGTTCTGAACTTCTGGTTATTGTAAATGTTGTGCTAAAATATTGTGTCTTTTCCAGTGTGATGTAAATATAGAAAAGAGAATAATAATTTTATCAAATGAGAAATGGAAGAAAAAAATATAACTCCTGCAAGCGTCCGCATAATATATTTTCTTGATGTAATTTCTTTTATTTAATGCTCATTACTCTGAAATGCATTTTATAATTATCACTGATATATTAAGATATTGATAAAGTTTGCTTGCTATATATGAAAACATTTCCTCTAATGAGCCTTTAATGGTGCAGTGTCTAAAGATTATATGATTTAAAAATTGTTTCATGACAGAAATTTGCTTGTTAATGAGTAAAACTGAAACAGTCAATTCTAGCATATTAATGACATTTTTATTGCTTTTGACTTGAATATCCTGCATGTCACAGTACAGTAAAATTATTTTACAAATATGGTAGGAGTCTGAATTACCGATACATAAACAGATGGCTTAACGGATTTACACTTGTTTCTATTGTTCACTCTTGTGAGGAAAAAAATGTTTAATGAGGAATTCGCTCACCTGGAGAGGTCATGTCTCCCTGGTTAGATTCATCATGCAAGACAATCTGTCTTGTCTGAGTGAGCTGGGAGCAAAGCCTGCCAAAATGCATCCTCTCTCTTTTGAATCCTTTGGTTTGATACGAATCTCTGTCACTACTGCATATTAAACATGTTTCCTCTATAAATTGTACTTTTCCCTATTTAACATGTGTGATGTTAAAAATGTTACTGTTTTTCTTTACTTTTTTTATCAGTATTTCATTTATCTAAGCTGTGTCAACTTACTTTGGGTTGGGGGGATAAGTTGATGTTTTATTTCTGGACAGGATACCAGATCATTTGATCATGTTGGTTGATGACCTAATGCACACACACACACACACACACACACACACACATCTTTAGCACCCAGAGAAAAACCTCACACTGACAATTGTAGAATGTGCACATAGAACGTAATTCTGTTAACACAAATTACCTGCAACCACCTGTCTGCAACTCAACAGCTATGGTTAAGAGGATTAGTTCTTGTTCAGCTAAACGTTAAGCTACTGTCCTGGGTGTTTTATGCACTGCAATCTCTGTAGTTTACAGAGAAACCCAGATTCACATAATAGTCTCATAATTCATTTACTTGGTATCAGGTCACTCTATATTATTATATCTTCCCCTGTGCCAACATCTTTGGTCTACACAGGAAGACCCATTCCATTGCTGTCAACCAAGAGACCCTTATTTTCTCTCTTGGATGCTGGTATTTGTGGCGGAGGACTCCTGGTAAAGACTAATGTCCTGGATAGCCATGAAATTCCATCCTTTTTGTGGACCTGCTTTCAGTCATATCCTGATTGATAAGACTTATCTGCCTAGTCTTCACAGCCGTCATATTGTCTCTGGAGGGAATGGAAGAAGATATCATAATACTGTATGTATCTGTTATGAATAACATCTTTTAACTTTTATCAGGTTCTTATATGATTGTTCAAAATGTTTGTGTATATTTTGTCTCTGTTGTATTCTTCACCTTTAGCTTCTATTTCTGGATTCTCTTGGTCTGGTGTCTAATACTGGAAATCCTTGGTTGGGTACAGTTCTTTTCAGTGTAGACCAGAAACTGTTTGACTTTAAGGAGTTATCTTAGTGTCAGTAATGTCATCACATCTTTCTTCTGGGTTGCTACACTGAAGCTCTGCTTTGCTTGTTTCCATCCATGAACACACCTAACTCCACTAATAACCTTCTATCCAGTTATAAAGGGTTAATGGCTTTTTGAGGGGATAATGGCACACACCAAAATTTCTCTTAAGCTGGTGTCTTCTTCATCAAGATCTCCAGCAACAAATAGGAAGTGTCATTGTTCGTTTGATATGCATAATGATGTGGAAATAGAAGATCATCGTGTACAGCCATCCATTTAGATGGTGTTGCATTCAGGCACAACACCACATGTAGAAATTCAGGAGTTTCTAGCTTGTTCTGCTCTAGGAGGCAAATTACCAGGTAAATCTCTGTGTTGGCAATCCAGAATGAACTCCAGGATGCATCACAGTGTCTCTGGGACAAGATTTTGCCTAAACCTTTTGTTGTGAGCAGATCTGTTAGTAATTTTTCTCCATGGCCCCTAGCAAAATATGTAAAAAAAAAAATAGCTGAAGAAAAAAAATAAATATTTCCTTGGCTTTAGGTACATACAATTGCCACAAGAAAAATAAATAAAAAAGGTCACTGTCTGCAAATGACATTGTAGCACATGGGAATGCTTTGAAGGTTCCCTAAACTGAAAAATAATGGCAAGGAGATAAAGAAGCAATAAAAGGTTATTTTATTGATAAAATATCACAAGAGATGGATAATAAAAAGATGACAAAGTGCAACATATAGAAAAACAACAAACCTTAATGCCCGCTGAGGTTTTCTACCAGCAAGGTACTTCCCCTGTCAATATAACGTTCACTTCCCACTAAAGTACCAGTGCTAAATACTTCAATCTCACCTCACAATCCCTCTTCCTAATTTCTGGATTCTCTTCCAGAGTGAGATGTTTGATTCTGCTACGACAGTCATCTTGATCTAAAGTTGTTTCTTCTTTCATCTTGTAAGGTACCATGGCTGTACACATTTGCAAGATTTGTACTAATAGGTTCTCTTCTTTCCATGAACCTCCCTAATCAGGTTAGTCATTTTGGCACACTTTGAGTCTTGTCCTTTTGTTACAATTGAATGTAGGAGTTTCTTCAAATGTTTAAGTTCTTCTCCTTGAAGGATGGTGGTATAAAAATTACCTACATCTAGTGAAACAATTATAAGGAGGGGCAAATGCAATAACTGTGAAGCCACTTTAATACAACTTAACAATTACTGTATTCCTCAAGTGACTATTCAACGTTTTTTAATTAATTATGACTATAGATAATTATCTATGACTGCTATTTGTATCAGTAGTAATGGAAATTACCATCACAATTGTTTAAAGATTCTTCTTATAAATGAACATACTTTATTATTAAGCTCATTATATTGCTTAAGTCACCACTGCATTCATCATAGCCTTTGCAAGATTTTTATTGTTAATATTATTAATGGCAGACAACTGATTTAAGAGAAGTACAAAATATACATACTGAGTCTGTATTCTGCCTTCTTTTGAAAATTGACAGAAATAGGTTGGTTTTCCAGGCTTCAAACAGGGGTGAATCATTGTACCAGCTGTTTTCAATATTTATAAATGTAGCATTTGATCCGTAACTGTTTTCCCTGTAGCATCTAGATGGAATACAGATATGATGGGAAACTCCTCAATCTGCTTTGCATGGCGATAACAAGGGTGACTAAAGAGATTATCATCCACCTTCTATATATGCTGACTGTATGGAAGAACTCTGCACTACTCTGACCCACCTCACTGAGGCCTACACAACTACAGGACAGGACTCCTCAACCAAGACGTCCCTATGCAGTCACTTATATTTGGAGAAGCTCTAGAAGTGCTTAACTACTTTCTATATGCCTAGAAAAAATCTTTTCAAAAACCAGTTATCAAGGAACATGTTCAACATCAGATTGCCAGCATCTCCTTCAGTATAGCATAACATCAGGGGCCTTATACATAACGCCGTGCGTAAAATTCACACTAAAACATGGCGTACGGACAAAAGGAGAAATGTTCGTACGCATAAAAAATCCATGTGCATAAATCTGTGTGTTCACCAACTTCCATGTTCTTCCGCTCCATAAATCCTAGTCAGCGTGAAAAGTAACAGACGTGCATGTGCCAGCTGCCACCCCGTCAAACTTCTCCCAGATTTACGCTGCTTTGAATATGCAAATCAATATAAATAGCCCTTAAGCTCAGCATTCTGTGAAAAGGCAATGGCGGAGTGTCGGAGAAACTCGAAAGCTCAACTTCACAAAGTTGCACAGTGCCCGAAATAAAAAAGAAACTGTCAAATATCAAAGTCGCCATGAAAAGGTGAGTCGTAGCCCACCGTCTGAGTGTCATATGAAAGCTTATTAGGATACAGAGAAAAGAAAAAAAAATAGGGAAACAGTGGGGAAAAAAGCTTGAAATGTCAACTTTAATCTCAAAATTTCCACTTTAATCACATAGTTTATTTTGTCATTAAACTTCATCTTAAAATCGTTTAATTTACTAGTTTCTCAAATCCCACCGTAACTAAAGTAGCACTTCAAATGCTTTGTTTTGTATGTGTTCTTCTATGTGCTCTAGGTGTGTGAATCACTATGTGCTTCTTAAACTGGCTTTCTCTTCCTCCGACAGGACACATAATCCATTACATTCCTGATATTACAGCTCTCTGAATAATTTAAATACTGAGATGTATACTTGATATCATTTTCATGATGATAGGAGTTAAAGCATGTTACTAAACATGGGAACATGGTGGCACAGTGATTGTTCATGTATCAGGCAAGATGCTTGCTGCGCCAGGCGCGACCTTCGATAAAATAATTTATTGCAGCAGGACTGTCTCTTTCAAACGTACTAACCCCCAATTCCTGTCCTTACTTTTCTTTCTCCAAATACCCAATCGCCACACAATCAGCTCTGTAATAGACATTAAGCCATCTGTAAGCTGAGAACGGCGATTATTCAAAATTTTTAAGGAACATTGAAATATCTTCATAGTACACGTTTAATTATTCTATACATCTATCCTTCCAGTGTCGCGCCAGCCCCAGCAAGAATACAGTGCAAGGCAGGAACAATCTGGGAACGGAGCGCCAGCTCCTTGCTAGTGCTGCAACACTGTGTCCTGACATGTTAAATTATTAACAATATTGATTATTTAAATGAAGTTAAAGTTTTATCTGTATAATATAATAAACATATTTTGCTGCATTTCATCTTAAAAATTATATTGTCATCATATGTAAATATGTGCTTTATAAAGTGCCTCAGGTTGTGCAATATTATAACACCATTCACACCATTCTTTGTAAACCCTAGAAATGGTTGTGCGTGAAAATCCCAGTAACTGAGCAGATTGTGAAATACTCAGACCGGCCCGTCTGGCACCAACAACCATGCCACGCTCAAAATTGCTTAAATCACCTTTCTTTCCCATTCTGACATTCAGTTTGGAGTTCAGGAGATTGTCTTGACCAGGACCACACCCCTAAATGCATTGAAGCAACTGCCATGTGATTGGTTGATTAGATAATTGCATTAACACTAGAATTACCAGAGCCTACGAAAAAACTTGTAGATCCGTCCCACCTTAAATCGCTTCTTAAAACCGCTCTCACCTCTCCGCCAGCCTCCTTTGTCCTGTAAATGTGCCGATAAAAACAAACTGCAAGCAGCCGGTTATTCCATCCCCCCCACCGACTCAGAACGTGCACCAACTTCTCCCAGCTCATGCCTCGATTATCTGGGAGTGAAGTGGAGTTTTAGAGTGGAAATAATAGATTGTTATTTGGAACACACGCGTTTCATGTGTGTTCCGTTTCTACAGTAATCTGTGTAAACACAATGTTAAAACAGAAACTTTTTCATAATTCAGTAATAAATGTCACAAAATGTAGACATAAACTATAAAATGTGTGAAGCCTGACAGACAAAGAGCAAATACACTTTCATAAAAGGTTCAGGACTTTTACAACGGCTTCTGTAGCGTACCGGTAAGATTTTGTCAATTAGAGCACAATACCTTAAGAGATCCGAGTTCGAATCTCCGATAGGGAGAAAATTTATTTATTTTTAACCTTCGCTGTTCTGCCTGCCTGAACTCCCTGTCTATCTATATAGTAATAACAGTATTTTTATTATTATATAGGAGCTTCCCTGTCTGCCTATCATATAGTGCCTTTCCTTTCTATATATCTATCCCCTTAGCTGTTTTTTATATATCTATTATACAATGCCTTCCCTGTTTATTTATATATCTAGTGCCTTCTCTGCCTGTCTGTCTTTCTGTCTGATTGCATATAGCGCTGAACTTACTGCTCTGTACTATTCTGTCTTCTGCATGTCCTGGAGTACAAAAGAAACACCACCATACAGCAACATGTGCGAACTGGCAAGATCGGGGAAAAAACACGCGGTCACTGATTACAAACCGCAAGATGAATGAAAGAGACAATATATGTAAAAACATCATCGCACTAATGCAATATTATTTGAAAACAAACAGAGTCAGATCGGGTTTGAATATGCGCCCGATCGACGCTGTTCGTTTTCACATAATATTGCATGTACTGTGCGTTGAAACTGCTGCACTGAATAAGCAGACTCCTTTTGTAACAGCGTCAGCGTGTATTCAAACCCGATCTGACGCACTTCTTTTTCAAATAATATTGCATGTATTGAACTATTTTAGAATAAAAACATACATTTGATTTCAGTCAGTCTGTAAGAGCCAGTGTAAATGCATGATAATTATAAAGGTTAGCTTTTTTTTAATTCAGTTCCATTCTCTCAGTCGCGTCCACGATTATCTGACACTGCTTTTTTTCACATAAAGACGTGCTATAACTCAAATGTGATTTATTTGGAGACGCGATATAGCTCGAATGTGATTTATTTGGAGACGCGCTATACTCGAATGTTATTTGTATAGGGAAGAAAGTACAATGTCAGGTGCTCATTCAGTGTAATAGGAACCACAGCACAGAGAGATGTGTACACTGCAACAAGTACACATGTCGTGAATGTAGGAAGGGTGTGTGGGAATTGTTAATATTTGAATGTCATGATTTTATATAGCACGGATCGGAAATCAGCAGTTCTTAGCATTGCACCACGCAAGCTGCCGTATCAACCGCCTACTGTAACTTGCTTTATTTTTTCTTCACGTATAGTCTAGAATAAAAGTGCACTTGTTTTGTTATTCTTGTACACCAACATATGTTCCTGTGTTTGAGCGACACGGGCATGCTCAAAAAATAGGCGTGTAATGCCACGAAAAGTGCACGCAGGCTCTTCAGTTCGCAAGCATTGGTACGAGAATGCAGTCACAAATACGCTGCAGAGCTATAGCGCATCTTTATGTGGAAACAGCATTCTCAATTTGGGTTTGGGGGGGGGTGTAGGGAAGGATCCTGAACACGACTCAGAGAATGAAAAGTGAATAAAAAAAAAAACTAACCTTTACAAGTATCATAAACTACACCAGCCGTTACACACTGAAATCAAATTTATGTTTTTATTATAAAATAGTAAGAATAACAGCAGTTTACGTCTCAAAACTGAATCGCGCGGGATCGAACTCTTGACCTTTTGAATACTAGTCAGTGGCTGATACCATTATGCTACCGTGGCAATTGTAATAAGTATCTGTCAATGTGGCATACTAAGGTGGCTTTTTTCTGCAGTTATATTTTTGAATAAAAGCATACTTGTTCTGTTATATTTCTACCTTTTGTAAATGTGTTTGATATTTGGACTTCAGGCTTCATCTATACTAATAAACGGCAAAGCCCTCACTCACTCACTGACTGACTGACTGACTGACTGACTGACTCATCACTAATTCTCCAATTTCCCGTGTAGGTAGAAAGCTGAAATTTGGCAGGCTCATTCCTTACAGCTTCCGTACAAAAGTTGGGCAGGTTTCATTTTGAAATTCTACGCGTAATGGTCATAACTGGAAGTTGTTTTTCTCCATTTACTGTAATTGAGTTCAGCTGGAGGGGCGGAGTTTCGTATGACATCATCACGCCGCTCACGTAATCACGCATTACGTAGAAAGCCAGGAAGAGCTACAAAACGCGCTTTAGAAAACATGCATTATATAATTAAGAAGGCAGCGAAACAATTAGAAGCGAGCGAGTGACATATAAAACCATATTCAGCGGCTCACGTGAACTGACGCAGTGCGCAGACAAAAAGTAACAGTTCCAAAGAGCGCCTCTCACGTAATCATGCATTACGTAGAAAGCCAGGAAGAGCTACAAAACGCGCTTTAGAAAACATGCATTATATAATTAAGAAGGCAGCGAAACAATTAGAAGCGAGTGAGTGACATATAAAACCATATTCAGCGGCTCACGTGAACTGACGCTGTGCGCAGACAAAAAGTAACAGTTCCAAAGAATGCTGAACAAAAACCGAATTACACTGCTACGCTCAAATAGATAAACCACACGCCGTGGCGCGATAGTAAAGCATTCGCCTGTAGCGCCCACGTCCGAGGTTCGATTCCCGAGAGGGGATGCACTAAGTATGTATGCACGCTTCTCGATTTATTTTAACCTCGCATCCCCTTAGTTTGAGACGTATGAAAATGCATGCGGTTAACGCAGAAAGACAGATCACCTATTCACCTATTGAAGCTTCATGAATAATGAATACTTTATTCGCGATCAATGATTGTTTTGGTAAAGCCATACATAGTGTATTTATTAGATGAACGGTAAAAAAGTAAGAGCGAGGGGACGGTAACTTACTGAAGCACACAAGCAAAACCACAATAGCACGCGGGCTCGATGTACTGACTTGCGCGATCACATTCCAAAAAATATTTCTTTTCAAGTTCTATTTAGTCCATATGAGTCAAACTCAAGGCCCACGGGCCACATCCGGCCCTGCGTGTAATTATATCCGGCCCGCGAGATCATTTTATATACTGTACTAGCAAAATACCCGCGCTTCACAGCGGCGAAGTACTGCATTAAAATTTTTATTAAGAAGAAAATTTTACCTTTTTAAACTGAGGGAAAATATGCCAATAATTATTTGTTAAGGATCTCTTTGTATACCATGTTGTCAGTTCGGCCCTCCGGTTGTAACATGACCAAGCTGTGCGCTGAGCTTACTCTTGAGCATGTAACTTACAGTTGGCCATGTGAACAGTAATCTTGTCTCAAATCTCACAGCTTGGATTGCTGCTGTCATAATCAGTTTGAGGTTCATGGTTTGTTTCAATTACGACAGTATTTGCAGGACTTGTGTTGAAGTGACATTCGGCATCTGTCAAGCGTTGTAAGCTTACAACCGGTTTCATCGATAACTTCACATCCAGCTTTTGAGAGTTTAAACATTCATAAACATCAAAGTGTCCACTACTGAAATCGTCACCTGTGAATGTAAGATGTTTAAGAGGCATTGGCGGTTGTCGAAAGGTGTAATATATTTGACCATTTCGGTACACTTGAAAGCACCAACCGAACAATTCAGCGGCAGCCATCAACTCACATGCAGAACCATAGGTGAAGGGCTTAAGCATTTCACTCTTCTAGTGCTCCTGTGTAGTATAATTATCTCCTGTACCGTCATCAGTCCACACCTTGAACCTGTCCCAGTCATTCAATACATAAGACACAATGTTCTTCCGGATATCAAGAGTGAGCCTGATATGGCCGTGCAATATGTAACACAGAGAATGGAAAAGGTAGGTGCCATCTCCGGGCATAGAAACCACTCGGTAAGTGACAGTTCTTTGATCGATGGTGATTACCTCGATAGACATGGTAATGGGGGTTGGAATGATGAAGGAAATGGGTACCTGAGTAATGTAAAGTAAGTGTAAAATACCTATACAATAACTATAATTGTAATAAACAAACAATAAAACAGTGGAGAAGCCGTGGATTAAACAAAGGCTGTAGTTATCAGCAGGGAGACGTGAATCCCGTGGCAAAGCAAGGAAGGGAATGTAGAGACTGGAGCGACGGACGGCCTTATATAGGCAGGCAGCCAACAACGTGGGAGGCGTTGGGATGGGGGACCCAATGCCGCCTCACATGGTGACCAAGCTGCAGGCTATGGACGTATATATGTATGTAAGTAGGATTCAGTTAGCGTTGGGAACCCGTGTACCAAATTTCTTGAAGATGGGCCCATAAGTAACAAAGACTGTTGAAAAGTTCAATATGGCGGCTGACAGTGGCATCATACCACCGAAATAAGTATGTACATTGGTTTCGGTTAGTGCATGGAAGCCGCCTACCAAATTTCGAGAAGATGGGGCCATAAATAAGAAAGTTCAACATGGCGGACGTTGTTGACCGTTATGACCGTTATGTGTAGAATTTCGAAATGAAACCTGCTTAACTTTTGTAATTAAGCTGTAAGGAATGGGCCTGCCAAATTTCAGCCTTCTACCTATACGGGAAGTTGGAGAATTAGTGATGTTGGAAAATTCAATATGGCGGCTGACAGTGGCGTCATACCACCGAAATAAGTACGTACATTGGTTTTGGTTAGCTCAGGGAAGCCACCTACCAAATTTCGTGAAGATGGGGCCGTAAATAAGAAAGTTCAACATGGCGGACGTTGTTGACCGTTATGACCGTTATGTGTAGAATTTCGAAATGAAACCTGCTTAACTTTTGTAAGTAAGCTGTAAGGAATGGGCCTGCCAAATTTCAGCCTTCTACCTACACGGGAAGTTTGAGAATTAGTGACGTTGGAAAGTTCAATATGGCGGCTGACAGTGGCGTCATACCACCGAAATAAGTATGTACATTGGTTTCGGTTAGCGCAGGGAAGCTGCCTACCAAATTTCGTGAAGATGGGGCCATGAATAAGAAAGTTCAATATGGCGGACGTTGTTGATCGTTATGACCGTTACGCGTAGAATTTCGAAATGAAACCTGCTTAACTTTTGTAAGTAAGCTGTAAGGAATGGGCCTACTAAATTTCAGCCTTCTACCTACACGGGAAGTTGGAGAATTAGTGACATTTGGAAAATTTAATATGGCGGCTGACAGTGGCGTCATACCATCGAAATAAGTATGTACATCGGTTTCGGTTAGCGCAGGGAAGTCACCTACCAAATTTCGTGAAGATGGGGTCAGCCTTCTACCTACACGGGAAGTTTGAAAATTGGTGACGTTGGAAAGTTCAATATGGCGGCCGACAGTGGCGTCATACCATCGAAATAAGTACATACATCGGTTTCGGTTAGCGCAGGGAAGCCGCCTACCAAATTTCAAGAAGATAGGGCCATAAATAAGAAAGTTCAACATGGCGGACGTTGTCGACCGTTATGACCGTTACGTGTAGAATTTCAAAATGAAACCTGCTTAACTTTTGTAAGTAAGCTGTAAGAAATGAGCCTGCCAAATTTCAGCTTTCTACCTACATGGGAAGTTGGAGAATTAGTGATGAGTCAGTCAGTCAGTCAGTCAGTGAGTGAGGGCTTTGCCTTTTATTATTATAGATTATTGTTATTAATGGCCCGGGTATATGAAGCGCTGGTAACACAATAAACTACAGATCCCATAATGCAGCGCTTCAGCTGCCTTGCCAAACACTTACTGCGTTAATCAAGTCTAGCTTATGACGATGCAAGTTATTGCGAAGCTAGCCCACACAATGCCGAAGAGAAAAGTTGATTCTGAAAATAGAGCCTTTAAAAACCGATGGGAGGCTGAGTATATGTTTACTGACATTGCCGGTAAACCCGTGTGTCTCATTTGTGGAGCTAATGTGGCTGTAATTACAGAATTTAATCTTTACAACGACTGACAAACACAGAATGTAACTTGAACACAACACATCGTACAAATACGACCCTGATTGAAACAAATAATGATAATCGAATCCTTTCACAGCAACACTCACAAAGCAATTACTGTATATTGACAATCATGTTACGTTATTTTTAAAATGTTCCCTTTTCTTTTTCATAGCTTCTTTAACACACTACGTCTCCGCTGCGAATATATATATATATATATATACCCCGATCTACATACTCTCAAATAAATAAGCCACACACCGTGACGTAATTGTAGAGGCTTTGCCTCTATCGCCTACATCCGAGGTTCGATTCCCGAGAGGGGATGTACTGAGTATGTACGCGTGCTTCTCGGTTCATTTTAACCTCGCATTTCCTTGGTTTGAGACGTATGAAAAAATATGCGGTTAACGCAGAATCATGTTACATTATTTTTAAAATCTTTCCTATTCTTAGCACAAGCACAGCTGAGAAGCTTCGATGCATGTACTCTGTGAACGCTGACCCCGGCACAGACAGACGGACAACATTTTCTCACCCAACACACTTTTTATTTTACAAATATTTACAAAACGTGCACTCACAAACCCCAGTGCCTCTTGCACCGATTTCCCCAATGTCCAGGCCTCTCACAGTCCTTTTGCCTTCCTGGCCGCCTCCCGTCCTCTCTCTCCAGCTCTGTCCTCTTCCACCCGACATCCACTTCTGACTGGAGAGAGGCGGCCCCTTTTATGGGGACCCGGATGAGCTTCAGCTGCTTCCCGGCACCTGACGTTGGCCACACCCCTGTGTGGCGGAAGTGCCGGCTGCGCACCCGGAAGCCGTCCGTGCATCCCCAGTCGTCTTCCCCCCGGCACTTCCTGGTGTGGCGGAAGTGCCGGGCTCTCGGGATAATTAGGCACTGGGGCGCCGCCTGGCGGTGGCCACGGGTCCCTGCAGGGCTGGGCTTCCAAGCCCTGTACCCGAGGCCCCCTGCATAACCAGGACGGACGCCCCCACTCGGTCTGGAGGAGGCACACGCCCTCCTCCGGTCCTCCAAGGCGTCCCGACCGGGCTCCAGCCCCGGCCGAGGACCAGATGGGATAAACCGGCATCGGGGCGCCGCCTGGCGGTGACCACGGGCCCCTACAGGGTAGGGCTTCCATGCCCTCGACCCGTGGTCCCCAACAGAACCAGGACGGACGCCCCCTCGCGGTCTGGAGGAGGCACAAGCCCTCCTCACGTCCTCCTGGGCGTCAACTGGACCACAACTCCATAACAAAAAATAACGCATTTAATCACACTTTCAATTCCAAGGGGAACTTTTGTCAATGCATGATTTCCTGGTACATCGATTACACTGATGCACACATCACAGCTACAAAAATGTTACACTCGGAATGAAGCGCGTTCCTGATCGGAGGAAAATTTAATTTCAAAAAACTACCTGAGCGAAGCCTTGATAAAAGCAAGGTTTTGTGCACAGTGAAAAGCAAGCAAAATTAGATGCATTACAGAAAGCGGACTTTGTGGCTCTTGCTGGGGATCATTGGACTTCTGTGACCGTTAGTAATTCTAATTACATCTAATTACAAAATGTTCAATGATCACACTGTTTTAGCCTAATGTACAAAATAATTTTGGCTAAGGTTACTCAGACTTTAAAGATTAAGTTGGTCAAATTACCTTTTATGTTTCTGACTTATTTTTTTAAGAAGAAAAACTGCACTTTCTGTTGAAATTTTGGTTATTATTATTTAAAGACAATACCATTCTGAAAAAGTACTTAAAGTACTTAATCTACCACTTTATTTTTAAGTCTGCCCAATTTTAACCAGGGATATTTTTGTTTCTGTTTTGAATTCAAATGCAGTTTAAAAGCATTTTTTTTTTCAGAAATTAAAAGAGCTTGAGTTTACAATATTCATGTCCATGTCTATTATTTGATTCTGTCGCCCACTAAAACCCTTTTAAATTAAAAAAACACATTTG
>JANRMT010062837.1:71855000-71880601 GCA_026402145.1 Polypterus bichir lapradei | reverse complement strand
CACTGCTATTGTGGGCTGCATCAGGAGTGGGCAGGAGGAGGAGTACAGGAAGCTAATCAAAGACTTTGTTAAATGGTGCGACTCAAACCACTTACATCTTAACACCAGCAAAACCAAGGAACTGGTGGTGGATTTTAGGAGGCCCAGGCCCCTCATGGACCCTGTGATCATCAGAGGTGACTGTGTGCAGAGGGTGCAGACCTATAAATACCTGGGAGTGCAGCTGGATGACAAATTGGACTGGACTGCCAATACTGATGCTCTATGTAAGAAAGGTCAGAGCAGACTATACTTTCTGAGAAGGTTGGCATCGTTCAACATCTGCAGTAAGATGCTGCAGATGTTCTACCAGACGGTTGTGGCGAGTGCCCTCTTCTACGCGGTGGTGTGCTGGGGTGGCAGCATAAAGATGAAAGACGCCTCACGCCTGGACAAACTGGTGAGGAAGGCAGGCTCTATTGTAGGAGTAAAGTTGGACAGTTTAACATCTGTGGCAGAGCAACGGGCATTAAGCAAACTCCTGTCAATCATGAATAATCCACTGCATCCACTGAACAGTGTCATCTCCAGGCAGAGGAGTAGCTTCAGTGACAGACTTTTGTCACTATCCTGCTCCACTGACAGACTGAGGAGATCGTTCCTCCCCCACACTATGCGACTCTTCAATTCCACCCGGGGGAGTAAATGCTAACTTTTTTTCATTTTTATTACTATTTAATTTAATATTGTTTCTTTGTATCAGTATACTGCTGCTGGATTATGTGAATTTCCCCTTGGGATTAATAAAGTATCTATCTATCTATCTATCTATCTATCAATCCATAAACACAGGGAGCAGCATGGTACCTTGATCAGGTGGAGGTGGCACAGATTACCACCACAGAAGAACTGGAAAAGACAGGAGAGAAGAGTACAGATTAGTAGGGAATTGCAGAATCTCAAGGAAAGTGATTATCAATGCCCAACCTTCACTGGGTGGAGGTATAAATACATCTAACATGTTGTTTTGTTTTTTTCTTTAATCTGTTTTTAATTGTTACATTTTTTAAATTTAACAAATAAATTTATTACATTGTTTAAATTGCACCAGTCCAAAGTAGATCACTTTCCTTCATTATATCAAAACAGTATAAATACCAGGGAACTGAAAAGAATAATAATCTCTTTAAAAACATAAAGCAAGAAATGAATAAGTGATCCCTCCTCCATCATACTTTAGATGAGAGAATCAATACTGTCAAAATAAATATTCCGTCAAAGTTGCTATCCATCTTTTACAACATCCCTATACATATCAAGTTCTCCTTTAAGCAGTTAGGTTTAATTGTAAAATTATTTATGTGGAATTCAGCTCTGTTATTGGGCTGCAAATATTTGCACAATAAAATATTAGAAATGGGCTAAAGTCCGTCAAACTATGACTGCTTGGTTTACCATGGAAAGGAAACCTTGTTCTAAATCTTCTTTAAATGTTTTGTTCTGTGCTCCAGCTAAGACTAATTAATGTAAATTTACCAGGAACCAGCAGTACAATATTCACTTAAGATATGGAACCAGTATAGGACACATTTTAAGGCAGAGAAGCTCATATCATTTGCTCTTATACACATGGGCATTGGTTGATTACCCAGGGCCCACTGGGCAGAGGCCTCGAAACCTGGAATGAAATGTTTGTTTTTGAGAGAAATGGACCAACAGATACTGCTTTAGTATAGGGCCCAGAGTTCTGTGCTACACCCCAGCTTATACTTTACATCATAATTACCTATTTCAGCCATCTTTAATCTGTGCTATGTTTGTTCTATGGAAATCACTGGGGATTGTGACTTTAGAGATATCTGTATTGATAATATATTTTCACCTTTTGAACTATTACTTGTTAAATTGTACTTTCCAGAAACACTTTTTATGCAATGTACAGTAAATGCCAATTAGAAACTTTAACAGCAACCTCTCAAAGTTTCCATATCTTTTTCCTGCATCCAACCTTTAGGTGATTGACGTTAGGCTAGATGATGATTTATACCGCATCTCCAGGATATATAATGAAATGCTAGGAAACTTAACCTTAGTGATCTAAGGGAAAAATGGGAAGGTGCCCTCTTAATTAAAATTTCACAAAAAGGATTAGCATTGAACCATTCATAAATCCATTCTAATTTAATATGTGCAAAGCACATCATAATTCAATTAAAAATTGCTTGTTGTTCACATGTATCTCACTCTACAATGTAACAAGGGTGAACATATAAGTTTGTGAATTGTTAAGCCACATGCTCTAGGAACATCCCATATGTACACCATTTTGGGCCAAAATAGCGTGTCTCTTGTATAGTCTAAGATCTGAAATATCACTTAACACATCAACAAGGTCTGGTGTAATACCAGATAATTAAAACTGCTTTGAAAAATCTTCTATACCAGGGTTTGGCAACCTACGGCATGTGGTTCAAGTGTGGCATGCATAACGATTTTCAATGGCATTCTGATTGAATTGAAAAATAGGAAAAAAATTATATTTTACTTACAGCACGCGCATTCGTGCTATCACCTACGTTTTGCGTATGCAACTCACATGCAAATGGAAACCATGTGTTCAGTGCAGTCCATGGTACGTTAAAACTAACCTCTTGTTATTATCAAGTAATATACTGCCCTAAAATAACACATAAAAGACAAAAACCTGATATTCGCTCTTTTCAAGACTCTTGGAAGAATAAATATGGATTTGTACAAACAAAAGGATCATGCTGTATGTGTGTTATGCTGTGAAAGTGCCGTGTGTCGTACATCAAGTGTGCAAAGACATTATCAAACTAAACATCATTCCACATTTAAAAACACTGATGAGAAAAGTGAAGCTAGAAAAAGGGCTGTTTCTGGCTTTAAGAAACAAACTACTTATTTTAGTCAAATAAATGGAGCCAAAAATAAAGCCACCGAATATAGTTGTATAATTGCTTCGCATTAATTGATTAATAGCTTTGATTAATAATAAAGAATGTTTAATCATATTAGAATTCTTGATATTTTTTTCTTATTCAAGCTATGTATTTTGTATGGAAAAAACTTGTCATTTATAATTTGTAATACAATTTTTAATAAATGTGCTGAAAATTAAAATCTGAAAAAACATTATTTTCACATATGATCCTATGTATTTTAAAATATTGAATGACTAATAATATAAGATCCAGTTATAATGGATTTTAGAAGCATATTTTTGAAGTCGATTATAACCAGACCAATTTTTATACTATTACAGTACAGGCCAAAAGTTTGGACACACCTCCTCATTCAATGTGTTTTCTTTATTTTCATGACCATTTACAGCACTCCATCACTCTCCTTCTTGGTCAAATAGCCCTTACACAGCCTGGAGGTGTGTTTGGGGGTCATTGTCCTCTTGAAAAATAAATGATCGTCCAACTAACCTGACTTCTGCACAACACAACTGCTGGTCCCAACCCCATTGATAAAGCAAGAAATTCCACTAAATAACCCTGATAAGGCACACCTGTGAAGTGAAAACCATTTCAGGCGACTACCTGTTGAAGCTCATCGAGAGAATGCCAAGAGTGTGCAAAGCAGTAATCAGAGCAAAGGGTGGCTATTTTGAAGAAACTAGAATATAAAACATGTTTTCAGTTATTTCACCTTTTTTTGTTAAGTACATAACTCCACATGTGTTCATTCATAGTTTTGATGCCTTCAGTCATGAAAATAAAGAAAACACATTGAATGAGGAGGTGTGTCCAAACTTTTGGCCTGTACTGTATAACAAATTGGTAGAATTATGCTGACACACAGAATAACATTGTAACATAGGTTCGGCATGAAACCGCTGAAAGCATGCCGACCCCTGTTTTATACCATACCACTTGAGCAAAGAAGTCTTAATTGCTTAATTGGAAGAATCCTAATCCATCTATAACCCAGCAGGAAACCAGTGTTCTTTATTATGTTAAATTTGAAATATATCAAATTCCTGTCAAAATGATTTGCTTTCTTCAGAACTTATTGAGAACTCAGTGTAAATCATAAGTAAGCATGCTGGGCCTGTTCCTCAACCTTTCTATCTCATCTGCTCTTGTCTTGTCTGTAAGAGTGATTTATATGAGGCTCTGTACCTGCATTGCACTCTTCACTGGGTAGAGGTTGATTGCTGAGTTCCATGGAGTGTCTTTGGATCATACCATTGTACTGTTCTTGCTATGTTGGTTTCACTTGAGTGTTGTGCTTTGTTATTATTATTATTTTCAAAATACATTTTAAAAAATCCTACCTTACAAAAGGCTGGCTCGACAGTCCTACTGATGCACAGCGTGATTCATCAAACTGCACTTCATTTTGAGCCTTATAATCTCTGATGAAGATGACAAAAGGTGTGATGGAAGAAGAGTGAGTAGAAGCAGCTTCCAAACAAAAACTGCTATCCCTTCTGTGGCAAGTCTGCGGCTTGAGGACTGGACTCTTCATCTTATATAGCCTTGATGGGTGTCTTTCTCATTTCTTTTGGATTGAGAGTATAAAAAAGGCTAAGTGTCTTAGCATAACAATTAAATGATACTGTTTAGATATTAAAATGTTAACTTTTTATAGAACATACTACACTGGATTACAGTCAACCTGACAGCTGTAACTATAGCTCTTTCAGTTTACAAGCTATTATCTGTACTTAATGCTTAATAACATACTGAATTATGACTGAAGACTGTAAATTGTCAGCCTTTTCAAAAACTGAAAAGCTTTGTATAGTGACTAAAAGAAGCCATAAATGACTGAAGCATTAGCATGAAAAATATAAAGCGATAGGAAACCAACTACAGAATTTACTATTTGGTGCCATATTAAATTAAATAAATTGCATTTTTCATTGACATACTTAAACATATTTCTTATTGTGCTGTTCAAAAGGTTGCAGCCCTAATATACTGTATTCACTATGATGTTCAGTGGAAATGTATATTCTATCCAGAGAGGTAAACTCTCAGAGACACATGTTGAATCCAATAAAAAAATGTTTATTTCTTTAGCGCTGAACAGATAGTGTTGTATCCTTATTCACAAAAGTTCAGAATACTGCTGGAGTGTAATTTGGTTTTACCCAAATTTCATTTTGACGAGTTACACTTAAATGTCCACCCCAGGCTGCATAATGACACAGCAGCTTCCATTGTCATCAGTGTTTTGTTCAAAGACTCAAATCCAGATGGTAATGTCTTTTGTATGGAATCAGCATGTTCTTCTCTGTTCATCTGGGGCAACCATTTTCTTCTGACATTGCAATGACATACTGTGTGGTCAATTTGCAATTCTGAATCAGACTGGCTAAAGTTGACATGCATACCCAGAAAGAGATTAGCATCTCATTACAAAAGAATTATTGCAAGGAAACCAAGCTACAGAAAATGAAGCAACAGGCTCCCCATTCTTTTGGCTGTTTTTTTTTTTTTTTATAGCACAGAAATCACTGTCATCATTTTGATTCTGTTTTCACTCATTTATATATTTATTTGAAAGTAGAAAGGTAATGAAATTTGACTCTTTATTTCAGATACAAATTATTAGATCATTGAGTCAGAGGTGGACAGCATTGTTTGATTTAATGCAAAGAGATTGGTGGTCATCCAGTCTTGATCTTAAGCAAATATACCATTTGCATTTCATCTGTAGCAGGACTAAAGGTAATTAGAGATGCAATTTCAAGTGTATTTTATTCATGAGCTAGAAACGGACTTGGAAAATGGATTGTTAAATTTATTTTTTATAGGTGCTACTTATTCATATTTAACATTGATTCACAATTTTCCATTTGTCATCTATGCAAAGGACAAGATAAAGGGATCACACAAAAGAATTAAAAATCTCCTAATCATGAAGAATATATTGTCTTTCATTCTATCTGCATATTAAATATTCTAAAATAAAACTTAGTTGTTATGTATGATAACTGTATATGTCATCAATTTGTTAAATGTATGCCTGTATATTTACAAGTAAATTCAGAGAATTATCAAGAAGTATGCTTACTTAAATATTAATGTGCATTTCTAGCCTTGTAAGAAAATGCAGGAAATGTGCATTTATCCATTTTCAGAAAGCCTTTGGATACAATTTTAAGGTTACAGGGAAGGAAAGCCTACTCCTAGGTAGAATCATTTGCACTGGACGGGGTGCAAGTCCTTCCCAGTGCACACTCATGTGTGTGGCCAAACTCACTCACCCCAACGCTAACCTTAAGCAACCCATTGTTGGAATGTAGGGGGAAAATCCACAGCAGAATGGGTAAACTGCACAAGGACAGAGAAAGGGGTTGGGGAGCTGGGACTTTGACACCAACACACCACCCTGACACACACACATGCAACACTCCATGTTTACAATATTTCAGCTAGCAAGTAAATAGTTAACAGTCCGTTCTGAGAAAGTCTTACTTTTATCTAGAAAATAAGATAAGAAATACTGTATATAGTAAAGTTTTATTTTGAAGAAAGAGGTTCATTGGAAGAGTATAGGATTTAGTGATGATTGAGTTAAAAAATATAAAATATTTTGATGTAAGTTTAAGGTATAAGATGGTTTTAAATTAAGTGCCTCAGTGTCAGGAGATCAATGCTTAAATAATAAATTGCTAACAATAGTAATGTAGCAAATGTTTGTGAACAAATACACAAATGCTGCAAATTCATTTAGCAATTTAATATAATGATTTGAGTTATATTGTATAAAATTATTTTTGACAGTAATAAAGCTTTATTCTACAACTGAGATCATAACTATAACAAAAAGTGTACATAAAGAAAAATGAAATGTAACAGCTTTGTTAACCTTATAGTGCCCCCTCAGTGTCTATTTTCGATCGTTTACGTATTACGTATAAAGACACTTCTTATATATAAACGTCTACGCATGGAAGTGTGTGTGTTTGTCCAGTCCGGAAGTGAGAGGTGGAGTCGGGGTAAGGGCTCCACCTCCGAGAAAACAGAAAACTCACTTAGCCACTAATAACACAAGCGAAGCCAGCACGTTGGCAAAACGAAACCTCTAAAGAAAGACAAAGTTGCTTAGCCACTAATGCACAAACGATGCAAGCATGTCGGTAAACAAATACTCCTAGGAGAGAGATGCCCAGAGTGGTTCCTTTCAATTAATTGACATCTTTACATTTCAAATTTTTTTCTGATGGGAAAAGCAAAATTGTTCTTTTTCTCACAACCAACAATTTTAAATCAATAGGACAACAATCAGAGTCTAAGAGGTTATTTAAACATCAAACCGTTCACAGAAAGCAGGTGGCAATATAAAGCAAGGAAGGTGTTAAGAAATATGGGGGTCACACTTTAGATTTTTCCATTTTGAACTAGTCTCTCCAATTCTGCCCCATAGTCTTCCACTGGATGTCTGCACCTTATCAAACTAAATGCACAGTTGGCACCATTTAAGCACCTGAATTTTCTACTGAACATTGTAAAGCTGTGTAGCTTATTACATTAAGCCTGTGAGAAGATTGGATTACTTTTCATCTCCCCTTACAATTATCTTTTTGTAAACTATACATAGTTATAATCTTAAATTATGCATTACTGTAAAATAGGCCAATTGGTAAAAAGAAATATATCCTCTTTCATTTGATACTCATCATTTTCAACTTTAACTTCAAAAGGCTATATACCCTCGATTTATTACCAACCTTTATCCTGTTACCAACTCTTCACTACCAGTTAGTGAACCAAAATGTAGATGTTAAGTGCAGACATAATATTCTTCCATTTGTTTGTTGTTTCCATTTGTTAAATTAACTGAATTTGCACAGATTTTAACCCTCCATTGGATACTTCAAAAATATTCTATGTTTAAGAAATTTGAACAATTAGCCACAGACTTTCCACATCCAACAACAAGTAACAAGAAGACATTGTATATACTTGCGTTTAAGTTCTCCCACGGATAAGTCAGGCTTGGTTTTACCGTATAATTTCCGGTATTTTATAATGTCGTCATTTAAGTCGATTGCAGAAAACTCATGCTATTGGGATTAATAAAGTATCTATCTATCTATCTATCTATCTATCTATCTATTGGTCCAAGAGATTATGATATGCTAACGCCCACCTGAGAGAGTAACCACGGAGCATACTGCCATTTTTTTCCATGTATTGTGCCACAAGGTAATAGCTGAACTATTCTGAAGCAACGTTTGCACTGTTTTGTGTTTTTTGTATCTCACACCCTCATACACCTTTATCGTAAGAGCATCCTTTATCTGCGATGGAGTGTTCGATCAAAACAAAATATGAAGCTGGTTTTAAATTAAAAGTCATTGAAGTGGCGAAAGAAATCGGCAACTGTGCTGCTGCCACAAAATTCGATGTGTATGAGAAGCTGGTGAGAGATTGGAATAAGCAAGAAGATGTAAAAAAATAAAAAATTTAAGTGCTTTTGAGCAGGTCTATAATTTGGGGTCTGGCTTTATGATCGAATTTATGGGTTTAGACCCGACTTGTATGCGAGTATATACGGTACATATTTCCATCAACTGAGTAGGAATCTGCTGTCTATTAAACCAGTTTCAGCCACATGATATTGTAAAATGGTATTTTAAATACATATCTCATGTATACTACTAGTGCATATAATAATAATAATAATACAATTTATATAGCACCTTTCTCATGCTCAAGCCGCTTATATGCTGTACTGTATTTACGGTTATTCTTGAATATGACTGTTACAAAAATATGTAATTAACAAAATTCTCATAAACTCTTTTATGACATGGTTAAAAAAATTTTAAAATACTCCAATTTTCAAATCAGCTAACCAAATCTCCAAATGCACCCGAATGTTATGCTATGCAGACATTTTCTTACTTGTTAATTCTGTTGTTGTAACATGTCTAGCAGTTTGGTAGATTTCTTAGAAGAATGATTAACCACCTGTTCCTCCTCCTATGTATTGAGGCTATAAGGATTCAGCCATGGCCGGACTTTATATAATAAGAAATGTTGCATTGCTTTCTTGCAAGTTGTTTGGACTGGTATATCTCAAAGTGACTTACGGCCAAGTCATGTACCATGATATTTTGGGTACTGTGGCAAACCGAATTACACTTTTCACTTCAGATATTTTAATGCTGGACAGATTTCATCAGACTGAGTGGAAAAAGTAGGAGGGGGACTGGAGATTTTTGCGAATGTGCAACAGTGAAAAAGGAGTACAGTACAATTAAAACTAAAATATGGATTCAAGACATTGAAATGCAGACTTAACTATTTTCCTGGGCAGTGACATTAGCAAAGTTACATCATCCTGGCTGACTTAGCAACATAAAGGATGCACTCTGTACCGATACTTTTTAGATGAATCATTCTGAATGTTGGTAACTTCAAACAAGGAATCAAGTGTCTATGAAGTGTGTTCTATTTATTGACACCATAAGCTAGACTTCCACTATCCAAGCACTAATGACTTTAAATATAAACCTGTGGTGCAATCTGAGCAGGTCTGACTTCATCTTATTGCCACCTACAAGCCCATTATTGACAGCAGCAGTTATCCAAGCCAGACGTTTTTATGTGTGGTGGGTTGCTGTTGTTATTTATTTATTTGGGAAACTTCTGTAAAATTTTAATTTTCACTTGGTGACAAATTAAGTAAAATCTAATCTAATGACATAGTTATTGCAATGGTCATCTCTATTTGAGTTAGTAGTAGTATTGTTTGCTTTATATATAAAACATATATATATATAATAATTTTTTAATAATGATTGTTTTGTGTTATGAACTGTAACAACAATTTTTCATGTTTTATCATGGCTCTACTTTTCCTATTTTTAATAATCTCTGTACTTCAAGAAATGGTAAATTAATTATCCACCCATCTTTTTTATCTCTCTTTATGCAGTTCAGGGTCACTGTGAGCTGAAGCAAATCAGGTACAAAACAGGAACCAACTCTAGTGAGGGTGCCAGCATGATAAATTGTTCTAATGGTGAAATATTTCATACCCCTACATAGCCTACCTAATTGCACTTATTGTTTTCTTATCAAAGAAAACTTTTCTATTACCATTTTTACGCTAGCATTTAAAGCAATATTGTTTTAATGACTTTCCATAATAAACACTATCTTCTGCATCATTAATGGCTATTGCAACATAGACAAACCTTTGATAAATTATTTATAATATTCAATAAGTCAGGCACATAAAAGAGCTACATTTTGGGAATATACTTTTTAGTAACTATTTAGGATATCTTTTACAGACAAAAAAACACAAGATTTTATTACATATAGTTTTAGCTGTTACCTATATTTTCAGATATTATTTCTGACTCATTTTCTCCCTGTAAATAAATAAGGAGTAGGCTAATTCTGCAAGGCTTATATACATGTACTGTTGTTAATATCATTAATCCCCAAATCAATAGTTCAAATCCCAAGTAAGCTGACAACAATTAACTGCAACTGACAATAAGTGCTGGGTGAGAAAGAAACAAATGCTCAAAATACATATTCTTACAAAGGTCGTTCAAATACAAACAGGAATTTATGAGCCACACTTTATTTATTGAATACAATGAAATGACTTACACACTATTTTTCTATGTAGTCTCCGGCCACTGCAGTACCCTTGTTCCAGTGCTCAGGAAGTTTCTTAACTCTTTGAGGGCTGAATATTTTTTCCAAAAAAAAGCATAGTGTGGTGGATTGCTGGCATTTTACTCCGGCCCTCACCCCCAGGCCGCCAGGAGGAGCTCTCCCGACAGCATGATCATGCCCCGAGTTCCAGCAGGGCATCATGGACTATGTAGTGTTTATACACAGCCCTGCTGGATACGTTGGGGGCCACCAAGTGTCGCTGTAGGGGGGCTCGTAGGCTCTTATGTGCCCTATGACCCGGGAGTGCGTCACGGTCACGTGACAGGAAGAAATGACGTGCTCCCGGGTTGAAGAAAAGGACTATTTACCCTGACCCGGAAGGAATAAGGACTTGTGGACTGTTGGGCAGGAACACCTTCGGGTCAGGGAGTATAAAAGGACCATGGGAACTCCCAGACAAGGAGCTGAGCTGGGTGGAAGGGTGGCAACGCGTCTGGGAACTGGAGGATTGGTTTATTGTAGTATTGTGATTGGTTTATGAGTAGTGTGGAGTGGAGGGTGCTTAGTGCACATTATTATAATAAAAATATTGATTGTAGCACTTTTACCAGGTGTTTGGCGTGGTACCTGAGGGTTCGAGGGAGCACTACTGCCCCCTACTGCGACAATAGTTTCTGAAAAGCAATGGTTTCACACAGAAATCAACATAAAAACGTCTATTGCTGCATGCCGTGGCTGCCAGTTTTCCAAGAATGTGCGGCAGTATTCCTGCCAGGTTGTCGTTGCATGGCTGGGACACGGTCACAGTGCATTGCAATTTGGTTTCTACCTCTTATCATTGTTAAGTGGCAGTCCTCCCTGGCGAACATTGTCAGTACAACGATTAGCTGGGGACCAATCGGCTAAAGCTGGAACCTCACATTCGTTTTCAATCACATGTATCAAAATCTGAGTCCGGCATGTCATACTCCAGTTCAGTGATAATAGGCAAAACATCGTCCACAGAGTATTTTGCTTTATGCATTCGCTTTATTCTTTCGCCAGATGTCACTGCCATTTTTGCTGTTTGTGCCTTGCTACTCACGTGAGTGCAGAAAATCTCAGTCAAAACCAATAATTCTAACTTTCCTTTTAGCAACGAGAGTCCAACTAAAACATAACGGTTGGTTTTGTCACAGTTTACAGTCGATTACCATCGTCAACTCCTCCTTTTGACAAAAGTCGACATCAGCCCTGAAAGAGTTAATCCAAGAAGATTACAAGTCTTTCGACTGCATGTTGACTTATTCTTGCATAGTGTCTATCTCCTTCATTGACTCATTGACTCATTTTCTTCCCTCCTAAAAATTCCTTAAGTGGACCAAAGAGATGATAGTCCCCCTCTGAATGACTTGCACCAATCATACACTCTGGACTGAGAGAGACACTCATCCTCAAACTGATTTATACAGGTGCCGGTCATAAAGTTCATTAGTTGTCAGTTATAATCATCAAAATTAAAAGAAATAAACATGTGAAATACATCAGTCTGTGTGTAATGAATGAATCTAATATACAAGTTTCACTTTTTGAATGGAATTACTGAAATAAATCAACTTTGTCATGATACTCTAATTTTATGACCGGCACCTGTAAGTCTCTAATAAATCTGAGATGGAATAACTTCTTCATTTGTCAAAAATTTAATAATAATTTGCTGTGCAGTACTGTTGTGTACCTTTTGCTCCAATGTGTTGATTACAACTGACATGAAGGGGAGAAAGAGCAGCTAGCACTACTAACAACAAGTTCAAACATGCATGTCTTTGTCCAATGAGTCACATCTACCTTACACTCTTTATAAGAACAGAGCATGAAAATTCACCCCTCATATAATCTTTTCTAATCGCTCAGTAAAGCTTTCTGGCAACCAGTACTATTTATGATCAAAATAATATTCTGGACAAGAGGAAACTCTGATCCATATGCTTACTTTAGGCTTGTGCAAGAATTTTTCTATCCCCCCCAAACACATCTCTGCAAGTAAGCTAGTATTACTGTACCACAGGCTCATAGTTTTATAGTCATTAATAATATGAAAAAAAGATAATCAATTTCAAATAATTTCTCTTTGTTAGAATAAGAGACTATTAAAAATATATGCAAGGAAGATATTACAAATTTAAGTTTTTTCTTCTGTTTTATAAGGTTTATAGGCAGCAACAAACAAGGCTGCAATAAGTTATTAATGTCAATAAACCGTGCACCGTCTCTACCACCTAACATCAACTCAAAACCAAGATGGACTCAGTTTGCTACATTTTTTGGGGCATTGGCTGTAATAACCTAGCTTTGCCTTGCCTACGAAACAACATACAACACCCTAGTCAATAACTACCCGATATGCTTTACAGGTGCATCCACAACAAATATCTTTGCTGCAATAAGGTAAAAAGGAAATACAGACGACTCCAGAAATTTGCGGGGGTTATGTTCCTAGAGCACCCGTGAATTGTGAAAAACCGCAAATTTTGGAAGTGATCAAAAATGACTATTTTTATAGTTTAAACCCTAAATATGTCCCCAAAACGCTTTAATTTCATTTTAAACTCAGCTTGATACATTACCCTAAAAAAAGAATGTAAAGGTAAACCTGTATACTGTACAGTACTGTACTGCTACATCTCCCGCAGTGCTAGAATGTAAAATACCGATGTTACCCCTATATATACTGTAATTCATGCAAGCGCATTTTCATTGGTATGTGCTGTCGTTTTCTTTGGTATAAGTAGGGTAAATAATTTAATAAGTAACGTAATAATTTAATTTAATAAAAATATAGTAAAATGTACAGGGTACTCACCAATAAAGAATGATATTGATTGAAGATGATAATGATGATGAATTAGCTGTGCAGTACAATGAAGGTATGTAATGAAGGTAATGACTGCACAGCAAAACAGGATTTACAGCTCCTTGGGTGGGTGCGGCATAACTTTTTAGTTCCGGGAGCAAATCCAATAGTTTAACCTTCTCCTGGACTGTCTTAAACTTTTTCTGGTGCTTAGGTTCATTGCCAAAAGCCTTAGAAGGTGCAGGGCATTTGGGCAGCAACTTAGGGCTTTAAGAAGAACAAAACAAAAAACACGAGAACGCTCAGTGAAACACTCGAGATAGCTAAATGCGGTAAACTGTTATGACACGGGAATGCTAGGCTGCATCTGCCGGAGATGCGTCACAAAGCATCAGCCAATCAGCAGCAAGGAGAAGTGAATAATGCTCTCGGATTGGCTACTTTCACCATCACAAGGTGCCTTTTCCTCTATGGTTGCTTTGTGATCGCTCTACAGTAGAGTATTGCCATGAAAAAAGCTACAAAAAAAATTGCGGAGAATATTTGCTGTTTCTGCTAACAATTATTAGTTAGCTTCTAAGGAAAAATCCTGAACCACGACTTCGCGGGGGTCTACTGTACTTAATCAGATATATTAACTTATATTATAACATTCTTTTTATTTATTAACATACATACAAAATAACATTAATCCTATTATTGACATATGTAGTCTTTCAAATAACTAGGTCTGTAGTACAGTACTAGGGTGTTGTACCATGTTAACCATTAAGAATGTAGTGAGAAGTCAAGCAAAATTACACCTTTTATTGGTTAACTACAAAGATTACAATATGCAAGCTTTCAGGGCAACTCAGGCCCTTTCTTCAGGCAAGATGTAATCTAAATAACTAGGTATAAAGACTTGTCTTCCCGATTTTGTTGTTGTCACTGCTGGTGTAGCAAGGCCATGTTGTTTCGTCACAGTAGCTGACTAATTATTATTTTGCGCAAAACTTCCAGTACGCTGTGCTGTACTTAATGCAAATGCTGCTATCCACAGGTACCTCTGATTTCATCATGCAATTCCTCCCATCTCCAGCTTCACCTGGTAGTATCTTATTATCAATGGGCTCGAGAACAGTTCCTTTAACCAAAGTTGTTTTGGGTTGTAATGACTGAACTCTTGCTTCATTGCCTGTATTTAGTACACACTTCTTTAGCTGACTTATTGTAATACAGTGAACCCTCGTTTATCATGGTTAATCCGTTCCAGACTCTACCGTGATAAATGAATTTTCGTGAAGTAGGATTCTTTATTTATGAATCGAATATTTTTGCAGTTAGAGTATAGAAAACCTGTTTACGACCTTCTAAATACGTTTTTTTAACATTATTAGAGCCCTCTAGACATTAAATAACACACTTTAGTCACCATTACACTCGTATTACCCAATATATTAGACAAAATAAGACATATTAGACGTTACAAATATATTATTACTAGGCTCACCCGCCTTTTAAGGCGACCGATTTTTATCCTCAATTTGTGTGCGCTCCATGTGTACATCAGGCATGTAAGTGTAGGGAATGAGAACATTAAAGTGCCCATTCATAACATTTCCCGAAAACCTAAGTTTTTTATCCCCTCGAGTGCCTGTCCAAAGTTGTACAATGTCAGCCCGGATCTGTACCGCTAAAGACGGAGTTTCATGCACTAAATAAGTTATAGATGAGAATAACAAAGCACCATCTCCCCTGATATTTACTACGCAGTGAGGCATTTGTACTCCATCAACATTAATTATTTCCAGAGACATAATTTTGTCTATTTTTCCAGCGCATCGCGCACAAAAGCAAGGGGACAATGGGAGCAGCAGAACTCTGCTCACATCGCATCGCTTCGTACCGCAAGCCGCAAGTAGTAAGTCTGTGATAAGCGGAATACCGCTACGCTTTGCACTCACGGGACAGAAGGACAATCCCGACTGCTTTTATATAGTAGATTATTGTACTGTACATTTAATTACACACACACAGTTCTTACACACAACCACTAACCTATGAAGGCACAACCTCAGTAGGAGACTCTTCAGGTGGTGCAGTATATTCAGCAGGTGTATCGTTGTCTTCTTCCGCTGAAGGAGTACTAAGAGTAGGCAGTGGGTATCTGGGTGCGCGGCTGAAGAGGCAGTTGCTGGCGCTGTCTTTTCATATGCGTGAGGAGGCTTTTGTAGGGTATTGCCATCTTTGATCATATCGAAGAGTTTCACCTTCTCCTGGATAGCAAGCATCTTCCTCCGGCACTTAGTTTTATTGTCAGAAGGCTTAGAAAAAGCAGCACGTTTAGGAGCCATCGTGGGGCTTAGATAAAAGTTCTCAGAAAGCGCATGCATAGTGACGTAAGCGTGTATGAGAAAAAATCGCGATAGAGTGAAGCTGCGAAAGTCGAAGTGTGATATAGCGAGGGATCATTTGTCTTTATTGATTTTTTTTCTAATGGTTGCTCAACCTGTTGTAGTAGCAGCTCTGGTCCTGGTCCTCTGGCTCATCAGGCTTTGGGCTGGACTACTACCCACTCCCTGTGTTTGTGTTTTTCTATAATCCAGGAAGGCCAGGCACGAGTCCTTACCTTGCATCAAACCTTTCTGCTTTACCTGCTTTCCTCTTTTGAATTTGCTGCTTTGGCCTTCTTATTGCTCTGTGGATAAGCAGGTGAAGAAGTTTTATGAATTAATTCATCGGATGAATACCACAGACTGTTGTCCAAAAAGATAGTATCAGGAATCCCACAGTGAGTAAAATGAGCCTTTATTTTTCTAAATACTGTTTTGGATGTTGTGTCTGGTAAACAATCTATTTCCAAGAAGTTGGAGAAGTAATCTAATGTAACGAGGTAGTTCATTTTATTGAAGAAAAGCAAATTAGTGCCTACCTTTGCTCAGGTCCTGTCTGGTAATTAATGCGGACACAGAATTTGCTCTGCTGCTTATAATCCATGGTTCTACAAATATCACATTTGCTGATAAAAGTTTTAATATTCTCACTCATCCCAGGCCAGTACATACATTCCCTGGCTCTATGCAAACATCCTTCCACTCCTAGGAGACATGAATGAAATCAGTTCATCATCTCATCTTTCATTCAGACAGGAATAATTACTCTCTCTCTTGTCTGAATAAAATGCCATTGTGGAAGTTCAGTTCATCTCTAAATGCATAGTGTTATCTCACATCCAGAGGTGTTTAACATTTTTTTCCTGGCCATCTCTCTTTTAAAGTATGCTGTTTTTTTCTTCCTCTGTAGTTTTTTGTATTAGCTGCTGAGTTTTCCCTGAAATTTGGATGTTACTGATGCATCAATGAAGTTTCTTTTGCTGAAGCCTGCTGAGTAGGTGGAGTTGGATGTTTTAGGGGTAGAGTTAAATTTTGGGACACGGCTGGATGTCGGAGTTAGAGGGATGCTCACTTACTGTATTACATTGAATTTACGTTGTAGTGGCAACAGTCTCCTGAAATGCACAGGGAAACAAGGTTTTCTGTTCACTTTTTTGTCTTGCCACCTGGTGTCACTTAAACTCCAACACCAAAAAATTCAACATAGAACTTATGGATGGTTGAAGTCAGTTTTCACGGCAACTGTTTAATAAATCCAGACATTTGCGTAAGGAATGGTTTATGTTTCCAAGTGTGTTGGTACTAATTCTACTCTGCACACTCCAAGTCCACTACAATGGGAAGAAACTAGAATTTCTGGAGAGAACCCAAACAGACATGGAGGAAATATGTAAACTCCAACAATCCTTGCATCCATGAGGCAGCACCACTATGCCCTTTTTAACTTTGCCAGTCAAGATTAATAAACTAGGAATAAAGGAGCAGCCTATTGTAATGTTGTCTTAGCATAAATCAAGCAAAAATAAAAAAAATCATCGTCAAGATGAAAAGTGTGGCATTTACAACATAACAGCAGCAATACAAAGCTCGATAAAACTGTAAAGTATTGAATAAATGCAGACTGTTATTTAGACACAGACTTTATCAGGCACTAGCAGACTTCACGATACAGTTGAGCAATTGCCATTGCCGTGCAAAAGCAATAGGAAGGCATGGTTAAAAGCAAGAATTACTGTAGACTTGAGAGCACTTGGCCTGCAAATCCGTTACAGAACTGGATATGGTGATGTTAATCTGACAATTTAATTTTTAAGAAATGTAAAAAACTTTCTTCAAAAGGCTCCAATGTCTATATGAATAACCTACATACGCCTCAGATTTCGAATGAGTCTTTATGACTGCAATTTTGTGACATTATGTGAGTAACTACTGTTGTACAAACAGTTGTATCGCACACATTTTACATAATTGCTTGTTTAGCTTCTGATAGCTTGTAAACATCAACTTTAAGTCTTATTGGAGGCTTTGCAATTTTCATTTTACTTACAAAAGTAGAAAAAAAATATTCAGTAAGAATCTGAGCCATAGGTCTTTCTGGTCATTTCTAACACAAGGAACAGTGTGCCACTTTCACTGGTTCCCATGGCACTGGATCTGACAGACAGGTGAAAACACGACATTCTCATATGATAAGCACAGTCAAAGTTTTGAAATGTTCCATTTATAAACCTTTTCAAATGAACTAGTGTCCTTTTCATTATTCAGGTAATCCCCTGCATCCTTTGGGACTGTAGTTATTGTTTTATCAGTACAGTGCATCTTCCAAAATGTCAAAAATGTTGTACATGAAAAAGCAGCAGTTTCTTAAAATTTTCTGAGGTTTCTTATGCTTGGCAGGCTGTATTAAAATTACAACAATAAAGGCAGATATGAAAGAATAGCAATCATTAAACCGTGTTTCATATTATTGTATAACTAAACGACATTGCAAATATATAAAAAACAATTAATACAAAAATAAAAACCTTCAATTAACACGGGAGCTCTGTAGTTGATTCTGTTATTGTGTGTGTTATGCACCTGACAGAAAAGGTACCAACTAATCTCTTATGTTGTTTATTTAATAGGTGATTGTAAGAAATGTTAAAATCAGTGATACTACTGTTATCTGTAACCTCTTACCTAACTCAATGTCCGAATTGTAACCCTAGGGACCACAATGGCACTGGGGCTGTCTTTACTTCAACAAAAAGAGGACTTAACAAGAGCAGCATTCTTAAGGGACCACAGTTAGACAAGGAATAGAAAATCTAGTTTCTTAGGTTGCTAGTAACAATCAGACAGAGACATTGATTTAAGCTTTCACTTAAAAATATTTGTTTTAATCAAAACCATCAGCAGCAAATATAAGCGATTCAAAGAATTATGCAGCCTGTATCGATTCATGCAGTCTTCATGGAGACATCAGCTCCCAGCAGTCCTTGCAGTGGCTCTGATTGGTAGTCTGCTGGTGTTGCAAGGGCTGCTGGGTACATGGAGGCCGGCACAATATTTAAAAGGGGGCCAGTGACACCAAAAGGGGGAAGTCTTGTGTGTTTTGTGTCTGGAGTTGCCTTCTGTTTTGATACTTGTGGATTCTTGTTTTGTCCTGGGTCATCTCCTGTTTTGGGTGTATGAACGTGTCTGGTGTATTCCTGCTGCATGAGGACTGTCTGAGGATTTGTTGACATCTTGCGAAGAAAGGAGTGCTCCTGATCCCATTTATATCCCATCATCTCATCAGGAAATACTGATAGGACTGACTTTTACATTCATATACAGCATGCTGATCTCTGGACTATCTACCATTGTTTCACTTCTTCAGTTGCCGTTTTCATGGACTTCATAGTGTGTGGTTTTTGTTAGTGGTTTGTTATTGTCGAATTTGTGTTTATTGTACATCACCATAAGGGGAACTGGGGTGGGATCATTGTTTCATTTATTATTGTTTAATACATTCTTTAATTGCTGTTTTATTACTGGTTGCTTTTTTGTCTCTGCTTGTGAGTGTGTGCTGGTTGGGCCAAGGCTGGGTGCGTCCCTGGAATGTCCACCAAAAAAGATAAACAAATCACTGCCTTATTGATGGTATGAATCTTAACGACACTGGACTGCTACAAGTTGCAAATTATATATCCTTAAACAAAAAATGAAAAGAAAAAGATTTCTTGCCATTCAGAGAGTTTTATGAAAATGTCTGTAGCAGTAACAGATAGAAGGCTAGTGTCAATTTTTAGAAGTGGAATTTTTTTGCCAAACAGCAACTGAGCTGAGGACGAGTGTCAGCTTAGTATATTGTTATTATCATTATTATCTACTCTATACACATAAAATCGTAAGCCTAAAAGTGCAACGGTGACATGTTTATGTCATGTTTTTTGTAATGCTTTAAATCGGGCTTATTTTAAAACCTACATATATATGTTTGGTATCATTCTTTTCAGAATTTATCGAACTTCAATGATATATTGTTAGATTTTCAGATTCTTATTCCATTTTTAAATTATAAACTAAAAAATATCAAGAACTCACATCTCGCGAGACGGGACTTTGTACCAAAAGATTAAGCCATGCCTGGGGCGGGAAATAAAACACAAAGAGTAGGACAGCTGCTGTACAGGCTTTTAAATGTTCTAATCGCCGCACAAGATGTAGATCACGTGGCACGGCAGCAGAAGCAAACCAGCAGCTGATCGAGCAAAGAGGAGGTAAAAAAAAAACAAAAACCTATTTGTTTCCCATCGTATCACCGTTTAAGAGGGGGTTTCAGAGGAGCGACCACGTCAGCCCCCCTCTTCACAGCACCAGCGGCAGAGACACGAAGTGGCTGGTGAGCGAAGCGAGCAGGGGGGTACCCCCTAGTTATTATATAACTTTGTACAGGTCAACAAATAAAAAAGACATTTTGATCATTGTTCCTTTTAGTTGCCATGATTTTAGCTGCAACATTGAGATTAACTGTCAGGCGGCACGACAATACAAAAAGTATGAAAGTAGAAAAATTCAGTCCTTATAATATAATTTTTTCAGTATCTTCAGCATTATGTAATCACTTCACTTTCACAATATTTCTCACCCGGAAAAACAAAATCTTACACTGAGAGGTTTCAAGTGATAGACCTGAGCCAAAAGCAGACATGAATATGAGGGGAATACTTTTGGTTTGAAATTCCTGAGCCAAACCTAGCAATGTATGAGTAAAACTGATTGTTTCTTATGAAATCCCATCTACTCCAGTTTTTCAGCTTACATCTTCTCTTTAAATTCCAGTTTTGTATATTGTGTGTAATTTGCCTCCAAGGTTTTACAATTCAGATTAATTCAATTGTTTTGTATTGGACTCTTCACTGATCATATGCTCAGACTACTTGCCCAAGTTTCCAGTCATAATATTAAGGCAAAAATAATCAAACCATGCATATTCTACAGACATGAAGACAGAAAGTAGATTTAACGCCCATCAATTTAGAGTAATTTTCAATTTGTTTAATATAAAATTATGACAGTATAAATTTGTTATAATTGAGATTTGGTTAGGTTAGTTGACAAACAACAACTCCAGTACTCCTGAAACAATACATTTTGGTGGAGGGAGAGTCAGTTCTGGGATTATTATTATTGTTGTTTATTGATTTACTTAATTAGAACTAGGGGGCTTCGCCCCCTGCTCGCTTCACTCGTGTTTGTGACTGTTGCTGCTGAGTTTTCCCTGAAATTTGGATGTTACTGATGCATCAATGAAGTTTCTTTTGTTGAAGCCTGCTGAGTAGGTGGAGCTAGATGTTTTAGGGGATAGAGTTAAATTTTGGGACAAGGCTGGATGTTGGAGTTAGAGGGATGCTCACTTACTGTATTGCATAGAATTTACGTTGTAGTGGCAACAGTCTCCTGAAATGCACAGGGAAACAATATTTTCTGTTCACTTTTTTGTCTTGCCACCTGGTGTCACTTAAACTCCAACACCAAAAAATTCAACATAGAACTTATGGATGGTTGAAGTCAGTGTAAGGAATGGTTTATGTTTCCAAGTTTCCAAATTCAGTCCTTACAATATAATTTTTTCAGTATCTTTAGCATTATGTAATCACTTCACTTTCACAATATTTCTTAGGTTAGTTGACAAACAACAACTCCAGTTAGCAGTACTCCTGAAACAATACATTTTGGTGGAGGGAGAGTCAGTTCTGGGATTATTATTATTGTTGTTTATTGATTTACTTAATTAGAACTAGGGGGCTTCGCCCCCTGCTCGCTTCGCTCGCCAACCCCTGTGTTTGGTAAATCGGATATACAATTTTCATTTTTTTTTTCTTTGGAATAGTTTCAATTTCATTATTTGCACTTTTACTTTAAAGCTTCATTAAAAACAATATTTTTTGGAGATACATTGTGACAATGCAATGTATAACTGCCCGTGAGTGAATATTGTTTCTGTTTCTCTAATAAATAATCCAACTTTTTCTGTTTGTCCCTGTAATGTATTGATTATCATAGCAAAAGCTATTCTCACAGTAAACTGTAAACATTTTAATATGAATGGCATATCACGATTTCCTTTGGTGTGTAATGTTATTCGTGGAATATACACATTACCTTTCTTTTTGCCTGTTAAAATTTGCAGCGCTTCTCCGTTATCATAAATATACACCTGACCGAATTGTGTATTCTTTGAAATTCAACTTGTCGTTGATTTAACTGTTGCGGGACCACAGATTCTTATAGCGTAAGGTCTATTATTGTGTAAATCCACGTTCTGTGCATAAGAATGATGCAAATGCGAAAAGACTCTACTCTTTGCCTTTTATTTCTGACCTCAATTTGTCCTGCTCTTTTTTCAATTACACCTGGTTCTGATGATTAACCACCTTTTGTTTTGCGGTAATGCAATCTTTTCTGTCTTTTCTTTGATACTGTAGTGACTGACATGATCAAGTGTCACAAAAGATTTACTTGAACAATCACTGACTTCGTAACCCCAAACACAACTTTCTATCACCCTCTCCAACTCCTCACCCCCCCTAACTGCATCAATCAATACTCCGCTATCAGTCTTCCATGCTGTACTCCGCCCTCCGTCAATTGGACCAAACAGTCACTTAAAACCAAAAAGGCCGCAACCTGGCTAGGTCTTTGCAATACTTTCTAATTTTACTGGTTTCATAATCTCTTATCTGCCTTTTTTTCTCTCCAACGCCTTTGGGTGTCTATTCTCCGTATTGTCCTGATACGCTTTATATGTGTTGAGAGCACAGTATGTGTGTGCACTATGTGCTTTTACACGACTGACTGTTTTTTGATGCATGTGCTCTTGTATGATATCATTTGTGAGTAGGGCGTGTCTTGCAAGAATCTCATGTTCCAAGTCCCCGTGAGACGGCCCTGAAACCCTCTCTTGGCACCCAAGTTTACGATCCCTGCAAGATGCTCCGTGGCAAGTCTCTTTTGTCTCGCGGGTCTATTAAATGTCTTTCAAGAACCTCCGAGAAAATCAGATATCATCGCCTTGCTTTTGCATTCCAGGATTTCTTTTTATAATAGAGAGCTATGTCTGTATGCAAATATTTAATAACAAGAGTGATTAAAAAGATTAATTCACAAGAAACAACAACATTTAAAGTCAAGCTCCAGACGTACACCATTTTTTGTTAAATCACTAAGGACTGCATGATACTGTTCTAACAGGATCTGTATTAAGGGCTGTCTAATGTAACCTCTGCTTGGATGGAGTTAATTTCTTAATGGCTTTTTGTCTGTTAAGGGTTCCAATAGCTCTGTGTCCTTCCTTGAGGTATACAAAGCAGTGAGTAGTTACTTAGATAGGCATACATTTAGAAGATATTTGATACATATCTCTTCAAGATTGTGGTTAATAGTTGTGAATAAATAACACCATTTAGCTATGCTGGAATACTTCATACAGTCAAGAAAATTGTCAATCTGAGTAAAATGCTATATTGTTCTGCTGTGTCAAAAAAGCAGATCATTCTGGCCCACCAGCGATAGCTTAACCCAAGAACGGAATTGGGTTAAAATAGGAACTGAACTGACTTGGTTGCAAAAATGTTGAAACTGGCTTGTCAAGAAGTGGCTGTCAGTTTCAAACATTTTAAAATTAAGCTCTGAATACAATTATAAAAATAGCAGTGTTCCTATAAAAGTGTGCTTAATAATCTGAACTTTTGTACTGTGAGGTTTTCTAACTATCATATTAAGTTCCGAACTAAGTGGTTTGCAATTTTCCTGACAAGGTTTGGAAAAAAAATTAAACTGTCTTATGCTATGAAACAATGAACATTTAATAATAATGCTTTTTTAGAAAATAGATAATACTTTCTAATTATAGTGTGAAGCTTAAGATGCATAAAAGTAGAAACAGAATTAGAAATATGTAAATATTACTCGTGCAAAGAAATGTTTAATTTTACGTTGGCATTAATGGTTGCTTGATGTGAAAGGAAACTGCTTTTTTCAAATGAAATCTTACACCACTTCAACAGGGATAATCCACAGTGGGACTAAAGTTGATTAAAAGCAGGAAGATCCAAACAATTTGGAGCAGGAAAATTCTGATGAAAACAGAATGAGATTGGTAAGATTTAGAAAGTTCACTTTGAAGATATAGAAATTCTAAATATGAGTCATTGCTGCCGAATTGTATCAAGAATATGTTTTCTTTATTCAGTGTAATTTTCATCTCATTTTTTATCTTTGCATTTTAGTTTTTTATGCTTTAATAACTCAGTCATTTTTCTGGTCTCAGAGGTTCTAGTGGTGGGGTTGTCAACCTAGGAATTTCCTTAAAGGGTTAAGCAGGGTTAGTGAGGTTAACCACAGGTCCAACTAACAATAGCCTTCAACAGGTAAATCAAACCTATTAAAGTCTCAACACAAGGTGCTAGGACCAGAGATCTAGAACTGAAAGGTGAACCTTAAGGGCCCTAAGGTCATCATTCCTCCACATCTCACACCCCTTTGCCTGTGAAAAGAGAGATGGATGTTTTGGGTATCTTTTCAGGGCCAGATCTTGACAGCTGTTACTCCTGATTTGTTCTTCTTCTTTCATTTTCAAACTGAATACTCTGAGCAGTGGTTTTAATTCGGTAAGATGAAAGGCCCATCCTGCACTATAAATTTTTTCATTAATACCTTTGCTGAAGAGAGCTTAATTTTGTCTTCAGCATGTACAAGTTTCAGCTTCCTTTTAACATTGTTATACCTTCTGGCTAGGCCTAGTGAGACATGTGTGGATGAACATTCATGTTCCATGTTTCTTAGCTTTTTTGAACAAAACATTTTACCTTTTGAAAGGGAATTGTTAGGGTACTTCACCTTCCTGCTTGGCAGATATTAATTGTTTGTACTGTTTTTATCATTTAAATCTAATAAGAATTTGTTTGCAGCATTAACATAGACAACCATTAGTTATACTATATATTAATATTTTTGAAAGGGTTTTTAAATTTGTTTTGTATTGGTAGAGTAATATATTTTACTCTACTTTCCCCTTTAGTATTATTAATGTATAGCCTTTGTCAGAATGCCTCAAATCTCACAGTTTATAAGGTACTGTACCATATAACTTCTCCTTACCTTCCCTTCTGCATTTATAACCTCAGGCAATTAGATGTAGTAAAACACATGCAGGAGTTAAGTTACACTTTGCATATTGTTACTATTTATGAATATTATCAATAATACATTATTTAAAGTACATTTGAATATTGGCACCCATACAACCTGATAAATGCTGATGTGCAGTTTCAGGTGGCACACAGACTTTTTAGTTACTTAAAATGTCTCTAGTTAAGTCCTCATTTGTGGTCAGCTTTCTTCAGAACGTCCGCATGCCTGTCTCAATATGGCTGCCGAAGTGTGCTCTTCATTGTGTTGTCCTTTTCAGTTCATGGTGTGTGAGATGCTCTTTTATCAGATATTAGTAAGAGAGAAAGAGCTGGGTAAAGCAAGCAAATTTCTAGATTCTCTTTCCCAACCCCTACAGCCAATAGGATGTCATGATACTTAAAAGGCTTCTGATACAAGCCAATTCCAAACAGCCACACTTCAGACCAATGCGGCATAGAATACCTTCACACTTGCCCCCAAAACCATTTGTTAAGGTGAAGCATGCTAGATAGATTGGCTTTCCTGTGGGGGTTGAATGTGAGATTCCTGCAGAGAAACATTAGCCAAACTTGTTTGAGGTACTTCCCTCAATTCTGTTGTAAAATTACAAATACTCATTCCTAA
>JANRMT010062837.1:71835418-71850000 GCA_026402145.1 Polypterus bichir lapradei | reverse complement strand
CTTAACCATCAAACCACTGCGAGTTCTTATCAATAATATAAATTAATATTACATTGCTTTGTCTAAGTTCCAAATAAAGACATACAAAATATTTATCAACTTATATGCAAAATTTCACACCACAACAAAACTGCATATATGTTTTTCTTTGCCTTTCTTACTGACATATAACCCAGTGCTCTTTCAGTATTACTATAAAATATTCTACAAAATTCAAACAACTAATCTCATCTAAAAGTATAATGTCACTGAAATAAATCATTGCTACTCTACTAGGTATAGTTAATACCTCAGACATGTAACAAATATCTAAATGCTTTGTTCATCACAAGAATAAGATGAAATCAAAAGTATCCAGGTGTTAATTTTTCATCACCACTTTGAGCTCAGCATCTAAATGTTTACTGTCTTTTTGATGTCTGCTTCAAAGTCTGCGAGATACTACAGACTGTTTATGCAGCAACATATATGGCATACAAGTAAAAGGCCAATGGAGTGTTCCAACTGTCTTGAGAAACATTTCTCTTTTTGCAATTATAATGGCATTTCTTATTTTGTACACACCCTTTTTTGAAAAATGCAAAACAAAATTCTTTGCTTAATAATCATAGTGAAACCCATCTAAGGGGTGCTACTCTAACCCAAAGAGTATATATGAGATTTTAAAAAGTCTAATAAAACATTGGAGAGCTTGGGGAAAGGTGGTATTTATTGTGATGACCCCATCTCCTAGCTTCCAGTTTCGGGCAGAGCACCTTGTCTGATAACAAGGCAGAGGTCAGTGGAAGAGTAACTTGTGAGGTGATATTGACAGAGAACGTATTTATTTATTGTTCAAATTCTTTTCTCCATGAAAACAGTTCATTGTACACGTTTATTTTGGTGCTCAATAAATAGTGCTATAAAAACCGTATTTAAAAAGTGTCTCTTAAAAGCAGAACAACTATTATTAATAATCCATTTTTACATTAACACTTATACAATTCTCGTGAAAAAATATCAAGTACAAAATAAAATATTAATATTGAACAGTTCTTATAAGGAGTAAGGGCTTCCTTAAGATTTATCTTCCTTCTCTCTTTCTCTATTTCAAAACAGAGAAAATGTCAGTCACACTACCATAGGTTTCTCTCTCAGCATACTGGCCTATAAAGTGGTTACTGAGCTGAAACCAACCAGCTCCCCTCCTGATTCATGCCAGTGACTCTTACATCCTAAGTATGTCACCAGACAGATTCATGAAGCTGATTACTCCCTCATGACATTAGTCCACCAGGTGACAAATTCCCAGAAACCCTTACATGGTAACAAACAGCACAGCCACAACTCTTGTCCCGCAAGTATGACACGCCTGGCTATGACGAAACTGATGACTGCAAGCCATCAACACAACAGAACATCTCCACATCCCACTGTTACTCCTGGTCAGTATATCAATTTCTAATACTATTGGTATATTTCTTTTCTATTACACTTCACCTACAGCTCAAGGAAACCAAAAAACAACAAATAAATTATTTGGGAAAGCACTTCTTCAACCCTGTAACTGGTTTGGTTAGAACACCACCAGAATAAGTGAGCTCCATAATGCAATGTTCAAAAAGCATGCAGTTAAGAGAAAGCTGCTTGTCATGCATGCGAGTTTAAAGGACACCTTCAGAGCTCAGCTAAGGTATGTAATATCCATCCGGGACGAGAGGGGAACCTCCTTTAACATTATTGTTCTTTTTCTCTTCTTCAGCAGCAAGATGACGCCCATTTAAGCTGTAAAAGATCAAGGCTTCTAGAGGGGTGTCTCATTTGGTGACAGGTGAATTTCAAGGACAGATCTCCAAGATACACATCTGCTCTACTGAGCCATTACCTTAAAAAACTGTGAAGGCTATTTTATGTTCTATTTTGTGCCCTAGAGTGCTTCTTTTGTTGTTTGATGCTAAACTATTAAAAGGGGTGACCTACTTGGCACCCCAAATCTTTCTACGGGTTCCTGTATTCCTCCTTCCCATCCACACTGCCCGAAGTGGAAGTCCCTAGTGTCCTGAAGTCAACAGGAAAGTATAGGCAGCACAAAAGTAGCATTTTATGAGATTTTTAAGCTTAGTGGTGCAGCAGAACAAGGTATCTCTGGGAAATACTGTGTCCTGGAGGAACCTGTGCTAATATGCTGAGCTTTAAATTGGCACACACTTCCTGTACAAAATGGGCTCAAAATTGAGAGCCAAAATAACAACTCCCAAGCAGGGTAGAAAGGCGGACAGTAACTGAATGAAAGAAGAAATAATCCAAACTTGCTAAATGCTTGAGAAATGAGGAACCAGTGAAGGGAAAAGCAGCCTCCTTGGAGAAATAAGAGATTCCTACATGTGATTTTTAAAAGCCCATGAAGAGTATATATTTTTTCTTTTCTTTAGTCTCTTGTATCACACACTTAAAAGTAGTTAAAAGTGCCACAATTCTGAAGGTTAATAAACCATTGTAATAATGTAAAACATGCTCAGTCAACGATCACTGTATAATCAGTCAATCATTGAACCTTTATTTTAAAAAGCAAATTTTCAAAAGAGGATGCAATCACCAATTGCATAATAAAGAACTGAATTATCATAAAAGCTGAAATATCCATCAACCTGTAACAACCTGAATGTGGATAGTTTGTGAAGTGTTCATTATTTTAAAGTATTGTGATAATGGCAGGACTGACCATACCTTTCACTTTAGACTCTCTTCTTTCTTGCCATTAAGTCTGCCTCTTTAGCAACTGCTGCTTCTCTGGTCCCATATAAGCTGAGACCCGCCTAAACGCTTTAAGCAAGAGGCACAATTACTTCAGCAGCAGAAAAATTGTGTCGTCATATCAGATGGACTAGCACAAACTTCACTGTAGAATGTGTCTGAGTTCAGTTGGCCGAGATCTGCAGGACTGTGGTTGTGTTACACTTTGCCCTTTGACTTTGTCTGTTTAAACTGATCAAAAGTTTGTTGTGTTTTTTTTGCTGCTGACTGGTGGTTTTGCTTTCTTTCCCCTTTGGCAAACTGACCATAGTTCAACAATTATATTAATGTACAGATACGGTTAGTTATCTTTATCAATTTTAAACTGCGTTGTCTTCCTGTATCCTCATGTGGCACTTAGTGCCACTGGTCTACTGCCAAGTTGTTTGCCTGCCTATGGAAAAGTCATCTCAGATGATGGAGCACTGGTATAGTCAGGTAGAAGAGTCCTTTGATCAGATTGGCTGGCCCAACACTGACTCAGCTGTAGAATGGCCAATAGGGGGGAGGCAGCAAGTTGGCCGAGGTCTTCAGGTCTCTGACTGTGTCTGGCTGGTGTCACTCCTTTTCTACAATCTGCCAGCTATTTTACAATTAACTGATGGACAGGTATTGCTGTTTTTTATTTATATTAATTTTAAATAATAGATTGGCCATCTAGCTCCGTGAAGAGAATACTTGGACTCTGTTTTGTGGGTTGTGTTTACCCCATTTTTGACCCCCATTGCACGCCCAACCTACCTGGAATTGGATCTCTCTCTGAATTGCCATTTCCAAGATATCTTCCAATTGTTTCCCAAAAGGTTTTTAGGGAGTTTTTCTCATCTTCTTAGAGAGTCGAGGCTGGGGGGTCTTTCAAAAAATAGGTACTGTTAACGGCCATTGAGGCACACTCAAAGAGCTAAAAAATAAATAAATTGTTATGTTTCCTGTTTGTTTAGTAATCCTGTGTCATTATATATTTTATATATATATATATATATATATATATGCATTAAGTAATTATTAATTTGTAAACTTTGTAATTCCATTAATTTGTCGAACATATTACAGTGCTGTGAGCCTGGGAAGAGCACAATACAAAAATAAACTGAATTCCAATGAACCAAATGCTATATCAATGAGTCTTTTTCTAGTTCTATGTTCAGGAATTTACCTAGTCTTCAACTTTTCACCTTTGTCTGTCATGCTACATTTGAATTTTTCTCTAAATCACTTGCTGCCTCTCTGCAGATCTTCTCAAATCTCTTCTGACATTAATCATTCTGTCTGAAAAAACTTTTCTTTTCAAGTAGTATGCCTTCTAAATGTTCATACAGCCAATTATTTTAAAAACAAAGCAGTTCTTTAGGTGTGTACTACCAGTTTTCTGCTTCCTGCATCTGTTCAGAATTAATAGTAATATGTCTGAATGTGGGGTGGCGCAGTGGGTAGAGCTGCTGCCTCACAGTTAGGGTCCTCCCTGCATGGAGTTTGTATGTTCTCCCTGTGTCTGCGTGGGTTTCCTCCGGGTACTCCTGTTTCCTCCCACAGTCCAAAGACATGCGGGTTAGGTGCATTGGCGATTCTAAATTGTCCCTAGTGTGTGCTTGGTGTGTGTGTGGGCGCCCTGCCCAGGATTTGTTTCCTGCCTTTCGTCCTATGTTGGCTGGGATTGGCTCCAGCAGACCCCTGTGGGTTGGATGATGGATGTCTGAATGTCTAAGTATGTATGCTCATTTTAACCAAATAATTCAGTCTAAGTGACATTATGAACCAGTGGAACATTTTAGTTTTTAAATAGCCAGCATCTAATTGTTGTTATGGTTTATGTTTCTGTATGTTGCCCAGTTTTCCTCACCTCCCACCCACTTCTACTCCAGAAAAAATATTGATCAGTCTCGAGGACTCCGACAGCATTTCTATAACATATAAAAATATTTTAAAGTCCCTCCCTTTCAAAGATTCCAGAGTACATTGGGAAAAGGATCTCTAACTCAGCATTTCGGAAAAGGAATGCACAGAATTCACTTGAGACCCATATGTGCATACAATTATTCAACTTAAAATCATCTATCAAGCACATCTATCTCATTTAAAATTGTCCAAAATGTTTCCAGGGCAAGATCCAACCTGCAAACATTGCAATTGAGCTCCAGCCTCATTGGGCCACGTTTTAGGCCTGCACCAAATTAACATCATTTTGGACCAAAAATCTTAAATGCAAAACAGCCTTGGTATCACAATCCCTCCTAACCCACTAACTGCTGTGTTTGGTGTGCCTCCAGTGGAGAAGGACAAACAAACTGTAATTGCCTTTAGTATGCTATTGGCATGCAGACTTATCTTGCTCAACTGGAAGAATCCTAACTCACCTCTTTTAAGTCAGTGGATAACTTTGTTATATATTATCTGAAATTGGAAAAAAATAAATACTCACTTAGAGGATCTGTGCAAAATTTTTTTCAAACCTTGCATGATCCAATTAATAACATTTTAGAATCAGCATTTAAAATGATGAAGCGGATTCTCTTCCCCTTTTTTATTCTATATATTTACTTACTTATCTTTTCTACTATTAAAGTTTTACTTTGCTGGCACAGCTCTCTTTGTCATGGGTGGGGGTTGATTTGACTTGAACCTAGTTTTGTAAAATTTGACTTACTTGCATGGAATGCTGTTTGAGTTTAATAAATTGAATAAAATGTGTCAAAAAAGTTTCTGTATGCTAAATTATTATTTGTATTTTTATTTATCATTATTAAAAAACATTATTAATCTTTAAACTTTATTTTGTTAATATTTTTGATACCATTTTGTTACCTGTTGTAGCCACCAACCTGACACAGACACATGCCAAGCATAAATTCAGGCATAGCACACCTCTTTTATTTGGCCAGGGGTAACTCTTTCCAATCGTTTCCCCCAGTAAACAGTACAGTACACAAGCACAGTCAAATAAACAGCACACATGACTTTATCTTCTGTTCTTTCTCTTCCTGTCCTTCTGCCTCCAGTCCTCCTGGTAAGCTTCATCCTCCACCCCCCGACTCTGGCTCCTGGAGCAGTGGCAGCGGGCTCCTTTAACCTGTACCCAAGAGTACTTCCAGTGGCCCAATAGGGTGCTCCAAAAGCACTACCAGGCAAGGTGGATGACCGACAAAGTAGGGTTCTGCAGTGCAGTGCAGTGCAGTCCCTGCAGCATCCCTTAGCGTCACCAACAGGGCTGTACTGAAGCTCCAACTACCATGGAGCCTTTTGGGAATATATTTCTGCATAAATATGACCTAAAACATCATCAGATTTTCACTCAAGTCCTAAAAGTAGATAAAGAGAAACCAGTTAAACAAATGAGACAAAAATATTATACTTGGTCATTTATTTATTAAGGAAAATGATCGAATATTACATATTTGTGAGTGGCAAAAGTATGTGAACCTTTGCTTTCAGTATCTGGTGTGACCCCCCCCCCTTCGCAGCAATAACTGCAACTAAACGTTTCCGGTAACTTTTGATCATTCCTGCACACCGGCTTGGAAGAATTTTAGCCCATTCCATTACAGAACAGCTTCAACTCTGGGATGTTGGTGGGTTTCCTCACATTAACTGCTCGCTTCAGGTCCTTCCACAACATTTCAATTGGATTAAGATCAGGACTTTGACTTGGCCATTCCAAAACATTAACTTTATTCTTCTTTAACCATTCTTTGGTAGAACGACTTGTGTGCTTAGGGTCGTTGTCTTGCTGCATGACCCAATTTCTTTTGAGATTCAGTTCATGGACAGATGTCCTGACATTTTCCTTTAGAATTCTCTGATATAATTCAGAATTCATTGTTCCATCAATGAAGGCAAGCCGTCCTGGCCCAGATGCAGCAAAACAGGCCCAAACCATGATACTACCACCACCATGTTTCACAGATGGGATAAGGTTCTTATGCTGGAATGCACTGTTTTCCTTTCTGCAAACATAACACTTTTCATTTAAACCAAAAAGTTCTATTTTGGTCTCATCCATCCACAAAACATTCTTCCAATAGTCTTCTGGTTTGTCCATGTGATCTTTAGCAAACTGCAGACGAGCAGCAATGTTTTTTTTGGAGAGCAGTGGCTTTCTCCTTGCAATCCTGCCATGTACACCATTGTTTTTCAGTGTTCTCCTGATGGTGGACTCATGAACATGAACATTAGCCAATGTGAGAGAGGCCTTCAGTTGCTTAGAAGTTACCCTGGAGTCCTTTGTGACCTCGCCAACTATTACATGCCTTGCTATTGGAGTGATCTTTGTTGGTCGACCACTCCTGGGGAGGGTAACAATGGTCTTGAATTTCCTCCATTTGTACACAATCTGTCTGACTGTGGATTGGTGGAGTCCAAACTCTTTTGAGATGGTTTTGTAACCTTTTCCAGCCTGATGAGCATCAACAACTCTTTTTCTGAGGTCCTCAGAAATCTCCTTTGTTCGTGCCATGATACACTTCCACAAACATGTGTTGTGAAGAGCAGACTTTGATAGATCCCTGTTCTTTAAATAACACAGGGTGCCCACTCACACCTGATTGTCATCCCATTGATTGAAAACACCTGACTCTAATTTCACCTTCAAACTAACTGCTAATCCTAGAGGTTCACATATTTTTTACACTCACAAATATGTAATATTTGATCATTTTCCTCAATAAATAAATGACCAAGTATAATATTTTTGTCTCATTTGTTTAACTGGTTTCTCTTTATCTACTTTTAGCACTTGAGTGAAAATCTGATGATGTTTTAGGTCATATTTATGCAGAAATATAGAAAATTCTAAAGCGTTCACAAACTTTCAAGCGCAACTGTACCTACATGTTAAGCTTGAAAAAGAACAAGCACTTTGATTTATTAGTAAACCACGAGAAAAAGCAAGGTCAAAAATCAAAGCAAAGATCAAAAACCAGGAAAATCAAAAATTCAGCGATAAAATTTATAGTATTCCGAGTATTTAATGAAAGCAACAACAAGAGCATTTGGAGAATTCTGTGTACTTGGATACAGAAACAAATTTCAGGTACACTTTAATCCCATCGTGTCATGATTAACTGTTCACAACCTCAGAGGACACACCCTGCCAATGCAGGTGCTGTACATAACAATGGGAGCTCAAAATAGCAGGCCGATAATTAAACAAAATGGTGTTGGAATGGATAAAAATAAATATATAGAAACAAAACTAAGCCAGCATGTGAACAAAACAGAGGTAACCACTAGGATCCTGGTACTACATGACTTAATTAGAGGACTTGGATTTGTTTGATGACCTAGCTCCTGTTTTACCACAACAGTATTGATAAAGATGTATCAGTTTGTTCATCAATACCAGTCTTTGTACCCTAACTTGTAAACAAGAGGAACTTGGGGCAGTTGGTCTTCCTTCATCCGCACAAAGCAATCATCTTTTCCTAAGACAGAATCACAAACTTGGAGCTAGAAATTCTGAATCTTATGTCAATTGCATCAGACTTGGCTGTGAACTGCTCATCAGTGAGAGATTACAGAGATCACAGTCAGATGAGGACAAGATGGCAACACCATCCACCAACCAGTGGAGTTGGCCCTACAGCAGCAGAGACAAAGGCACAACATTTAACCAAGTCCTACAAAACTAAACTCATTGACAGTTCCAAGTGTTTATTCTTTCAGTTTGTGCATTTCAACATTGCAAGCATGCGTTACCTTTGTTAGTCCTGGCACACTTTGTAGTTTTTTTTTAGCATTGTGGCAATATTTCTTTGTGCTCCCGGTGAGCTATTTGATATAGACAGACACTCACTTTTGACCACATAGGGTCAAGATGAGCTATTCCTAAAATGTTTGTTGTGGTAGCTAAAGGACATGTCATGTGCTATATTTTGGCATACCTTCATGCCATTTTCATAACCTAGGAAACCCAGTGGCTTACCTATTGCTGTTTTATTTCTTAAAACTTTAATTATGCTCAGTAATAATGGAATCAGTTAACAACTAAGCACATATTTTCCTAAATGCCAAAAGCATAAAGCCTTAGATCAGGTCACAAATATAAGCATACCCAGCAGAATATTTATATAGTTTGTATTTTTATATAGAAATTGATTACCTAAATGGAATCATAGCCAAAAAAGAAGAAGGATTTCTTAATCAGGAATTCATAATTATACAGGGTATTCTAATTAAGAGGGAAATGAAAACCTTTCTCATGGACCTGTTAGGATTAGAACAAGGAATTATTAATTGATTTCTGAGCAGCTGCCTGAAGGGTAATCCAAGCTACATTGATCAATAGTTACAGCCCACTGAGAGTAGCAGGGGTCAAGGTAACCATGCAGACAACAGAAATCAACAGCCAGAAACATGGAATAGTCTGAAACCAGCTGCCAAGAATGTGAACTGGCAGACTGCGCAGACGACATGTACAACTTAGCAGTTGCTGGTGAGCTGTTTTGACAGAATGGGGCAGGACGGACATGAAGGGACTGGTTGTGTTCACATGCATCTCAGGCACATTTGTAAAGAGGCAAACTAACAAAACAGCTGCCAGTAGGTACTGTGATCCCCTAAGAGGAAGAAAGACAACCACTCAGAGAAGGCTTCAAAAGCTGTTTTCTCTAAATATTTCCAGCAACACCTACTTAATACATCCTTGCAGGTTTCTGTCATGAAATCAAAAAATGGAACCAAAATAAATTCTGGTTTATTACTTATTATTTTTATTTTATTTTTATTTTTAGTCAAAGCGCCAGCACCTGCAATGCACTTTCCTCCTGAATTTATTATATGCATGTCGCATGTGAAATTACACATCAACACACAGGGGACGCACAGGGCACATAGAAGGATCATTAGTACACATTATTGGAATGTCACATAGCTCAGGAAAGATGGAGGAAATTGGAATCAGAATAGAAATGGATTATAGCTATACAATTAATGACAGAGGAGGTAGAAGTATATAGAAAATGGAATAAATTGAATATGACGAAGCTATAAAAAAGGCAGTCTAAGGTAATGAATACTGGAAAAGAAGGCTTGTGCTAGGCAGGAAATAAATGAGTTTGCCTCATGAGAGACAAGTCAGTTGACATGAAAATGAAAAAATGTATCAATGAAATGAAACACTATGAATTGAAAGAATGAATAAACATGCAGTAGATAATAGCACAATGACTAAGAACCAAACTTTGAGTAATGTTGAAGAAACCATGGTGAATAACTGTAAAATGAATAGGCGGATAAGAGAATTGTAAACCACAGTGTGGTACAGGGTAATGGGAATCAGCGAACCCAAAAATAAAAGACTGGACAAAGTGCTAGATCTAAAGAATAAAATAAAAGGAGATGAAAAGAAGACAAAATAAAATGTTTTGGTTTTAAGTAATTGAACATGTTAAAGTTGTGTAGACATGGAAAGAATATATTAAACTTGGGCCCCTGGAGTTATAAGGCAACAGCACTAATCACTCCTTCACAGTGCAATCCTGGTGTAACTTACATATACTTCATTTACTAAATGATTATCAGCAGTAAGAGCAGTAAGACTGCTTTTATACATCTCATATTGTGTGTTTCTTAGCACTTCTGTGTTAGCAGGCATTCTTAGTTAACAGTACAGCCAGCATATTTGGCCAGATAAAATAATAACGTACATTCTCATTTATATTAAATTCATTCTATATGATAATTATCATTATCAAGACTGTGGAAAAAAAACATGCATTACTATCTTACTTATTGGCAAAGCTGTTTATGCATTTGATGAGAAAACATTGGAGGGTTCTGCATTTTTCTAGCAGTAGTGTCATAGAATGGAGCAGGGCACTCAGCTACATAAGTTTAATTGTCTTGACTATTTTATATACAACAGCTCAATTATCTTTCCAAAGTAAATCAATTTATTAACTAACTAACTCATGCTGTAGCCTTGTACTTTTTTCTTCTTCTTCCATTAACTTGAGGCTGCCTTGGCGGATCTTTGAGCTTCATGCTGTAGCCTCACACTTCTGGGCCGGACAGACAGACACACACACACTTCTACGCGTAGACTAGTCTCTGTAAGCCCATGCAGGAAAAAGCCCGGGGTCCTAGAACCTATTGAAATCGTCAGTAAAAAAATTGAAATGTAGAGATGTCAGGTAATTGAAAGGAACTACTCTGGGCATCTCTTTCCTAGGAGGTTTCGTTTTGCCTATGTGCTCGCCTCGCTTGTGCATTAGCGGCTAAGTGACTTTGTCTTTCTTCTGAGGTTTCATTTTGCCAACATGCTCGCCTCGCTTGTGTATTAGGGGCGGGAGGAAAAGTAAAAGGGATACCGTTTTGCCGATGTGCTCGCCTCACTTCTGTATTAGTGGCTAAGTGAGTGACACTTTCTTTGGCAGCTTTGCTTTGCCGATGTGCTGGCCTCACTTGTGTATCCTCGGAGGTGGAGCCCTTACCTTGACTCCACCTCTCACTTCTGGGCCGGACAGGCAGACACACACATACTTCCACATGTAGATGTACGCACCCTCGTATAAAACGCGCACCCTAATTTTTACAAAGAAAATTGCGAAAATCGTTTTGGCTCTGTACGACGCGCATTGTGATTATATAAGAAGCGTTTAGAGAGAAAGCGCGAGTGAGAGAGAACGCAAATGCGCGAGTAAGCAAGCGAGAGAGACAGCGCGAGTGCGTGAGCAAGCGAGCGAGAGAGCACGAGTGCGTAAGCAAGCGTGTGAGAGAGAGAGAGAGAGCACGAGCAAGCGAGTGAGAGAGAGAGCGCGAGTGTGCAAGCAAGCAAGTGAGAGAGAGAGAGAGAGCGCGAGTGCGTGAGCAAGCGAGCGAAAGAGAAAGTGCAAGCCCAAGCAAAAGAAGTAAACATTACAGAATTATATTTCCTTGTGTATGATGCGCACCTGATTTTCTAATGCAAATTTTTGGGAAAAAGTGTGCGCGTGGTACACGCATAAATATGGTACTTTTATTGTTGTAGCACTCCTATTGTATGGGCCTACAATATGAGCAACCATGTTGGCACCCAACACCCTCAGCACATCTGCGGGGCATCATTGCTGCTGTCAGCACTTGTGACTCAAAATGCTACAACCTCTGATACAAACATGTAAGTTATAGAATATACAAGGCAGCAAATCATGTTTGCAGATACCTTTTATTTTTTGATAAAGCATTTCATTTAGGTGCTAAGGTTTCAATGTATGAAAACACAGTCTAAACCAAAAAAAACAAGTTAACTAAAATGAAAAATAAAAAGTAGCTTAAGAAGTTCTGAATAAATAGGTCATGATGATGTAGGGCTATTTTTAAAAAAGCAGTCAAAGTAGAAACACATTTAATGTGATTAATATAGAATTACTCCACCAGTAAAGCTGTTAAAAATGAGAATCGCACACTAAAGGAAAAATGGAAATTTACCACTAACACTTCATACCCCCAACATACATTTCTGTAATTTAGAAAATTAAAGTCGTAAATATCTGTCAAACACAAGAAATGTGACTTTAGCACTGGGGAATGAGATTAAAATATCTACTGAGGAATCAAAATCCTTTGAATACTTTACTATGTTAAGGAATGCAACATCACTTCCATCATTCAGACTTCCTGTTGGTTAAACTGGATAGAATATGGAAGAAGCACTTGAACTTTTAGTTTGGGGGATGACCATATTCAAATCAGGGTGGTGCAATCAGACTCCATTTTGATTAACCCTTACCACTTCCTTATGTCAGATTTGTGATTTGTGTTTGAAATGTGTAAAATGAGTTTCATGAGTTCAGAATTAAAGTTTTTGACTTTCCTACATTTTTTCCCAATCAGGGAGGTATAAAAAAAAATAACATTCCAGCCTCTTAAAAAATGTTTACCTTGCTATTGACTGTAATGAATTTTCCACAGCATTTAGGGTATTCATAACCCATAAAACATCCAAAAAGTAATCTTTCCAGTCCAGGAATGTGAAGGGTTTTAATGAAGTGCCCTAACTTTTCAAAAAGCAAAACATTCCCCAATGTCTCACTCTTATACAGTACCTGCACACTTTGAACACTGCCATGTCCTTTGGGTTAATTTTGACTTCTTACACTTTTCCATTTAGGATACTTTGTTCACAACCTGTAACACACACCTAAATATCATTTCTTCTACTGCAAAACTTTGGATCATCAGTACTATAGATTAAGATGGTCAATCAATATAAGTAGGACTAGCTGTCCCCCGCGGCTCCGCCCATGTACAGGTGAAACAGGACAGCGAGAAGGGCTCTGCCCGGCTCCCTACTCCTGACGTCACACTTCCCCCTCCCTCCCACACTTGGCCCACAACCTCTGTCTCATATTAGCGTGAATATATCGCTCCTGCAAGCGAACTACAGTATGATACTTAGCACGATGAGAGAAGTCGTAAAATCAACTGAAATGTTCAAGCAAATTATATAAAAAAACCTGATCTAAATCTGTTATGTAGTTCTCTTGTTCGCTAGCTAAGCAGAGGTAAGGAATGCCCTGAGGCTGGCGTGTGAGTGAGGAGAACCCTGCCCCCACCCTTCGGCCCATTGCATCTCTCTCAGATTTGCGCAAATAAATCAGTACCACAAGCAAACTATGATCTTTAGCGCAATTTAGAAGTTACAAAATCAACCGGAATGTTCAAGGAAATTATAGAAAAAAACACGATCTAAATCCTTTAACTAGTTCTTTCGTTCACTAGTTAAGCAGAGGTAAGGTACGACACAAGGCTGGAACGAGAGTGAGGAAGTCCCCACCCCCCTCCCCTCAGCCCGCTGCGTATCTCTCGGATTCATGCAAATAAATCACTCCTGTGAGCGAACTATGATACTTAGCGCAATGAGAGAAGTCAAAAAATCAACCGGAATGTTCAAGCAAATTATAGAAAAAACCCAATCTAAATCTGTTAAGTAGTTCTCTCGTGAAATGCGGACAGACATACAGACAGATAGGCGTTGGATTTTATATATACAGTGGAACCTCGGTTCACGACCATAATTCGTTCCAAAACTCTGGTCGTAAACCAATTTGGTCGTGAACCAAAGCAATTTCCCCCACACACCTGTGTGTGTGTCGCGCTCTCTCTCGCGCTGCCTGTGTGTGTGCTCGCGCTGCCTGTGTGTGTGTGTCTGTCTCTCTCTCTCACGCTGCCTGTGTTGCACTCTCTCGCTCTCTCTCTCTTGCTCGCTGCACAGGAAATGCACAGGGAGAGACTGAACATGTACAAACCGAAAGGGAAACTGGCTTGTTCGTATACTGAGTGTGTGGTCGTGAACTGAGGCAAAAGTTTGGCGAACTTTTTGGTCGTAAACCGAATTGTACGTGTACCGAGACTTTCGTGAACCGAGGTTCCACTGTACATATATTGTCACACACATGCGACTAGGAGTGAGCAGTGTGGACCAAGTGGAAGTAATTAGGCCAGGGGGTGGCGGGGTGCACTAAACCTACCTCTGTTATCTTTACAAGCCAAAAATGGGAAAACCCGCCTGATGCAACAACACTTCCGGTTCCGGCCCCTAGACTGAAGTCACGTCCGGTTCCAGCTCCTAGACTGAAGTCACTTCTGGTTCCGGCCAGATGCCATCACTTCCGCCTTTCGGCTTATAAAGCCGCCATTTTTCCTCCACTAGTCCGTTCAGTGGAGAACTCGAAATAGTACAAATGAATGCTGTGTCAAAACCCTTTTGCAGCCAGGAACAATATATGGGTGGCTGCCCCAAACCTTCTGAAGTGTGTCAAGGCTATTCACGATGATAGATAGATAGATAGATAGATAGATAGATAGATAGATAGATAGATAGATAGATAGATAGA